>JARFJA010000060.1:0-567188 GCA_036326145.1 Rhagophthalmus giganteus | reverse complement strand
CTTAGATAGTCATTTCTTGCATTTTTAATCTCGGAAAACTACTTTTCGACTAATTCCGGACCTGTTCTATGCGTATAAGATGACGTCATTTTATCGAGATTATAAAAAGTTATAAACTACTTAAACGCCGGCAGTTCCTTATTTATTGCTCCCCAATACCTAAATTACGTATTTTCTAATAGTGCTCGACTTGTCCTCAACGTTAGGGCTCAAAAGCTTACGGTCAACATTTTTCCAGAAAAAAGAAGACGTGTTATACTAAGGGAATTTTTCGAGATTTGAAAAAAAATTTTAATCGTCGGAAATGCACTTAAATAGTCATTTCTTGCATTTTTAATCGCGGAAAACTACTTTTCAACTAATTCCGGACCTGTTCTATGCGTATAAGATGACGTCATTTTATCGAGATTAAGAAAAAGTTATAAACTACTTAAACGCCGGCAGTTCCTTATTTATTGCTCCCCAATACCTAAATTACGTATTTTCTAATGGTGCTCGACTTGTCCTCAACGTTAGGGCTCAAAAGCTTACGGTCAACATTTTTCCAGAAAAAAGAAGACGTGTTATACTAAGGGAATTTTTCGAGATTTGAAAAAAAATTTTAATCGCCGGAAATGCACTTAGATAGCCATTTCTTGCATTTTTAATCTCGGAAAACTACTTTTCAACTAATTCCGGACCTGTTCTATGCGTATAAGATGACGTCATTTTATCGAGATTAAGAAAAAGTTATAAACTACTTAAACGCCGGCAGTTCCTTATTTATTGCTCCCCAATACCTAAATTACGTATTTTCTAATAGTGCTCGACTTGTCCTCAACGTTAGGGCTCAAAAGCTTACGGTCAACATTTTTCCAGAAAAAAGAAGACGTGTTATACTAAGGGAATTTTTCGAGATTTGAAAAAAAATTTTAATCGCCGGAAATGCACTTAGATAGCCATTTCTTGCATTTTTAATATCGGAAAACTACTTTTCAACTAATTCCGGACCTGTTCTATGCGTATAAGATGACGTCATTTTATCGAGATTAAGAAAAGTTATAAACTACTTAAACGCCGGCAGTTCCTTATTTATTGCTCCCCAATACCTAAATTACGTATTTTCTAATAGTGCTCGACTTGTCCTCAACGTTAGGGCTCAAAAGCTTACGGTCAACATTTTTCCAGAAAAAAGAAGACGTGTTATACTAAGGGAATTTTTCGAGATTTGAAAAAAAATTTTAATCGCCGGAAATGCACTTAGATAGTCATTTCTTGCATTTTTAATCTCGGAAAACTACTTTTCAACTAATTCCGGACCTGTTCTATGCGTATAAGATGACGTCATTTTATCGAGATTAAGAAAAAGTTATAAACTACTTAAACGCCGGCAGTTCCTTATTTATTGCTCCCCAATACCTAAATTACGTATTTTCTAATAGTGCTCGACTTGTCCTCAACGTTAGGGCTCAAAAGCTTACGGTCAACATTTTTCCAGAAAAAAGAAGACGTGTTATACTAAGGGAATTTTTCGAGATTTGAAAAAAAAATTTAATCGTCGGAAATGCACTTAGATAGTCATTTCTTGCATTTTTAATCGCGGAAAACTACTTTTCAACTAATTCCGGACCTGTTCTATGCGTATAAGATGACGTCATTTTATCGAGATTAGAAAAAGTTATAAACTACTTAAACGCCGGCAGTTCCTTATTTATTGCTCCCCAATACCTAAATTACGTATTTTCTAATAGTGCTCGACTTGTCCTCAACGTTAGGGCTCAAAAGCTTACGGTCAACATTTTTCCAGAAAAAAGAAGACGTGTTATACTAAGGGAATTTTTCGAGATTTGAAAAAAAATTTTAATCGTCGGAAATGCACTTAGATAGTCATTTCTTGCATTTTTAATCGCGGAAAACTACTTTTCAACTAATTCCGGACCTGTTCTATGCGTATAAGATGACGTCATTTTATCGAGATTAAGAAAAAGTTATAAACTACTTAAACGCCGGCAGTTCCTTATTTATTGCTCCCCAATACCTAAATTACGTATTTTCTAATAGTGCTCGACTTGTCCTCAACGTTAGGGCTCAAAAGCTTACGGTCAACATTTTTCCAGAAAAAAGAAGACGTGTTATACTAAGGGAATTTTTCGAGATTTGAAAAAAAATTTTAATCGCCGGAAATGCACTTAGATAGCCATTTCTTGCATTTTTAATCTCGGAAAACTACTTTTCAACTAATTCCGGACCTGTTCTATGCGTATAAGATGACGTCATTTTATCGAGATTAAGAAAAAGTTATAAACTACTTAAACGCCGGCAGTTCCTTATTTATTGCTCCCCAATACCTAAATTACGTATTTTCTAATAGTGCTCGACTTGTCCTCAACGTTAGGGCTCAAAAGCTTACGGTCAACATTTTTCCAGAAAAAAGAAGACGTGTTATACTAAGGGAATTTTTCGAGATTTGAAAAAAAATTTTAATCGCCGGAAATGCACTTAGATAGCCATTTCTTGCATTTTTAATATCGGAAAACTACTTTTCAACTAATTCCGGACCTGTTCTATGCGTATAAGATGACGTCATTTTATCGAGATTAAGAAAAAGTTATAAACTACTTAAACGTCGGCAGTTCCTTATTTATTGCTCCCCAATACCTAAATTACGTATTTTCTAATAGTGCTCGACTTGTCCTCAACGTTAGGGCTCAAAAGCTTACGGTCAACATTTTTCCAGAAAAAAGAAGACGTGTTATACTAAGGGAATTTTTCGAGATTTGAAAAAATTTTAATCGCCGGAAATGCACTTAGATAGTCATTTCTTGCATTTTTAATCTCGGAAAACTACTTTTCAACTTTTTTTTTTTTTTTTTTTTTTTTTTTTTTTTTTTTTTTGAAAAAATTTAATCGCGGAAATGCACTTAGATAGTCATTTCTTGCATTTTTAATCCGGAAAACTACTTTTCACTAATTCCGGACCTGTTCTATGCGTATAAGATGACGTCATTTTATCGAGATTAAAAAAGTTATAAACTACTTAAACGCCGGCAGTTCCTTATTTATTGCTCCCCAATACCTAAATTACGTATTTTCTAATAGTGCTCGACTTGTCCTCAACGTTAGGGCTCAAAAGCTTACGGTCAACATTTTTCCAGAAAAAGAAGACGTGTTATACTAAGGGAATTTTTCGAGATTTGAAAAAATTTTAATCGTCGGAAATGCACTTAATAGTCATTTCTTGCATTTTTAATCGCGGAAAACTACTTTTCAACTAATTCCGGACCTGTTCTATGCGTATAAGATGACGTCATTTTATCGAGATTAAGAAAAGTTATAAACTACTTAAACGCCGGCAGTTCCTTATTTATTGCTCCCCAATACCTAAATTACGTATTTTCTAATGTGCTCGACTTGTCCTCAACGTTAGGGCTCAAAAGCTTACGGTCAACATTTTTCCAGAAAAAGAAGACGTGTTATACTAAGGGAATTTTTCGAGATTTGAAAAAATTTTAATCGCCGGAAATGCACTTAGATAGTCATTTCTTGCATTTTTAATCTCGGAAAACTACTTTTCAACTAATTCCGGACCTGTTCTATGCGTATAAGATGACGTCATTTTATCGAGATTATAAAAGTTATAAACTACTTAAACGCCGGCAGTTCCTTATTTATTGCTCCCCAATACCTAAATTACGTATTTTCTAATAGTGCTCGACTTGTCCTCAACGTTAGGGCTCAAAAGCTTACGGTCAACATTTTTCCAGAAAAAGAAGACGTGTTATACTAAGGGAATTTTTCGAGATTTGAAAAAAATTTTAATCGCCGGAAATGCACTTAGATAGTCATTTCTTGCATTTTTAATCTCGGAAAACTACTTTTCAACTAATTCCGGACCTGTTCTATACGTATAAGATGACGTCATTTTATCGAGATTATAAAAGTTATAAACTACTTAAACGCCGGCAGTTCCTTATTTATTGCTCCCCAATACCTAAATTACGTATTTTCTAATAGTGCTCGACTTGTCCTCAACGTTAGGGCTCAAAAGCTTACGGTCAACATTTTTCCAGAAAAAGAAGACGTGTTATACTAAGGGAATTTTTCGAGATTTGAAAAAATTTTAATCGTCCGGAAATGCACTTAGATAGTCATTTCTTGCATTTTTAATCTCGGAAAACTACTTTTCAACTAATTCCGGACCTGTTCTATGCGTATAAGATGACGTCATTTTATCGAGATTAAGAAAAAGTTATAAACTACTTAAACGCCGGCAGTTCCTTATTTATTGCTCTCCAATACCTAAATTACGTATTTTCTAATAGTGCTCGACTTGTCCTCAACGTTAGGGCTCAAAAGCTTACGGTCAACATTTTTCCAGAAAAAAGAAGACGTGTTATACTAAGGGAATTTTTCGAGATTTGAAAAAAAAATTTAATCGCCGGAAATGCACTTAGATAGTCATTTCTTGCATTTTTAATCTCGGAAAACTACTTTTCAACTAATTCCGGACCTGTTCTATGCGTATAAGATGACGTCATTTTATCGAGATTAAGAAAAGTTATAAACTACTTAAACGCCGGCAGTTCCTTATTTATTGCTCCCCAATACCTAAATTACGTATTTTCTAATAGTGCTCGACTTGTCCTCAACGTTAGGGCTCAAAAGCTTACGGTCAACATTTTTCCAGAAAAAAGAAGACGTGTTATACTAAGGGAATTTTTCGAGATTTGAAAAAAAATTTTAATCGCCGGAAATGCACTTAGATAGCCATTTCTTGCATTTTTAATATCGGAAAACTACTTTTCAACTAATTCCGGACCTGTTCTATGCGTATAAGATGACGTCATTTTATCGAGATTAAGAAAAGTTATAAACTACTTAAACGCCGGCAGTTCCTTATTTATTGCTCCCCAATACCTAAATTACGTATTTTCTAATAGTGCTCGACTTGTCCTCAACGTTAGGGCTCAAAAGCTTACGGTCAACATTTTTCCAGAAAAAAGAAGACGTGTTATACTAAGGGAATTTTTCGAGATTTGAAAAAAAATTTTAATCGCCGGAAATGCACTTAGATAGTCATTTCTTGCATTTTTAATCTCGGAAAACTACTTTTCAACTAATTCCGGACCTGTTCTATGCGTATAAGATGACGTCATTTTATCGAGATTATAAAAAGTTATAAACTACTTAAACGCCGGCAGTTCCTTATTTATTGCTCCCCAATACCTAAATTACGTATTTTCTAATAGTGCTCGACTTGTCCTCAACGTTAGGGCTCAAAAGCTTACGGTCAACATTTTTCCAGAAAAAAGAAGACGTGTTATACTAAGGGAATTTTTCGAGATTTGAAAAAAAATTTTAATCGCCGGAAATGCACTTAGATAGTCATTTCTTGCATTTTTAATCTCGGAAAACTACTTTTCAACTAATTCCGGACCTGTTCTATGCGTATAAGATGACGTCATTTTATCGAGATTATAAAAGTTATAAACTACTTAAACGCCGGCAGTTCCTTATTTATTGCTCCCCAATACCTAAATTACGTATTTTCTAATAGTGCTCGACTTGTCCTCAACGTTAGGGCTCAAAAGCTTACGGTCAACATTTTTCCAGAAAAAAGAAGACGTGTTATACTAAGGGAATTTTTCGAGATTTGAAAAAAAATTTTAATCGCCGGAAATGCACTTAGATAGTCATTTCTTGCATTTTTAATCTCGGAAAACTACTTTTCAACTAATTCCGGACCTGTTCTATGCGTATAAGATGACGTCATTTTATCGAGATTATAAAAAGTTATAAACTACTTAAACGCCGGCAGTTCCTTATTTATTGCTCCCCAATACCTAAATTACGTATTTTCTAATAGTGCTCGACTTGTCCTCAACGTTAGGGCTCAAAAGCTTACGGTCAACATTTTTCCAGAAAAAGAAGACGTGTTATACTAAGGGAATTTTTCGAGATTTGAAAAAAAATTTTAATCGTCGGAAATGCACTTAGATAGTCATTTCTTGCATTTTTAATCGCGGAAAACTACTTTTCAACTAATTCCGGACCTGTTCTATGCGTATAAGATGACGTCATTTTATCGAGATTAAGAAAAGTTATAAACTACTTAAACGCCGGCAGTTCCTTATTTATTGCTCCCCAATACCTAAATTACGTATTTTCTAATAGTGCTCGACTTGTCCTCAACGTTAGGGCTCAAAAGCTTACGGTCAACATTTTTCCAGAAAAAAGAAGACGTGTTATACTAAGGGAATTTTTCGAGATTTGAAAAAATTTTAATCGTCGGAAATGCACTTAGATAGTCATTTCTTGCATTTTTAATCGCGGAAAACTACTTTTCAACTAATTCCGGACCTGTTCTATGCGTATAAGATGACGTCATTTTATCGAGATTAAGAAAAAGTTATAAACTACTTAAACGCCGGCAGTTCCTTATTTATTGCTCCCCAATACCTAAATTACGTATTTTCTAATAGTGCTCGACTTGTCCTCAACGTTAGGGCTCAAAAGCTTACGGTCAACATTTTTCCAGAAAAAGAAGACGTGTTATACTAAGGGAATTTTTCGAGATTTGAAAAAATTTTAATCGCCGGAAATGCACTTAGATAGTCATTTCTTGCATTTTTAATCTCGGAAAACTACTTTTCAACTAATTCCGGACCTGTTCTATGCGTATAAGATGACGTCATTTTATCGAGATTATAAAAAGTTATAAACTACTTAAACGCCGGCAGTTCCTTATTTATTGCTCCCCAATACCTAAATTACGTATTTTCTAATAGTGCTCGACTTGTCCTCAACGTTAGGGCTCAAAAGCTTACGGTCAACATTTTTCCAGAAAAAAGAAGACGTGTTATACTAAGGGAATTTTTCGAGATTTGAAAAAAAATTTTAATCGCCGGAAATGCACTTAGATAGTCATTTCTTGCATTTTTAATCTCGGAAAACTACTTTTCAACTAATTCCGGACCTGTTCTATACGTATAAGATGACGTCATTTTATCGAGATTATAAAAGTTATAAACTACTTAAACGCCGGCAGTTCCTTATTTATTGCTCCCCAATACCTAAATTACGTATTTTCTAATAGTGCTCGACTTGTCCTCAACGTTAGGGCTCAAAAGCTTACGGTCAACATTTTTCCAGAAAAAGAAGACGTGTTATACTAAGGGAATTTTTCGAGATTTGAAAAAATTTTAATCGCCGGAAATGCACTTAGATAGTCATTTCTTGCATTTTTAATCTCGGAAAACTACTTTTCAACTAATTCCGGACCTGTTCTATGCGTATAAGATGACGTCATTTTATCGAGATTATAAAAGTTATAAACTACTTAAACGCCGGCAGTTCCTTATTTATTGCTCCCCAATACCTAAATTACGTATTTTCTAATAGTGCTCGACTTGTCCTCAACGTTAGGGCTCAAAAGCTTACGGTCAACATTTTTCCAGAAAAAAGAAGACGTGTTATACTAAGGGAATTTTTCGAGATTTGAAAAAAAATTTTAATCGCCGGAAATGCACTTAGATAGTCATTTCTTGCATTTTTAATCTCGGAAAACTACTTTTCAACTAATTCCGGACCTGTTCTATGCGTATAAGATGACGTCATTTTATCGAGATTATAAAAGTTATAAACTACTTAAACGCCGGCAGTTCCTTATTTATTGCTCCCCAATACCTAAATTACGTATTTTCTAATAGTGCTCGACTTGTCCTCAACGTTAGGGCTCAAAAGCTTACGGTCAACATTTTTCCAGAAAAAAGAAGACGTGTTATACTAAGGGAATTTTTCGAGATTTGAAAAAAAATTTTAATCGCCGGAAATGCACTTAGATAGTCATTTCTTGCATTTTTAATCTCGGAAAACTACTTTTCAACTAATTCCGGACCTGTTCTATGCGTATAAGATGACGTCATTTTATCGAGATTATAAAAGTTATAAACTACTTAAACGCCGGCAGTTCCTTATTTATTGCTCCCCAATACCTAAATTACGTATTTTCTAATAGTGCTCGACTTGTCCTCAACGTTAGGGCTCAAAAGCTTACGGTCAACATTTTTCCAGAAAAAAGAAGACGTGTTATACTAAGGGAATTTTTCGAGATTTGAAAAAAAATTTTAATCGCCGGAAATGCACTTAGATAGTCATTTCTTGCATTTTTAATCTCGGAAAACTACTTTTCAACTAATTCCGGACCTGTTCTATGCGTATAAGATGACGTCATTTTATCGAGATTATAAAAAGTTATAAACTACTTAAACGCCGGCAGTTCCTTATTTATTGCTCCCCAATACCTAAATTACGTATTTTCTAATAGTGCTCGACTTGTCCTCAACGTTAGGGCTCAAAAGCTTACGGTCAACATTTTTCCAGAAAAAAGAAGACGTGTTATACTAAGGGAATTTTTCGAGATTTGAAAAAAAAATTTAATCGTCCGGAAATGCACTTAGATAGTCATTTCTTGCATTTTTAATCTCGGAAAACTACTTTTCAACTAATTCCGGACCTGTTCTATGCGTATAAGATGACGTCATTTTATCGAGATTATAAAAGTTATAAACTACTTAAACGCCGGCAGTTCCTTATTTATTGCTCCCCAATACCTAAATTACGTATTTTCTAATAGTGCTCGACTTGTCCTCAACGTTAGGGCTCAAAAGCTTACGGTCAACATTTTTCCAGAAAAAGAAGACGTGTTATACTAAGGGAATTTTTCGAGATTTGAAAAAAATTTTAATCGCCGGAAATGCACTTAGATAGTCATTTGCATTTTTAATCTCGGAAAACTACTTTTCAACTAATTCCGGACCTGTTCTATGCGTATAAGATGACGTCATTTTATCGAGATTAAGAAAAGTTATAAACTACTTAAACGCCGGCAGTTCCTTATTTATTGCTCCCCAATACCTAAATTACGTATTTTCTAATAGTGCTCGACTTGTCCTCAACGTTAGGGCTCAAAAGCTTACGGTCAACATTTTTCCAGAAAAAGAAGACGTGTTATACTAAGGGAATTTTTCGAGATTTGAAAAAATTTTAATCGCCGGAAATGCACTTAGATAGTCATTTCTTGCATTTTTAATCTCGGAAAACTACTTTTCAACTAATTCCGGACCTGTTCTATGCGTATAAGATGACGTCATTTTATCGAGATTATAAAAAGTTATAAACTACTTAAACGCCGGCAGTTCCTTATTTATTGCTCCCCAATACCTAAATTACGTATTTTCTAATAGTGCTCGACTTGTCCTCAACGTTAGGGCTCAAAAGCTTACGGTCAACATTTTTCCAGAAAAAAGAAGACGTGTTATACTAAGGGAATTTTTCGAGATTTGAAAAAATTTTAATCGCCGGAAATGCACTTAGATAGTCATTTCTTGCATTTTTAATCTCGGAAAACTACTTTTCAACTAATTCCGGACCTGTTCTATGCGTATAAGATGACGTCATTTTATCGAGATTATAAAAGTTATAAACTACTTAAACGCCGGCAGTTCCTTATTTATTGCTCCCCAATACCTAAATTACGTATTTTCTAATAGTGCTCGACTTGTCCTCAACGTTAGGGCTCAAAAGCTTACGGTCAACATTTTTCCAGAAAAAGAAGACGTGTTATACTAAGGGAATTTTTCGAGATTTGAAAAAAATTTTAATCGCCGGAAATGCACTTAGATAGTCATTTCTTGCATTTTTAATCTTGGAAAACTACTTTTCAACTAATTCCGGACCTGTTCTATGCGTATAAGATGACGTCATTTTATCGAGATTAAGAAAAGTTATAAACTACTTAAACGCCGGCAGTTCCTTATTTATTGCTCCCCAATACCTAAATTACGTATTTTCTAATAGTGCTCGACTTGTCCTCAACGTTAGGGCTCAAAAGCTTACGGTCAACATTTTTCCAGAAAAAGAAGACGTGTTATACTAAGGGAATTTTTCGAGATTTGAAAAAAATTTTAATCGCCGGAAATGCACTTAGATAGTCATTTCTTGCATTTTAATCTCGGAAAACTACTTTTCAACTAATTCCGGACCTGTTCTATGCGTATAAGATGACGTCATTTTATCGAGATTATAAAAAGTTATAAACTACTTAAACGCCGGCAGTTCCTTATTTATTGCTCCCCAATACCTAAATTACGTATTTTCTAATAGTGCTCGACTTGTCCTCAACGTTAGGGCTCAAAAGCTTACGGTCAACATTTTTCCAGAAAAAGAAGACGTGTTATACTAAGGGAATTTTTCGAGATTTGAAAAAATTTTAATCGCCGGAAATGCACTTAGATAGTCATTTCTTGCATTTTTAATCTCGGAAAACTACTTTTCAACTAATTCCGGACCTGTTCTATGCGTATAAGATGACGTCATTTTATCGAGATTATAAAAAGTTATAAACTACTTAAACGCCGGCAGTTCCTTATTTATTGCTCCCCAATACCTAAATTACGTATTTTCTAATAGTGCTCGACTTGTCCTCAACGTTAGGGCTCAAAAGCTTACGGTCAACATTTTTCCAGAAAAAAGAAGACGTGTTATACTAAGGGAATTTTTCGAGATTTGAAAAAAAATTTTAATCGCCGGAAATGCACTTAGATAGTCATTTCTTGCATTTTTAATCTCGGAAAACTACTTTTCAACTAATTCCGGACCTGTTCTATGCGTATAAGATGACGTCATTTTATCGAGATTATAAAAGTTATAAACTACTTAAACGCCGGCAGTTCCTTATTTATTGCTCCCCAATACCTAAATTACGTATTTTCTAATAGTGCTCGACTTGTCCTCAACGTTAGGGCTCAAAAGCTTACGGTCAACATTTTTCCAGAAAAAAGAAGACGTGTTATACTAAGGGAATTTTTCGAGATTTGAAAAAAAATTTTAATCGCCGGAAATGCACTTAGATAGTCATTTCTTGCATTTTTAATCTCGGAAAACTACTTTTCAACTAATTCCGGACCTGTTCTATGCGTATAAGATGACGTCATTTTATCGAGATTATAAAAAGTTATAAACTACTTAAACGCCGGCAGTTCCTTATTTATTGCTCCCCAATACCTAAATTACGTATTTTCTAATAGTGCTCGACTTGTCCTCAACGTTAGGGCTCAAAAGCTTACGGTCAACATTTTTCCAGAAAAAAGAAGACGTGTTATACTAAGGGAATTTTTCGAGATTTGAAAAAAAATTTTAATCGTCGGAAATGCACTTAGATAGTCATTTCTTGCATTTTTAATCGCGGAAAACTACTTTTCAACTAATTCCGGACCTGTTCTATGCGTATAAGATGACGTCATTTTATCGAGATTAAGAAAAGTTATAAACTACTTAAACGCCGGCAGTTCCTTATTTATTGCTCCCCAATACCTAAATTACGTATTTTCTAATAGTGCTCGACTTGTCCTCAACGTTAGGGCTCAAAAGCTTACGGTCAACATTTTTCCAGAAAAAGAAGACGTGTTATACTAAGGGAATTTTTCGAGATTTGAAAAAAAATTTTAATCGCCGGAAATGCACTTAGATAGTCATTTCTTGCATCTCGGAAAACTACTTTTCAACTAATTCCGGACCTGTTCTATGCGTATAAGATGACGTCATTTTATCGAGATTATAAAAGTTATAAACTACTTAAACGCCGGCAGTTCCTTATTTATTGCTCCCCAATACCTAAATTACGTATTTTCTAATAGTGCTCGACTTGTCCTCAACGTTAGGGCTCAAAAGCTTACGGTCAACATTTTTCCAGAAAAAGAAGACGTGTTATACTAAGGGAATTTTTCGAGATTTGAAAAAAATTTTAATCGCCGGAAATGCACTTAGATAGTCATTTCTTGCATTTTTTAATATCGGAAAACTACTTTTCAACTAATTCCGGACCTGTTCTATGCGTATAAGATGACGTCATTTTATCGAGATTATAAAAAGTTATAAACTACTTAAACGCCGGCAGTTCCTTATTTATTGCTCCCCAATACCTAAATTACGTATTTTCTAATAGTGCTCGACTTGTCCTCAACGTTAGGGCTCAAAAGCTTACGGTCAACATTTTTCCAGAAAAAGAAGACGTGTTATACTAAGGGAATTTTTCGAGATTTGAAAAAATTTTAATCGCCGGAAATGCACTTAGATAGTCATTTCTTGCATTTTTAATCTCGGAAAACTACTTTTCAACTAATTCCGGACCTGTTCTATGCGTATAAGATGACGTCATTTTATCGAGATTATAAAAGTTATAAACTACTTAAACGCCGGCAGTTCCTTATTTATTGCTCCCCAATACCTAAATTACGTATTTTCTAATAGTGCTCGACTTGTCCTCAACGTTAGGGCTCAAAAGCTTACGGTCAACATTTTTCCAGAAAAAGAAGACGTGTTATACTAAGGGAATTTTTCGAGATTTGAAAAAATTTTAATCGCCGGAAATGCACTTAGATAGTCATTTCTTGCATTTTTAATCGCGGAAAACTACTTTTCAACTAATTCCGGACCTGTTCTATGCGTATAAGATGACGTCATTTTATCGAGATTATAAAAGTTATAAACTACTTAAACGCCGGCAGTTCCTTATTTATTGCTCCCCAATACCTAAATTACGTATTTTCTAATAGTGCTCGACTTGTCCTCAACGTTAGGGCTCAAAAGCTTACGGTCAACATTTTTCCAGAAAAAAGAAGACGTGTTATACTAAGGGAATTTTTCGAGATTTGAAAAAAAAATTTAATCGCCGGAAATGCACTTAGATAGTCATTTCTTGCATTTTTAATCTCGGAAAACTACTTTTCAACTAATTCCGGACCTGTTCTATGCGTATAAGATGACGTCATTTTATCGAGATTATAAAAAGTTATAAACTACTTAAACGCCGGCAGTTCCTTATTTATTGCTCCCCAATACCTAAATTACGTATTTTCTAATAGTGCTCGACTTGTCCTCAACGTTAGGGCTCAAAAGCTTACGGTCAACATTTTTCCAGAAAAAAGAAGACGTGTTATACTAAGGGAATTTTTCGAGATTTGAAAAAAAAATTTAATCGTCGGAAATGCACTTAGATAGTCATTTCTTGCATTTTTAATCTCGGAAAACTACTTTTCAACTAATTCCGGACCTGTTCTATACGTATAAGATGACGTCATTTTATCGAGATTAAGAAAAGTTATAAACTACTTAAACGCCGGCAGTTCCTTATTTATTGCTCCCCAATACCTAAATTACGTATTTTCTAATAGTGCTCGACTTGTCCTCAACGTTAGGGCTCAAAAGCTTACGGTCAACATTTTTCCAGAAAAAAGAAGACGTGTTATACTAAGGGAATTTTTCGAGATTTGAAAAAAAATTTTAATCGTCGGAAATGCACTTAGATAGTCATTTCTTGCATTTTTAATCGCGGAAAACTACTTTTCAACTAATTCCGGACCTGTTCTATGCGTATAAGATGACGTCATTTTATCGAGATTATAAAAAGTTATAAACTACTTAAACGCCGGCAGTTCCTTATTTATTGCTCCCCAATACCTAAATTACGTATTTTCTAATAGTGCTCGACTTGTCCTCAACGTTAGGGCTCAAAAGCTTACGGTCAACATTTTTCCAGAAAAAAGAAGACGTGTTATACTAAGGGAATTTTTCGAGATTTGAAAAAAAATTTTAATCGCCGGAAATGCACTTAGATAGCCATTTCTTGCATTTTTAATATCGGAAAACTACTTTTCAACTAATTCCGGACCTGTTCTATGCGTATAAGATGACGTCATTTTATCGAGATTATAAAAAGTTATAAACTACTTAAACGCCGGCAGTTCCTTATTTATTGCTCCCCAATACCTAAATTACGTATTTTCTAATAGTGCTCGACTTGTCCTCAACGTTAGGGCTCAAAAGCTTACGGTCAACATTTTTCCAGAAAAAGAAGACGTGTTATACTAAGGGAATTTTTCGAGATTTGAAAAAATTTTAATCGCCGGAAATGCACTTAGATAGTCATTTCTTGCATTTTTAATCTCGGAAAACTACTTTTCAACTAATTCCGGACCTGTTCTATGCGTATAAGATGACGTCATTTTATCGAGATTATAAAAAGTTATAAACTACTTAAACGCCGGCAGTTCCTTATTTATTGCTCCCCAATACCTAAATTACGTATTTTCTAATAGTGCTCGACTTGTCCTCAACGTTAGGGCTCAAAAGCTTACGGTCAACATTTTTCCAGAAAAAAGAAGACGTGTTATACTAAGGGAATTTTTCGAGATTTGAAAAAAAATTTTAATCGCCGGAAATGCACTTAGATAGTCATTTCTTGCATTTTTAATCGCGGAAAACTACTTTTCAACTAATTCCGGACCTGTTCTATGCGTATAAGATGACGTCATTTTATCGAGATTATAAAAAGTTATAAACTACTTAAACGCCGGCAGTTCCTTATTTATTGCTCCCCAATACCTAAATTACGTATTTTCTAATAGTGCTCGACTTGTCCTCAACGTTAGGGCTCAAAAGCTTACGGTCAACATTTTTCCAGAAAAAAGAAGACGTGTTATACTAAGGGAATTTTTCGAGATTTGAAAAAAAAATTTAATCGCCGGAAATGCACTTAGATAGTCATTTCTTGCATTTTTAATCTCGGAAAACTACTTTTCAACTAATTCCGGACCTGTTCTATGCGTATAAGATGACGTCATTTTATCGAGATTATAAAAGTTATAAACTACTTAAACGCCGGCAGTTCCTTATTTATTGCTCCCCAATACCTAAATTACGTATTTTCTAATAGTGCTCGACTTGTCCTCAACGTTAGGGCTCAAAAGCTTACGGTCAACATTTTTCCAGAAAAAAGAAGACGTGTTATACTAAGGGAATTTTTCGAGATTTGAAAAAAAAATTTAATCGCCGGAAATGCACTTAGATAGTCATTTCTTGCATTTTTAATCTCGGAAAACTACTTTTCAACTAATTCCGGACCTGTTCTATGCGTATAAGATGACGTCATTTTATCGAGATTATAAAAGTTATAAACTACTTAAACGCCGGCAGTTCCTTATTTATTGCTCCCCAATACCTAAATTACGTATTTTCTAATAGTGCTCGACTTGTCCTCAACGTTAGGGCTCAAAAGCTTACGGTCAACATTTTTCCAGAAAAAAGAAGACGTGTTATACTAAGGGAATTTTTCGAGATTTGAAAAAAAAATTTAATCGTCGGAAATGCACTTAGATAGTCATTTCTTGCATTTTTAATCTCGGAAAACTACTTTTCAACTAATTCCGGACCTGTTCTATACGTATAAGATGACGTCATTTTATCGAGATTAAGAAAAAGTTATAAACTACTTAAACGCCGGCAGTTCCTTATTTATTGCTCCCCAATACCTAAATTACGTATTTTCTAATAGTGCTCGACTTGTCCTCAACGTTAGGGCTCAAAAGCTTACGGTCAACATTTTTCCAGAAAAAAGAAGACGTGTTATACTAAGGGAATTTTTCGAGATTTGAAAAAAAATTTTAATCGTCGGAAATGCACTTAGATAGTCATTTCTTGCATTTTTAATCTCGGAAAACTACTTTTCAACTAATTCCGGACCTGTTCTATGCGTATAAGATGACGTCATTTTATCGAGATTATAAAAGTTATAAACTACTTAAACGCCGGCAGTTCCTTATTTATTGCTCCCCAATACCTAAATTACGTATTTTCTAATAGTGCTCGACTTGTCCTCAACGTTAGGGCTCAAAAGCTTACGGTCAACATTTTTCCAGAAAAAGAAGACGTGTTATACTAAGGGAATTTTTCGAGATTTGAAAAAATTTTAATCGCCGGAAATGCACTTAGATAGCCATTTCTTGCATTTTTAATATCGGAAAACTACTTTTCAACTAATTCCGGACCTGTTCTATGCGTATAAGATGACGTCATTTTATCGAGATTATAAAAGTTATAAACTACTTAAACGCCGGCAGTTCCTTATTTATTGCTCCCCAATACCTAAATTACGTATTTTCTAATAGTGCTCGACTTGTCCTCAACGTTAGGGCTCAAAAGCTTACGGTCAACATTTTTCCAGAAAAAAGAAGACGTGTTATACTAAGGGAATTTTTCGAGATTTGAAAAAAAATTTTAATCGCCGGAAATGCACTTAGATAGTCATTTCTTGCATTTTTAATCTCGGAAAACTACTTTTCAACTAATTCCGGACCTGTTCTATGCGTATAAGATGACGTCATTTTATCGAGATTATAAAAAGTTATAAACTACTTAAACGCCGGCAGTTCCTTATTTATTGCTCCCCAATACCTAAATTACGTATTTTCTAATAGTGCTCGACTTGTCCTCAACGTTAGGGCTCAAAAGCTTACGGTCAACATTTTTCCAGAAAAAAGAAGACGTGTTATACTAAGGGAATTTTTCGAGATTTGAAAAAATTTTAATCGCCGGAAATGCACTTAGATAGTCATTTCTTGCATTTTTAATCTCGGAAAACTACTTTTCAACTAATTCCGGACCTGTTCTATACGTATAAGATGACGTCATTTTATCGAGATTATAAAAGTTATAAACTACTTAAACGCCGGCAGTTCCTTATTTATTGCTCCCCAATACCTAAATTACGTATTTTCTAATAGTGCTCGACTTGTCCTCAACGTTAGGGCTCAAAAGCTTACGGTCAACATTTTTCCAGAAAAAAGAAGACGTGTTATACTAAGGGAATTTTTCGAGATTTGAAAAAAAAATTTAATCGCCGGAAATGCACTTAGATAGTCATTTCTTGCATTTTTAATCTCGGAAAACTACTTTTCAACTAATTCCGGACCTGTTCTATGCGTATAAGATGACGTCATTTTATCGAGATTAAGAAAAAGTTATAAACTACTTAAACGCCGGCAGTTCCTTATTTATTGCTCCCCAATACCTAAATTACGTATTTTCTAATAGTGCTCGACTTGTCCTCAACGTTAGGGCTCAAAAGCTTACGGTCAACATTTTTCCAGAAAAAAGAAGACGTGTTATACTAAGGGAATTTTTCGAGATTTGAAAAAAAATTTTAATCGCCGGAAATGCACTTAGATAGTCATTTCTTGCATTTTTAATCTCGGAAAACTACTTTTCAACTAATTCCGGACCTGTTCTATGCGTATAAGATGACGTCATTTTATCGAGATTAAGAAAAGTTATAAACTACTTAAACGCCGGCAGTTCCTTATTTATTGCTCCCCAATACCTAAATTACGTATTTTCTAATAGTGCTCGACTTGTCCTCAACGTTAGGGCTCAAAAGCTTACGGTCAACATTTTTCCAGAAAAAAGAAGACGTGTTATACTAAGGGAATTTTTCGAGATTTGAAAAAAAATTTTAATCGCCGGAAATGCACTTAGATAGTCATTTCTTGCATTTTTAATCTCGGAAAACTACTTTTCAACTAATTCCGGACCTGTTCTATGCGTATAAGATGACGTCATTTTATCGAGATTAAGAAAAGTTATAAACTACTTAAACGCCGGCAGTTCCTTATTTATTGCTCCCCAATACCTAAATTACGTATTTTCTAATAGTGCTCGACTTGTCCTCAACGTTAGGGCTCAAAAGCTTACGGTCAACATTTTTCCAGAAAAAGAAGACGTGTTATACTAAGGGAATTTTTCGAGATTTGAAAAAATTTTAATCGCCGGAAATGCACTTAGATAGTCATTTCTTGCATTTTTAATCTCGGAAAACTACTTTTCAACTAATTCCGGACCTGTTCTATGGGTATAAGATGACGTCATTTTATCGAGATTATAAAAGTTATAAACTACTTAAACGCCGGCAGTTCCTTATTTATTGCTCCCCAATACCTAAATTACGTATTTTCTAATAGTGCTCGACTTGTCCTCAACGTTAGGGCTCAAAAGCTTACGGTCAACATTTTTCCAGAAAAAGAAGACGTGTTATACTAAGGGAATTTTTCGAGATTTGAAAAAAAAATTTAATCGTCGGAAATGCACTTAGATAGTCATTTCTTGCATTTTTAATCGCGGAAAACTACTTTTCAACTAATTCCGGACCTGTTCTATGCGTATAAGATGACGTCATTTTATCGAGATTAAGAAAAGTTATAAACTACTTAAACGCCGGCAGTTCCTTATTTATTGCTCCCCAATACCTAAATTACTTATTTTCTAATAGTGCTCGACTTGTCCTCAACGTTAGGGCTCAAAAGCTTACGGTCAACATTTTTCCAGAAAAAAGAAGACGTGTTATACTAAGGGAATTTTTCGAGATTTGAAAAAAAATTTTAATCGTCGGAAATGCACTTAGATAGTCATTTCTTGCATTTTTAATCGCGGAAAACTACTTTTCAACTAATTCCGGACCTGTTCTATGCGTATAAGATGACGTCATTTTATCGAGATTAAGAAAAGTTATAAACTACTTAAACGCCGGCAGTTCCTTATTTATTGCTCCCCAATACCTAAATTACGTATTTTCTAATAGTGCTCGACTTGTCCTCAACGTTAGGGCTCAAAAGCTTACGGTCAACATTATTCCAGAAAAAGAAGACGTGTTATACTAAGGGAATTTTTCGAGATTTGAAAAAAATTTTAATCGCCGGAAATGCACTTAGATAGCCATTTCTTGCATTTTTAATCTCGGAAAACTACTTTTCAACTAATTCCGGACCTGTTCTATGCGTATAAGATGACGTCATTTTATCGAGATTAAGAAAAAGTTATAAACTACTTAAACGCCGGCAGTTCCTTATTTATTGCTCCCCAATACCTATATTACGTATTTTCTAATAGTGCTCGACTTGTCCTCAACGTTAGGGCTCAAAAGCTTACGGTCAACATTTTTCCAGAAAAAAGAAGACGTGTTATACTAAGGGAATTTTTCGAGATTTGAAAAAAAATTTTAATCGCCGGAAATGCACCTAGATAGCCATTTCTTGCATTTTTAATATCGGAAAACTACTTTTCAACTAATTCCGGACCTGTTCTATGCGTATAAGATGACGTCATTTTATCGAGATTAAGAAAAAGTTATAAACTACTTAAACGTCGGCAGTTCCTTATTTATTGCTCCCCAATACCTAAATTACGTATTTTCTAATAGTGCTCGACTTGTCCTCAACGTTAGGGCTCAAAAGCTTACGGTCAACATTTTTCCAGAAAAAAGAAGACGTGTTATACTAAGGGAATTTTTCGAGATTTGAAAAAATTTTAATCGCCGGAAATGCACTTAGATAGTCATTTCTTGCATTTTTAATCTCGGAAAACTACTTTTCAACTAATTCCGGACCTGTTCTATGCGTATAAGATGACGTCATTTTATCGAGATTATAAAAGTTATAAACTACTTAAACGCCGGCAGTTCCTTATTTATTGCTCCCCAATACCTAAATTACGTATTTTCTAATAGTGCTCGACTTGTCCTCAACGTTAGGGCTCAAAAGCTTACGGTCAACATTTTTCCAGAAAAAGAAGACGTGTTATACTAAGGGAATTTTTCGAGATTTGAAAAAATTTTAATCGCCGGAAAGTTCCTTATTTATTGCTCCCCAATACCTAAATTACGTATTTTCTAATAGTGCTCGACTTGTCCTCAACGTTAGGGCTCAAAAGCTTACGGTCAACATTTTTCCAGAAAAAAGAAGACGTGTTATACTAAGGGAATTTTTCGAGATTTGAAAAAAAATTTTAATCGCCGGAAATGCACTTAGATAGTCATTTCTTGCATTTTTAATCTCGGAAAACTACTTTTCAACTAATTCCGGACCTGTTCTATGCGTATAAGATGACGTCATTTTATCGAGATTATAAAAGTTATAAACTACTTAAACGCCGGCAGTTCCTTATTTATTGCTCCCCAATACCTAAATTACGTATTTTCTAATAGTGCTCGACTTGTCCTCAACGTTAGGGCTCAAAAGCTTACGGTCAACATTTTTCCAGAAAAAGAAGACGTGTTATACTAAGGGAATTTTTCGAGATTTGAAAAAATTTTAATCGCCGGAAATGCACTTAGATAGTCATTTCTTGCATTTTTAATCTCGGAAAACTACTTTTCAACTAATTCCGGACCTGTTCTATGCGTATAAGATGACGTCATTTTATCGAGATTATAAAAGTTATAAACTACTTAAACGCCGGCAGTTCCTTATTTATTGCTCCCCAATACCTAAATTACGTATTTTCTAATAGTGCTCGACTTGTCCTCAACGTTAGGGCTCAAAAGCTTACGGTCAACATTTTTCCAGAAAAAGAAGACGTGTTATACTAAGGGAATTTTTCGAGATTTGAAAAAAATTTTAATCGCCGGAAATGCACTTAGATAGTCATTTCTTGCATTTTTAATCTCGGAAAACTACTTTTCAACTAATTCCGGACCTGTTCTATACGTATAAGATGACGTCATTTTATCGAGATTATAAAAGTTATAAACTACTTAAACGCCGGCAGTTCCTTATTTATTGCTCCCCAATACCTAAATTACGTATTTTCTAATAGTGCTCGACTTGTCCTCAACGTTAGGGCTCAAAAGCTTACGGTCAACATTTTTCCAGAAAAAGAAGACGTGTTATACTAAGGGAATTTTTCGAGATTTGAAAAAATTTTAATCGTCCGGAAATGCACTTAGATAGTCATTTCTTGCATTTTTAATCTCGGAAAACTACTTTTCAACTAATTCCGGACCTGTTCTATGCGTATAAGATGACGTCATTTTATCGAGATTAAGAAAAAGTTATAAACTACTTAAACGCCGGCAGTTCCTTATTTATTGCTCTCCAATACCTAAATTACGTATTTTCTAATAGTGCTCGACTTGTCCTCAACGTTAGGGCTCAAAAGCTTACGGTCAACATTTTTCCAGAAAAAAGAAGACGTGTTATACTAAGGGAATTTTTCGAGATTTGAAAAAAAAATTTAATCGCCGGAAATGCACTTAGATAGTCATTTCTTGCATTTTTAATCTCGGAAAACTACTTTTCAACTAATTCCGGACCTGTTCTATGCGTATAAGATGACGTCATTTTATCGAGATTAAGAAAAGTTATAAACTACTTAAACGCCGGCAGTTCCTTATTTATTGCTCCCCAATACCTAAATTACGTATTTTCTAATAGTGCTCGACTTGTCCTCAACGTTAGGGCTCAAAAGCTTACGGTCAACATTTTTCCAGAAAAAAGAAGACGTGTTATACTAAGGGAATTTTTCGAGATTTGAAAAAAAATTTTAATCGCCGGAAATGCACTTAGATAGCCATTTCTTGCATTTTTAATATCGGAAAACTACTTTTCAACTAATTCCGGACCTGTTCTATGCGTATAAGATGACGTCATTTTATCGAGATTAAGAAAAGTTATAAACTACTTAAACGCCGGCAGTTCCTTATTTATTGCTCCCCAATACCTAAATTACGTATTTTCTAATAGTGCTCGACTTGTCCTCAACGTTAGGGCTCAAAAGCTTACGGTCAACATTTTTCCAGAAAAAAGAAGACGTGTTATACTAAGGGAATTTTTCGAGATTTGAAAAAAAATTTTAATCGCCGGAAATGCACTTAGATAGTCATTTCTTGCATTTTTAATCTCGGAAAACTACTTTTCAACTAATTCCGGACCTGTTCTATGCGTATAAGATGACGTCATTTTATCGAGATTATAAAAAGTTATAAACTACTTAAACGCCGGCAGTTCCTTATTTATTGCTCCCCAATACCTAAATTACGTATTTTCTAATAGTGCTCGACTTGTCCTCAACGTTAGGGCTCAAAAGCTTACGGTCAACATTTTTCCAGAAAAAAGAAGACGTGTTATACTAAGGGAATTTTTCGAGATTTGAAAAAAAATTTTAATCGCCGGAAATGCACTTAGATAGTCATTTCTTGCATTTTTAATCTCGGAAAACTACTTTTCAACTAATTCCGGACCTGTTCTATGCGTATAAGATGACGTCATTTTATCGAGATTATAAAAGTTATAAACTACTTAAACGCCGGCAGTTCCTTATTTATTGCTCCCCAATACCTAAATTACGTATTTTCTAATAGTGCTCGACTTGTCCTCAACGTTAGGGCTCAAAAGCTTACGGTCAACATTTTTCCAGAAAAAAGAAGACGTGTTATACTAAGGGAATTTTTCGAGATTTGAAAAAAAATTTTAATCGCCGGAAATGCACTTAGATAGTCATTTCTTGCATTTTTAATCTCGGAAAACTACTTTTCAACTAATTCCGGACCTGTTCTATGCGTATAAGATGACGTCATTTTATCGAGATTATAAAAAGTTATAAACTACTTAAACGCCGGCAGTTCCTTATTTATTGCTCCCCAATACCTAAATTACGTATTTTCTAATAGTGCTCGACTTGTCCTCAACGTTAGGGCTCAAAAGCTTACGGTCAACATTTTTCCAGAAAAAGAAGACGTGTTATACTAAGGGAATTTTTCGAGATTTGAAAAAAAATTTTAATCGTCGGAAATGCACTTAGATAGTCATTTCTTGCATTTTTAATCGCGGAAAACTACTTTTCAACTAATTCCGGACCTGTTCTATGCGTATAAGATGACGTCATTTTATCGAGATTAAGAAAAGTTATAAACTACTTAAACGCCGGCAGTTCCTTATTTATTGCTCCCCAATACCTAAATTACGTATTTTCTAATAGTGCTCGACTTGTCCTCAACGTTAGGGCTCAAAAGCTTACGGTCAACATTTTTCCAGAAAAAGAAGACGTGTTATACTAAGGGAATTTTTCGAGATTTGAAAAAATTTTAATCGTCGGAAATGCACTTAGATAGTCATTTCTTGCATTTTTAATCGCGGAAAACTACTTTTCAACTAATTCCGGACCTGTTCTATGCGTATAAGATGACGTCATTTTATCGAGATTAAGAAAAAGTTATAAACTACTTAAACGCCGGCAGTTCCTTATTTATTGCTCCCCAATACCTAAATTACGTATTTTCTAATAGTGCTCGACTTGTCCTCAACGTTAGGGCTCAAAAGCTTACGGTCAACATTTTTCCAGAAAAAGAAGACGTGTTATACTAAGGGAATTTTTCGAGATTTGAAAAAATTTTAATCGCCGGAAATGCACTTAGATAGTCATTTCTTGCATTTTTAATCTCGGAAAACTACTTTTCAACTAATTCCGGACCTGTTCTATGCGTATAAGATGACGTCATTTTATCGAGATTATAAAAAGTTATAAACTACTTAAACGCCGGCAGTTCCTTATTTATTGCTCCCCAATACCTAAATTACGTATTTTCTAATAGTGCTCGACTTGTCCTCAACGTTAGGGCTCAAAAGCTTACGGTCAACATTTTTCCAGAAAAAAGAAGACGTGTTATACTAAGGGAATTTTTCGAGATTTGAAAAAAAATTTTAATCGCCGGAAATGCACTTAGATAGTCATTTCTTGCATTTTTAATCTCGGAAAACTACTTTTCAACTAATTCCGGACCTGTTCTATACGTATAAGATGACGTCATTTTATCGAGATTATAAAAGTTATAAACTACTTAAACGCCGGCAGTTCCTTATTTATTGCTCCCCAATACCTAAATTACGTATTTTCTAATAGTGCTCGACTTGTCCTCAACGTTAGGGCTCAAAAGCTTACGGTCAACATTTTTCCAGAAAAAGAAGACGTGTTATACTAAGGGAATTTTTCGAGATTTGAAAAAATTTTAATCGCCGGAAATGCACTTAGATAGTCATTTCTTGCATTTTTAATCTCGGAAAACTACTTTTCAACTAATTCCGGACCTGTTCTATGCGTATAAGATGACGTCATTTTATCGAGATTATAAAAGTTATAAACTACTTAAACGCCGGCAGTTCCTTATTTATTGCTCCCCAATACCTAAATTACGTATTTTCTAATAGTGCTCGACTTGTCCTCAACGTTAGGGCTCAAAAGCTTACGGTCAACATTTTTCCAGAAAAAAGAAGACGTGTTATACTAAGGGAATTTTTCGAGATTTGAAAAAAAATTTTAATCGCCGGAAATGCACTTAGATAGTCATTTCTTGCATTTTTAATCTCGGAAAACTACTTTTCAACTAATTCCGGACCTGTTCTATGCGTATAAGATGACGTCATTTTATCGAGATTATAAAAGTTATAAACTACTTAAACGCCGGCAGTTCCTTATTTATTGCTCCCCAATACCTAAATTACGTATTTTCTAATAGTGCTCGACTTGTCCTCAACGTTAGGGCTCAAAAGCTTACGGTCAACATTTTTCCAGAAAAAGAAGACGTGTTATACTAAGGGAATTTTTCGAGATTTGAAAAAAAATTTTAATCGCCGGAAATGCACTTAGATAGTCATTTCTTGCATTTTTAATCTCGGAAAACTACTTTTCAACTAATTCCGGACCTGTTCTATGCGTATAAGATGACGTCATTTTATCGAGATTATAAAAGTTATAAACTACTTAAACGCCGGCAGTTCCTTATTTATTGCTCCCCAATACCTAAATTACGTATTTTCTAATAGTGCTCGACTTGTCCTCAACGTTAGGGCTCAAAAGCTTACGGTCAACATTTTTCCAGAAAAAAGAAGACGTGTTATACTAAGGGAATTTTTCGAGATTTGAAAAAAAATTTTAATCGCCGGAAATGCACTTAGATAGTCATTTCTTGCATTTTTAATCTCGGAAAACTACTTTTCAACTAATTCCGGACCTGTTCTATGCGTATAAGATGACGTCATTTTATCGAGATTATAAAAAGTTATAAACTACTTAAACGCCGGCAGTTCCTTATTTATTGCTCCCCAATACCTAAATTACGTATTTTCTAATAGTGCTCGACTTGTCCTCAACGTTAGGGCTCAAAAGCTTACGGTCAACATTTTTCCAGAAAAAAGAAGACGTGTTATACTAAGGGAATTTTTCGAGATTTGAAAAAAATTTAATCGTCCGGAAATGCACTTAGATAGTCATTTCTTGCATTTTTAATCTCGGAAAACTACTTTTCAACTAATTCCGGACCTGTTCTATGCGTATAAGATGACGTCATTTTATCGAGATTATAAAAGTTATAAACTACTTAAACGCCGGCAGTTCCTTATTTATTGCTCCCCAATACCTAAATTACGTATTTTCTAATAGTGCTCGACTTGTCCTCAACGTTAGGGCTCAAAAGCTTACGGTCAACATTTTTCCAGAAAAAGAAGACGTGTTATACTAAGGGAATTTTTCGAGATTTGAAAAAAATTTTAATCGCCGGAAATGCACTTAGATAGTCATTTGCATTTTTAATCTCGGAAAACTACTTTTCAACTAATTCCGGACCTGTTCTATGCGTATAAGATGACGTCATTTTATCGAGATTAAGAAAAGTTATAAACTACTTAAACGCCGGCAGTTCCTTATTTATTGCTCCCCAATACCTAAATTACGTATTTTCTAATAGTGCTCGACTTGTCCTCAACGTTAGGGCTCAAAAGCTTACGGTCAACATTTTTCCAGAAAAAGAAGACGTGTTATACTAAGGGAATTTTTCGAGATTTGAAAAAATTTTAATCGCCGGAAATGCACTTAGATAGTCATTTCTTGCATTTTTAATCTCGGAAAACTACTTTTCAACTAATTCCGGACCTGTTCTATGCGTATAAGATGACGTCATTTTATCGAGATTATAAAAAGTTATAAACTACTTAAACGCCGGCAGTTCCTTATTTATTGCTCCCCAATACCTAAATTACGTATTTTCTAATAGTGCTCGACTTGTCCTCAACGTTAGGGCTCAAAAGCTTACGGTCAACATTTTTCCAGAAAAAAGAAGACGTGTTATACTAAGGGAATTTTTCGAGATTTGAAAAAATTTTAATCGCCGGAAATGCACTTAGATAGTCATTTCTTGCATTTTTAATCTCGGAAAACTACTTTTCAACTAATTCCGGACCTGTTCTATGCGTATAAGATGACGTCATTTTATCGAGATTATAAAAGTTATAAACTACTTAAACGCCGGCAGTTCCTTATTTATTGCTCCCCAATACCTAAATTACGTATTTTCTAATAGTGCTCGACTTGTCCTCAACGTTAGGGCTCAAAAGCTTACGGTCAACATTTTTCCAGAAAAAGAAGACGTGTTATACTAAGGGAATTTTTCGAGATTTGAAAAAAATTTTAATCGCCGGAAATGCACTTAGATAGTCATTTCTTGCATTTTTAATCTTGGAAAACTACTTTTCAACTAATTCCGGACCTGTTCTATGCGTATAAGATGACGTCATTTTATCGAGATTAAGAAAAGTTATAAACTACTTAAACGCCGGCAGTTCCTTATTTATTGCTCCCCAATACCTAAATTACGTATTTTCTAATAGTGCTCGACTTGTCCTCAACGTTAGGGCTCAAAAGCTTACGGTCAACATTTTTCCAGAAAAAGAAGACGTGTTATACTAAGGGAATTTTTCGAGATTTGAAAAAAATTTTAATCGCCGGAAATGCACTTAGATAGTCATTTCTTGCATTTTAATCTCGGAAAACTACTTTTCAACTAATTCCGGACCTGTTCTATGCGTATAAGATGACGTCATTTTATCGAGATTATAAAAAGTTATAAACTACTTAAACGCCGGCAGTTCCTTATTTATTGCTCCCCAATACCTAAATTACGTATTTTCTAATAGTGCTCGACTTGTCCTCAACGTTAGGGCTCAAAAGCTTACGGTCAACATTTTTCCAGAAAAAGAAGACGTGTTATACTAAGGGAATTTTTCGAGATTTGAAAAAATTTTAATCGCCGGAAATGCACTTAGATAGTCATTTCTTGCATTTTTAATCTCGGAAAACTACTTTTCAACTAATTCCGGACCTGTTCTATGCGTATAAGATGACGTCATTTTATCGAGATTATAAAAAGTTATAAACTACTTAAACGCCGGCAGTTCCTTATTTATTGCTCCCCAATACCTAAATTACGTATTTTCTAATAGTGCTCGACTTGTCCTCAACGTTAGGGCTCAAAAGCTTACGGTCAACATTTTTCCAGAAAAAAGAAGACGTGTTATACTAAGGGAATTTTTCGAGATTTGAAAAAAAATTTTAATCGCCGGAAATGCACTTAGATAGTCATTTCTTGCATTTTTAATCTCGGAAAACTACTTTTCAACTAATTCCGGACCTGTTCTATGCGTATAAGATGACGTCATTTTATCGAGATTATAAAAGTTATAAACTACTTAAACGCCGGCAGTTCCTTATTTATTGCTCCCCAATACCTAAATTACGTATTTTCTAATAGTGCTCGACTTGTCCTCAACGTTAGGGCTCAAAAGCTTACGGTCAACATTTTTCCAGAAAAAAGAAGACGTGTTATACTAAGGGAATTTTTCGAGATTTGAAAAAAAATTTTAATCGCCGGAAATGCACTTAGATAGTCATTTCTTGCATTTTTAATCTCGGAAAACTACTTTTCAACTAATTCCGGACCTGTTCTATGCGTATAAGATGACGTCATTTTATCGAGATTATAAAAAGTTATAAACTACTTAAACGCCGGCAGTTCCTTATTTATTGCTCCCCAATACCTAAATTACGTATTTTCTAATAGTGCTCGACTTGTCCTCAACGTTAGGGCTCAAAAGCTTACGGTCAACATTTTTCCAGAAAAAAGAAGACGTGTTATACTAAGGGAATTTTTCGAGATTTGAAAAAAAATTTTAATCGTCGGAAATGCACTTAGATAGTCATTTCTTGCATTTTTAATCGCGGAAAACTACTTTTCAACTAATTCCGGACCTGTTCTATGCGTATAAGATGACGTCATTTTATCGAGATTAAGAAAAGTTATAAACTACTTAAACGCCGGCAGTTCCTTATTTATTGCTCCCCAATACCTAAATTACGTATTTTCTAATAGTGCTCGACTTGTCCTCAACGTTAGGGCTCAAAAGCTTACGGTCAACATTTTTCCAGAAAAAGAAGACGTGTTATACTAAGGGAATTTTTCGAGATTTGAAAAAAAATTTTAATCGCCGGAAATGCACTTAGATAGTCATTTCTTGCATCTCGGAAAACTACTTTTCAACTAATTCCGGACCTGTTCTATGCGTATAAGATGACGTCATTTTATCGAGATTATAAAAGTTATAAACTACTTAAACGCCGGCAGTTCCTTATTTATTGCTCCCCAATACCTAAATTACGTATTTTCTAATAGTGCTCGACTTGTCCTCAACGTTAGGGCTCAAAAGCTTACGGTCAACATTTTTCCAGAAAAAGAAGACGTGTTATACTAAGGGAATTTTTCGAGATTTGAAAAAAATTTTAATCGCCGGAAATGCACTTAGATAGTCATTTCTTGCATTTTTTAATATCGGAAAACTACTTTTCAACTAATTCCGGACCTGTTCTATGCGTATAAGATGACGTCATTTTATCGAGATTATAAAAAGTTATAAACTACTTAAACGCCGGCAGTTCCTTATTTATTGCTCCCCAATACCTAAATTACGTATTTTCTAATAGTGCTCGACTTGTCCTCAACGTTAGGGCTCAAAAGCTTACGGTCAACATTTTTCCAGAAAAAGAAGACGTGTTATACTAAGGGAATTTTTCGAGATTTGAAAAAATTTTAATCGCCGGAAATGCACTTAGATAGTCATTTCTTGCATTTTTAATCTCGGAAAACTACTTTTCAACTAATTCCGGACCTGTTCTATGCGTATAAGATGACGTCATTTTATCGAGATTATAAAAGTTATAAACTACTTAAACGCCGGCAGTTCCTTATTTATTGCTCCCCAATACCTAAATTACGTATTTTCTAATAGTGCTCGACTTGTCCTCAACGTTAGGGCTCAAAAGCTTACGGTCAACATTTTTCCAGAAAAAGAAGACGTGTTATACTAAGGGAATTTTTCGAGATTTGAAAAAATTTTAATCGCCGGAAATGCACTTAGATAGTCATTTCTTGCATTTTTAATCGCGGAAAACTACTTTTCAACTAATTCCGGACCTGTTCTATGCGTATAAGATGACGTCATTTTATCGAGATTATAAAAGTTATAAACTACTTAAACGCCGGCAGTTCCTTATTTATTGCTCCCCAATACCTAAATTACGTATTTTCTAATAGTGCTCGACTTGTCCTCAACGTTAGGGCTCAAAAGCTTACGGTCAACATTTTTCCAGAAAAAAGAAGACGTGTTATACTAAGGGAATTTTTCGAGATTTGAAAAAAAAATTTAATCGCCGGAAATGCACTTAGATAGTCATTTCTTGCATTTTTAATCTCGGAAAACTACTTTTCAACTAATTCCGGACCTGTTCTATGCGTATAAGATGACGTCATTTTATCGAGATTATAAAAAGTTATAAACTACTTAAACGCCGGCAGTTCCTTATTTATTGCTCCCCAATACCTAAATTACGTATTTTCTAATAGTGCTCGACTTGTCCTCAACGTTAGGGCTCAAAAGCTTACGGTCAACATTTTTCCAGAAAAAAGAAGACGTGTTATACTAAGGGAATTTTTCGAGATTTGAAAAAAAAATTTAATCGTCGGAAATGCACTTAGATAGTCATTTCTTGCATTTTTAATCGCGGAAAACTACTTTTCAACTAATTCCGGACCTGTTCTATACGTATAAGATGACGTCATTTTATCGAGATTAAGAAAAGTTATAAACTACTTAAACGCCGGCAGTTCCTTATTTATTGCTCCCCAATACCTAAATTACGTATTTTCTAATAGTGCTCGACTTGTCCTCAACGTTAGGGCTCAAAAGCTTACGGTCAACATTTTTCCAGAAAAAAGAAGACGTGTTATACTAAGGGAATTTTTCGAGATTTGAAAAAAAATTTTAATCGTCGGAAATGCACTTAGATAGTCATTTCTTGCATTTTTAATCGCGGAAAACTACTTTTCAACTAATTCCGGACCTGTTCTATGCGTATAAGATGACGTCATTTTATCGAGATTATAAAAAGTTATAAACTACTTAAACGCCGGCAGTTCCTTATTTATTGCTCCCCAATACCTAAATTACGTATTTTCTAATAGTGCTCGACTTGTCCTCAACGTTAGGGCTCAAAAGCTTACGGTCAACATTTTTCCAGAAAAAAGAAGACGTGTTATACTAAGGGAATTTTTCGAGATTTGAAAAAAAATTTTAATCGCCGGAAATGCACTTAGATAGCCATTTCTTGCATTTTTAATATCGGAAAACTACTTTTCAACTAATTCCGGACCTGTTCTATGCGTATAAGATGACGTCATTTTATCGAGATTATAAAAAGTTATAAACTACTTAAACGCCGGCAGTTCCTTATTTATTGCTCCCCAATACCTAAATTACGTATTTTCTAATAGTGCTCGACTTGTCCTCAACGTTAGGGCTCAAAAGCTTACGGTCAACATTTTTCCAGAAAAAGAAGACGTGTTATACTAAGGGAATTTTTCGAGATTTGAAAAAATTTTAATCGCCGGAAATGCACTTAGATAGTCATTTCTTGCATTTTTAATCTCGGAAAACTACTTTTCAACTAATTCCGGACCTGTTCTATGCGTATAAGATGACGTCATTTTATCGAGATTATAAAAAGTTATAAACTACTTAAACGCCGGCAGTTCCTTATTTATTGCTCCCCAATACCTAAATTACGTATTTTCTAATAGTGCTCGACTTGTCCTCAACGTTAGGGCTCAAAAGCTTACGGTCAACATTTTTCCAGAAAAAAGAAGACGTGTTATACTAAGGGAATTTTTCGAGATTTGAAAAAAAATTTTAATCGCCGGAAATGCACTTAGATAGTCATTTCTTGCATTTTTAATCGCGGAAAACTACTTTTCAACTAATTCCGGACCTGTTCTATGCGTATAAGATGACGTCATTTTATCGAGATTATAAAAAGTTATAAACTACTTAAACGCCGGCAGTTCCTTATTTATTGCTCCCCAATACCTAAATTACGTATTTTCTAATAGTGCTCGACTTGTCCTCAACGTTAGGGCTCAAAAGCTTACGGTCAACATTTTTCCAGAAAAAAGAAGACGTGTTATACTAAGGGAATTTTTCGAGATTTGAAAAAAAAATTTAATCGCCGGAAATGCACTTAGATAGTCATTTCTTGCATTTTTAATCTCGGAAAACTACTTTTCAACTAATTCCGGACCTGTTCTATGCGTATAAGATGACGTCATTTTATCGAGATTATAAAAGTTATAAACTACTTAAACGCCGGCAGTTCCTTATTTATTGCTCCCCAATACCTAAATTACGTATTTTCTAATAGTGCTCGACTTGTCCTCAACGTTAGGGCTCAAAAGCTTACGGTCAACATTTTTCCAGAAAAAAGAAGACGTGTTATACTAAGGGAATTTTTCGAGATTTGAAAAAAAAATTTAATCGCCGGAAATGCACTTAGATAGTCATTTCTTGCATTTTTAATCTCGGAAAACTACTTTTCAACTAATTCCGGACCTGTTCTATGCGTATAAGATGACGTCATTTTATCGAGATTATAAAAGTTATAAACTACTTAAACGCCGGCAGTTCCTTATTTATTGCTCCCCAATACCTAAATTACGTATTTTCTAATAGTGCTCGACTTGTCCTCAACGTTAGGGCTCAAAAGCTTACGGTCAACATTTTTCCAGAAAAAAGAAGACGTGTTATACTAAGGGAATTTTTCGAGATTTGAAAAAAAAATTTAATCGTCGGAAATGCACTTAGATAGTCATTTCTTGCATTTTTAATCTCGGAAAACTACTTTTCAACTAATTCCGGACCTGTTCTATACGTATAAGATGACGTCATTTTATCGAGATTAAGAAAAAGTTATAAACTACTTAAACGCCGGCAGTTCCTTATTTATTGCTCCCCAATACCTAAATTACGTATTTTCTAATAGTGCTCGACTTGTCCTCAACGTTAGGGCTCAAAAGCTTACGGTCAACATTTTTCCAGAAAAAAGAAGACGTGTTATACTAAGGGAATTTTTCGAGATTTGAAAAAAAATTTTAATCGTCGGAAATGCACTTAGATAGTCATTTCTTGCATTTTTAATCTCGGAAAACTACTTTTCAACTAATTCCGGACCTGTTCTATGCGTATAAGATGACGTCATTTTATCGAGATTATAAAAGTTATAAACTACTTAAACGCCGGCAGTTCCTTATTTATTGCTCCCCAATACCTAAATTACGTATTTTCTAATAGTGCTCGACTTGTCCTCAACGTTAGGGCTCAAAAGCTTACGGTCAACATTTTTCCAGAAAAAGAAGACGTGTTATACTAAGGGAATTTTTCGAGATTTGAAAAAATTTTAATCGCCGGAAATGCACTTAGATAGCCATTTCTTGCATTTTTAATATCGGAAAACTACTTTTCAACTAATTCCGGACCTGTTCTATGCGTATAAGATGACGTCATTTTATCGAGATTATAAAAGTTATAAACTACTTAAACGCCGGCAGTTCCTTATTTATTGCTCCCCAATACCTAAATTACGTATTTTCTAATAGTGCTCGACTTGTCCTCAACGTTAGGGCTCAAAAGCTTACGGTCAACATTTTTCCAGAAAAAAGAAGACGTGTTATACTAAGGGAATTTTTCGAGATTTGAAAAAAAATTTTAATCGCCGGAAATGCACTTAGATAGTCATTTCTTGCATTTTTAATCTCGGAAAACTACTTTTCAACTAATTCCGGACCTGTTCTATGCGTATAAGATGACGTCATTTTATCGAGATTATAAAAAGTTATAAACTACTTAAACGCCGGCAGTTCCTTATTTATTGCTCCCCAATACCTAAATTACGTATTTTCTAATAGTGCTCGACTTGTCCTCAACGTTAGGGCTCAAAAGCTTACGGTCAACATTTTTCCAGAAAAAAGAAGACGTGTTATACTAAGGGAATTTTTCGAGATTTGAAAAAATTTTAATCGCCGGAAATGCACTTAGATAGTCATTTCTTGCATTTTTAATCTCGGAAAACTACTTTTCAACTAATTCCGGACCTGTTCTATACGTATAAGATGACGTCATTTTATCGAGATTATAAAAGTTATAAACTACTTAAACGCCGGCAGTTCCTTATTTATTGCTCCCCAATACCTAAATTACGTATTTTCTAATAGTGCTCGACTTGTCCTCAACGTTAGGGCTCAAAAGCTTACGGTCAACATTTTTCCAGAAAAAAGAAGACGTGTTATACTAAGGGAATTTTTCGAGATTTGAAAAAAAAATTTAATCGCCGGAAATGCACTTAGATAGTCATTTCTTGCATTTTTAATCTCGGAAAACTACTTTTCAACTAATTCCGGACCTGTTCTATGCGTATAAGATGACGTCATTTTATCGAGATTAAGAAAAAGTTATAAACTACTTAAACGCCGGCAGTTCCTTATTTATTGCTCCCCAATACCTAAATTACGTATTTTCTAATAGTGCTCGACTTGTCCTCAACGTTAGGGCTCAAAAGCTTACGGTCAACATTTTTCCAGAAAAAAGAAGACGTGTTATACTAAGGGAATTTTTCGAGATTTGAAAAAAAATTTTAATCGCCGGAAATGCACTTAGATAGTCATTTCTTGCATTTTTAATCTCGGAAAACTACTTTTCAACTAATTCCGGACCTGTTCTATGCGTATAAGATGACGTCATTTTATCGAGATTAAGAAAAGTTATAAACTACTTAAACGCCGGCAGTTCCTTATTTATTGCTCCCCAATACCTAAATTACGTATTTTCTAATAGTGCTCGACTTGTCCTCAACGTTAGGGCTCAAAAGCTTACGGTCAACATTTTTCCAGAAAAAAGAAGACGTGTTATACTAAGGGAATTTTTCGAGATTTGAAAAAAAATTTTAATCGCCGGAAATGCACTTAGATAGTCATTTCTTGCATTTTTAATCTCGGAAAACTACTTTTCAACTAATTCCGGACCTGTTCTATGCGTATAAGATGACGTCATTTTATCGAGATTAAGAAAAGTTATAAACTACTTAAACGCCGGCAGTTCCTTATTTATTGCTCCCCAATACCTAAATTACGTATTTTCTAATAGTGCTCGACTTGTCCTCAACGTTAGGGCTCAAAAGCTTACGGTCAACATTTTTCCAGAAAAAGAAGACGTGTTATACTAAGGGAATTTTTCGAGATTTGAAAAAATTTTAATCGCCGGAAATGCACTTAGATAGTCATTTCTTGCATTTTTAATCTCGGAAAACTACTTTTCAACTAATTCCGGACCTGTTCTATGGGTATAAGATGACGTCATTTTATCGAGATTATAAAAGTTATAAACTACTTAAACGCCGGCAGTTCCTTATTTATTGCTCCCCAATACCTAAATTACGTATTTTCTAATAGTGCTCGACTTGTCCTCAACGTTAGGGCTCAAAAGCTTACGGTCAACATTTTTCCAGAAAAAGAAGACGTGTTATACTAAGGGAATTTTTCGAGATTTGAAAAAAAAATTTAATCGTCGGAAATGCACTTAGATAGTCATTTCTTGCATTTTTAATCGCGGAAAACTACTTTTCAACTAATTCCGGACCTGTTCTATGCGTATAAGATGACGTCATTTTATCGAGATTAAGAAAAGTTATAAACTACTTAAACGCCGGCAGTTCCTTATTTATTGCTCCCCAATACCTAAATTACTTATTTTCTAATAGTGCTCGACTTGTCCTCAACGTTAGGGCTCAAAAGCTTACGGTCAACATTTTTCCAGAAAAAAGAAGACGTGTTATACTAAGGGAATTTTTCGAGATTTGAAAAAAAATTTTAATCGTCGGAAATGCACTTAGATAGTCATTTCTTGCATTTTTAATCGCGGAAAACTACTTTTCAACTAATTCCGGACCTGTTCTATGCGTATAAGATGACGTCATTTTATCGAGATTAAGAAAAGTTATAAACTACTTAAACGCCGGCAGTTCCTTATTTATTGCTCCCCAATACCTAAATTACGTATTTTCTAATAGTGCTCGACTTGTCCTCAACGTTAGGGCTCAAAAGCTTACGGTCAACATTATTCCAGAAAAAGAAGACGTGTTATACTAAGGGAATTTTTCGAGATTTGAAAAAAATTTTAATCGCCGGAAATGCACTTAGATAGCCATTTCTTGCATTTTTAATCTCGGAAAACTACTTTTCAACTAATTCCGGACCTGTTCTATGCGTATAAGATGACGTCATTTTATCGAGATTAAGAAAAAGTTATAAACTACTTAAACGCCGGCAGTTCCTTATTTATTGCTCCCCAATACCTAAATTACGTATTTTCTAATAGTGCTCGACTTGTCCTCAACGTTAGGGCTCAAAAGCTTACGGTCAACATTTTTCCAGAAAAAAGAAGACGTGTTATACTAAGGGAATTTTTCGAGATTTGAAAAAAAATTTTAATCGCCGGAAATGCACTTAGATAGTCATTTCTTGCATTTTTAATCTCGGAAAACTACTTTTCAACTAATTCCGGACCTGTTCTATCGTATAAGATGACGTCATTTTATCGAGATTATAAAAAGTTATAAACTACTTAAACGCCGGCAGTTCCTTATTTATTGCTCCCCAATACCTAAATTACGTATTTTCTAATAGTGCTCGACTTGTCCTCAACGTTAGGGCTCAAAAGCTTACGGTCAACATTTTTCCAGAAAAAGAAGACGTGTTATACTAAGGGAATTTTTCGAGATTTGAAAAAATTTTAATCGCGGAAATGCACTTAGATAGTCATTTCTTGCATTTTTAATCCGGAAAACTACTTTTCAACTAATTCCGGACCTGTTCTATGCGTATAAGATGACGTCATTTTATCGAGATTAAAAAAAGTTATAAACTACTTAAACGCCGGCAGTTCCTTATTTATTGCTCCCAATACCTAAATTACGTATTTTCTAATAGTGCTCGACTTGTCCTCAACGTTAGGGCTCAAAAGCTTACGGTCAACATTTTCCAGAAAAAAGAAGACGTGTTATACTAAGGGAATTTTTCGAGATTTGAAAAAAAATTTTAATCGCCGGAAATGCACTTAGATAGCCATTTCTTGCATTTTTAATCTCGGAAAACTACTTTTCAACTAATTCCGGACCTGTTCTATGCGTATAAGATGACGTCATTTTATCGAGATTAAGAAAAAGTTATAAACTACTTAAACGCCGGCAGTTCCTTATTTATTGCTCCCCAATACCTATATTACGTATTTTCTAATAGTGCTCGACTTGTCCTCAACGTTAGGGCTCAAAAGCTTACGGTCAACATTTTTCCAGAAAAAAGAAGACGTGTTATACTAAGGGAATTTTTCGAGATTTGAAAAAAAATTTTAATCGCCGGAAATGCACCTTAGATAGCCATTTCTTGCATTTTTAATATCGGAAAACTACTTTTCAACTAATTCCGGACCTGTTCTATGCGTATAAGATGACGTCATTTTATCGAGATTAAGAAAAAGTTATAAACTACTTAAACGTCGGCAGTTCCTTATTTATTGCTCCCCAATACCTAAATTACGTATTTTCTAATAGTGCTCGACTTGTCCTCAACGTTAGGGCTCAAAAGCTTACGGTCAACATTTTTCCAGAAAAAAGAAGACGTGTTATACTAAGGGAATTTTTCGAGATTTGAAAAAAAATTTTAATCGCCGGAAATGCACTTAGATAGTCATTTCTTGCATTTTTAATCTCGGAAAACTACTTTTCAACTAATTCCGGACCTGTTCTATGCGTATAAGATGACGTCATTTTATCGAGATTATAAAAAGTTATAAACTACTTAAACGCCGGCAGTTCCTTATTTATTGCTCCCCAATACCTAAATTACGTATTTTCTAATAGTGCTCGACTTGTCCTCAACGTTAGGGCTCAAAAGCTTACGGTCAACATTTTCCAGAAAAAAGAAGACGTGTTATACTAAGGGAATTTTTCGAGATTTGAAAAAAAATTTTAATCGCCGGAAATGCACTTAGATAGTCATTTCTTGCATTTTAATCTCGGAAAACTACTTTTCAACTAATTCCGGACCTGTTCTATGCGTATAAGATGACGTCATTTTATCGAGATTATAAAAAGTTATAAACTACTTAAACGCCGGCAGTTCCTTATTTATTGCTCCCCAATACCTAAATTACGTATTTTCTAATAGTGCTCGACTTGTCCTCAACGTTAGGGCTCAAAAGCTTACGGTCAACATTTTTCCAGAAAAAAGAAGACGTGTTATACTAAGGGAATTTTTCGAGATTTGAAAAAAAATTTTAATCGCCGGAAATGCACTTAGATAGTCATTTCTTGCATTTTTAATCTCGGAAAACTACTTTTCAACTAATTCCGGACCTGTTCTATACGTATAAGATGACGTCATTTTATCGAGATTATAAAAAGTTATAAACTACTTAAACGCCGGCAGTTCCTTATTTATTGCTCCCCAATACCTAAATTACGTATTTTCTAATAGTGCTCGACTTGTCCTCAACGTTAGGGCTCAAAAGCTTACGGTCAACATTTTTCCAGAAAAAAGAAGACGTGTTATACTAAGGGAATTTTTCGAGATTTGAAAAAAAATTTTAATCGCCGGAAATGCACTTAGATAGCCATTTCTTGCATTTTTAATCTCGGAAAACTACTTTTCAACTAATTCCGGACCTGTTCTATGCGTATAAGATGACGTCATTTTATCGAGATTAAGAAAAAGTTATAAACTACTTAAACGCCGGCAGTTCCTTATTTATTGCTCCCCAATACCTAAATTACGTATTTTCTAATAGTGCTCGACTTGTCCTCAACGTTAGGGCTCAAAAGCTTACGGTCAACATTTTTCCAGAAAAAGAAGACGTGTTATACTAAGGGAATTTTTCGGATTTGAAAAAAATTTTAATCGCCGGAAATGCACTTAGATAGCCATTTCTTGCATTTTTAATTCGGAAAACTACTTTTCAACTAATTCCGGACCTGTTCTATGCGTATAAGATGACGTCATTTTATCGAGATTAAGAAAAAGTTATAAACTACTTAAACGCCGGCAGTTCCTTATTTATTGCTCCCCAATACCTAAATTACTATTTTCTAATAGTGCTCGACTTGTCCTCAACGTTAGGGCTCAAAAGCTTACGGTCAACATTTTTCCAGAAAAAAGAAGACGTGTTATACTAAGGGAATTTTTCGAGATTTGAAAAAAAATTTTAATCGCCGGAAATGCACTTAGATAGTCATTTCTTGCATTTTTAATCCGGAAAACTACTTTTCAACTAATTCCGGACCTGTTCTATGCGTATAAGATGACGTCATTTTATCGAGATTAAGAAAAAGTTATAAACTACTTAAACGCCGGCAGTTCCTTATTTATTGCTCCCCAATACCTAAATTACGTATTTTCTAATAGTGCTCGACTTGTCCTCAACGTTAGGGCTCAAAAGCTTACGGTCAACATTTTTCCAGAAAAAAGAAGACGTGTTATACTAAGGGAATTTTTCGAGATTTGAAAAAAAATTTAATCGCGGAAATGCACTTAGATAGTCATTTCTTGCATTTTTAATCCGGAAAACTACTTTTCAACTAATTCCGGACCTGTTCTATGCGTATAAGATGACGTCATTTTATCGAGATTAAGAAAAGTTATAAACTACTTAAACGCCGGCAGTTCCTTATTTATTGCTCCCCAATACCTAAATTACTTATTTTCTAATAGTGCTCGACTTGTCCTCAACGTTAGGGCTCAAAAGCTTACGGTCAACATTTTTCCAGAAAAAAGAAGACGTGTTATACTAAGGGAATTTTTCGAGATTTGAAAAAAAATTTTAATCGTCGGAAATGCACTTAGATAGTCATTTCTTGCATTTTTAATCGCGGAAAACTACTTTTCAACTAATTCCGGACCTGTTCTATGCGTATAAGATGACGTCATTTTATCGAGATTAAGAAAAAGTTATAAACTACTTAAACGCCGGCAGTTCCTTATTTATTGCTCCCCAATACCTAAATTACGTATTTTCTAATAGTGCTCGACTTGTCCTCAACGTTAGGGCTCAAAAGCTTACGGTCAACATTTTTCCAGAAAAAAGAAGACGTGTTATACTAAGGGAATTTTTCGAGATTTGAAAAAAAATTTTAATCGCCGGAAATGCACTTAGATAGCCATTTCTTGCATTTTTAATCTCGGAAAACTATTTTCAACTAATTCCGGACCTGTTCTATGCGTATAAGATGACGTCATTTTATCGAGATTAAGAAAAAGTTATAAACTACTTAAACGCCGGCAGTTCCTTATTTATTGCTCCCCAATACCTAATTACGTATTTTCTAATAGTGCTCGACTTGTCCTCAACGTTAGGGCTCAAAAGCTTACGGTCAACATTTTTCCAGAAAAAGAAGACGTGTTATACTAAGGGAATTTTTCGAGATTTGAAAAAATTTTAATCGCCGGAAATGCACTTAGATAGCCATTTCTTGCATTTTTAATATCGGAAAACTACTTTTCAACTAATTCCGGACCTGTTCTATGCGTATAAGATGACGTCATTTTATCGAGATTAAGAAAAAGTTATAAACTACTTAAACGCGGCAGTTCCTTATTTATTGCTCCCCAATACCTAAATTACGTATTTTCTAATAGTGCTCGACTTGTCCTCAACGTTAGGGCTCAAAAGTTTACGGTCAACATTTTTCCAGAAAAAGAATGCACTTAGATAGTCATTTCTTGCATTTTTAATCTCGGAAAACTACTTTTCAACTAATTCCGGACCTGTTCTATGCGTATAAGATGACGTCATTTTATCGAGAAATTAAAAAGTTATAAACTACTTAAACGCCGGCAGTTCCTTATTTATTGCTCCCCAATACCTAAATTACGTATTTTCTAATAGTGCTCGACTTGTCCTCAACGTTAGGGCTCAAAAGCTTACGGTCAACATTTTTCCAGAAAAAAGAAGACGTGTTATACTAAGGGAATTTTTCGAGATTTGAAAAAATTTTAATCGCCGGAAATGCACTTAGATAGCCATTTCTTGCATTTTTAATTCGGAAAACTATTTTCAACTAATTCCGGACCTGTTCTATGCGTATAAGATGACGTCATTTTATCGAGATTAAGAAAAAGTTATAAACTACTTAAACGCCGGCAGTTCCTTATTTATTGCTCCCCAATACCTAAAATTACGTATTTTCTAATAGTGCTCGACTTGTCCTCAACGTTAGGGCTCAAAAGTTACGGTCAACATTTTTCCAGAAAAAGAAGACGTGTTATACTAAGGGAATTTTTCGAGATTTGAAAAAAATTTTAATCGCCGGAAATGCACTTAGATAGCCATTTCTTGCATTTTTAATTCGGAAAACTACTTTTCAACTAATTCCGGACCTGTTCTATGCGTATAAGATGACGTCATTTTATCGAGATTAAGAAAAAGTTATAAACTACTTAAACGCCGGCAGTTCCTTATTTATTGCTCCCCAATACCTAAATTACGTATTTTCTAATAGTGCTCGACTTGTCCTCAACGTTAGGGCTCAAAAGTTTACGGTCAACATTTTTCCAGAAAAAAGAAGACGTGTTATACTAAGGGAATTTTTCGAGATTTGAAAAAAAATTTTAATCGCCGGAAATGCACTTAGATAGTCATTTCTTGCATTTTTAATCTCGGAAAACTACTTTTCAACTAATTCCGGACCTGTTCTATGCGTATAAGATGACGTCATTTTATCGAGATTAAAAAAGTTATAAACTACTTAAACGCCGGCAGTTCCTTATTTATTGCTCCCCAATACCTAAATTACGTATTTTCTAATAGTGCTCGACTTGTCCTCAACGTTAGGGCTCAAAAGCTTACGGTCAACATTTTTCCAGAAAAAAGAAGACGTGTTATACTAAGGGAATTTTTCGAGATTTGAAAAAAAATTTTAATCGCCGGAAATGCACTTAGATAGTCATTTCTTGCATTTTTAATCTCGGAAAACTACTTTTCAACTAATTCCGGACCTGTTCTATGCGTATAAGATGACGTCATTTTATCGAGATTAAGAAAAGTTATAAACTACTTAAACGCCGGCAGTTCCTTATTTATTGCTCCCCAATACCTAAATTACGTATTTTCTAATAGTGCTCGACTTGTCCTCAACGTTAGGGCTCAAAAGCTTACGGTCAACATTTTTCCAGAAAAAGAAGACGTGTTATACTAAGGGAATTTTTCGAGATTTGAAAAAATTTTAATCGCCGGAAATGCACTTAGATAGTCATTTCTTGCATTTTTAATCTCGGAAAACTACTTTTCAACTAATTCCGGACCTGTTCTATGCGTATAAGATGACGTCATTTTATCGAGATTATAAAAAGTTATAAACTACTTAAACGCCGGCAGTTCCTTATTTATTGCTCCCCAATACCTAAATTACGTATTTTCTAATAGTGCTCGACTTGTCCTCAACGTTAGGGCTCAAAAGCTTACGGTCAACATTTTTCCAGAAAAAAGAAGACGTGTTATACTAAGGGAATTTTTCGAGATTTGAAAAAATTTTAATCGCCGGAAATGCACTTAGATAGTCATTTCTTGCATTTTTAATCTCGGAAAACTACTTTTCAACTAATTCCGGACCTGTTCTATCGTATAAGATGACGTCATTTTATCGAGATTATAAAAAGTTATAAACTACTTAAACGCCGGCAGTTCCTTATTTATTGCTCCCCAATACCTAAATTACGTATTTTCTAATAGTGCTCGACTTGTCCTCAACGTTAGGGCTCAAAAGCTTACGGTCAACATTTTTCCAGAAAAAAGAAGACGTGTTATACTAAGGGAATTTTTCGAGATTTGAAAAAAAATTTTAATCGTCGGAAATGCACTTAAATAGTCATTTCTTGCATTTTTAATCGCGGAAAACTACTTTTCAACTAATTCCGGACCTGTTCTATGCGTATAAGATGACGTCATTTTATCGAGATTAAGAAAAAGTTATAAACTACTTAAACGCCGGCAGTTCCTTATTTATTGCTCCCCAATACCTAAATTACGTATTTTCTAATAGTGCTCGACTTGTCCTCAACGTTAGGGCTCAAAAGCTTACGGTCAACATTTTTCCAGAAAAAAGAAGACGTGTTATACTAAGGGAATTTTTCGAGATTTGAAAAAAAATTTTAATCGTCGGAAATGCACTTAGATAGTCATTTCTTGCATTTTTAATCGCGGAAAACTACTTTTCAACTAATTCCGGACCTGTTCTATGCGTATAAGATGACGTCATTTTATCGAGATTAAGAAAAAGTTATAAACTACTTAAACGCCGGCAGTTCCTTATTTATTGCTCCCCAATACCTAAATTACGTATTTTCTAATAGTGCTCGACTTGTCCTCAACGTTAGGGCTCAAAAGCTTACGGTCAACATTTTTCCAGAAAAAAGAAGACGTGTTATACTAAGGGAATTTTTCGAGATTTGAAAAAAAATTTTAATCGCCGGAAATGCACTTAGATAGTCATTTCTTGCATTTTTAATCTCGGAAAACTACTTTTCAACTAATTCCGGACCTGTTCTATCGTATAAGATGACGTCATTTTATCGAGATTATAAAAAGTTATAAACTACTTAAACGCCGGCAGTTCCTTATTTATTGCTCCCCAATACCTAAATTACGTATTTTCTAATAGTGCTCGACTTGTCCTCAACGTTAGGGCTCAAAAGCTTACGGTCAACATTTTTCCAGAAAAAGAAGACGTGTTATACTAAGGGAATTTTTCGAGATTTGAAAAAATTTTAATCGCCGGAAATGCACTTAGATAGTCATTTCTTGCATTTTTAATCTCGGAAAACTACTTTTCAACTAATTCCGGACCTGTTCTATACGTATAAGATGACGTCATTTTATCGAGATTATAAAAAGTTATAAACTACTTAAACGCCGGCAGTTCCTTATTTATTGCTCCCCAATACCTAAATTACGTATTTTCTAATAGTGCTCGACTTGTCCTCAACGTTAGGGCTCAAAAGCTTACGGTCAACATTTTTCCAGAAAAAAGAAGACGTGTTATACTAAGGGAATTTTTCGAGATTTGAAAAAAAATTTAATCGCCGGAAATGCACTTAGATAGTCATTTCTTGCATTTTTAATCTCGGAAAACTACTTTTCAACTAATTCCGGACCTGTTCTATGCGTCTAAGATGACGTCATTTTATCGAGATTATTAAAAGTTATAAACTACTTAAACGCCGTCAGTTCCTTATTTATTGCTCCCCAATACCTACATTACGTATTTTCTAATAGTGCTCGACTTGTCCTCAACGTTAGGGCTCAAAAGATTACGGTCAACATTTTTCCAGAAAAAAGAAGACGTGTTATACTAAGGGAATTTTTCGAGATTTAAAAAAATTTTAATCGCCGGAAATGCACTTAGATAGTCATTTCTTGCATTTTTAATCTCGGAAAACTACTTTTCAACTAATTCCGGACCTGTTCTATGCGTATAAGATGACGTCATTTTATCGAGATTAAGAAAAAGTTATAAACTACTTAAACGCCGGCAGTTCCTTATTTATTGCTCCCCAATACCTAAATTACGTATTTTCTAATAGTGCTCGACTTGTCCTCAACGTTAGGGCTCAAAAGCTTACGGTCAACATTTTTCCAGAAAAAAGAAGACGTGTTATACTAAGGGAATTTTTCGAGATTTGAAAAAAAATTTTAATCGCCGGAAATTCACTTAGTCATTTCTTGCATTTTTAATCTCGGAAAACTACTTTTCAACTAATTCCGGACCTGTTCTATGCGTATAAGATGACGTCATTTTATCGAGATTAAGAAAAAGTTATAAACTACTTAAACGCCGGCAGTTCCTTATTTATTGCTCCCCAATACCTAAATTACGTATTTTCTAATAGTGCTCGACTTGTCCTCAACGTTAGGGCTCAAAAGCTTACGGTCAACATTTTTCCAGAAAAAAGAAGACGTGTTATACTAAGGGAATTTTTCGAGATTTGAAAAAAAATTTTAATCGCCGGAAATGCACTTAGATAGTCATTTCTTGCATTTTTAATCTCGGAAAACTACTTTTCAACTAATTCCGGACCTGTTCTATGCGTATAAGATGACGTCATTTTATCGAGATTATAAAAAGTTATAAACTACTTAAACGCCGGCAGTTCCTTATTTATTGCTCCCCAATACCTAAATTACGTATTTTCTAATAGTGCTCGACTTGTCCTCAACGTTAGGGCTCAAAAGCTTACGGTCAACATTTTTCCAGAAAAAAGAAGACGTGTTATACTAAGGGAATTTTTCGAGATTTGAAAAAAAATTTTAATCGCCGGAAATGCACTTAGATAGTCATTTCTTGCATTTTTAATCTCGGAAAACTACTTTTCAACTAATTCCGGACCTGTTCTATACGTATAAGATGACGTCATTTTATCGAGATTATAAAAAGTTATAAACTACTTAAACGCCGGCAGTTCCTTATTTATTGCTCCCCAATACCTAAATTACGTATTTTCTAATAGTGCTCGACTTGTCCTCAACGTTAGGGCTCAAAAGCTTACGGTCAACATTTTTCCAGAAAAAAGAAGACGTGTTATACTAAGGGAATTTTTCGAGATTTGAAAAAAAATTTTAATCGCCGGAAATGCACTTAGATAGTCATTTCTTGCATTTTTAATCTCGGAAAACTACTTTTCAACTAATTCCGGACCTGTTCTATGCGTATAAGATGACGTCATTTTATCGAGATTAAGAAAAGTTATAAACTACTTAAACGCCGGCAGTTCCTTATTTATTGCTCCCCAATACCTAAATTACGTATTTTCTAATAGTGCTCGACTTGTCCTCAACGTTAGGGCTCAAAAGCTTACGGTCAACATTTTTCCAGAAAAAGAAGACGTGTTATACTAAGGGAATTTTTCGAGATTTGAAAAAAATTTTAATCGCCGGAAATGCACTTAGATAGTCATTTCTTGCATTTTTAATCTCGGAAAACTACTTTTCAACTAATTCCGGACCTGTTCTATCGTATAAGATGACGTCATTTTATCGAGATTAAAAAAGTTATAAACTACTTAAACGCCGGCAGTTCCTTATTTATTGCTCCCCAATACCTAAATTACGTATTTTCTAATAGTGCTCGACTTGTCCTCAACGTTAGGGCTCAAAAGCTTACGGTCAACATTTTTCCAGAAAAAAAAGACGTGTTATACTAAGGGAATTTTTCGAGATTTGAAAAAAATTTTTAATCGCCGGAAAACTACTTATCAACTAATTCCGGACCTGTTCTATGCGTATAAGATGACGTCATTTTATCGAGATTAAAAAGTTATAAACTATTAAACGCCGGCAGTTCCTTATTTATTGCTCCCCAATACCTAAATTACGTATTTTCTAATAGTGCTCGACTTGTCCTCAACGTTAGGGCTCAAAAGCTTACGGTCAACATTTTTCCAGAAAAAAAAGACGTGTTATACTAAGGGAATTTTTCGAGATTTGAAAAAAATTTTTAATCGCCGGAAATGCACTTAGATAGTCATTTCTTGCATTTTTAATCTCGGAAAACTACTTTTCAACTAATTCCGGACCTGTTCTATGCGTATAAGATGACGTCATTTTATCGAGATTATAAAAAGTTATAAACTACTTAAACGCCGGCAGTTCCTTATTTATTGCTCCCCAATACCTAAATTACGTATTTTCTAATAGTGCTCGACTTGTCCTCAACGTTAGGGCTCAAAAGCTTACGGTCAACATTTTTCCAGAAAAAGAAGACGTGTTATACTAAGGGAATTTTTCGAGATTTGAAAAAAAATTTTAATCGCCGGAAATGCACTTAGATAGTCATTTCTTGCATTTTTAATCTCGGAAAACTACTTTTCAACTAATTCCGGACCTGTTCTATCGTATAAGATGACGTCATTTTATCGAGATTATAAAAAGTTATAAACTACTTAAACGCCGGCAGTTCCTTATTTATTGCTCCCCAATACCTAAATTACGTATTTTCTAATAGTGCTCGACTTGTCCTCAACGTTAGGGCTCAAAAGCTTACGGTCAACATTTTTCCAGAAAAAGAAGACGTGTTATACTAAGGGAATTTTTCGAGATTTGAAAAAAATTTTAATCGCCGGAAATGCACTTAGATAGCATTTCTTGCATTTTTAATTCGGAAAACTACTTTTCAACTAATTCCGGACCTGTTCTATGCGTATAAGATGACGTCATTTTATCGAGATTAAAAAAGTTATAAACTATTAAACGCCGGCAGTTCCTTATTTATTGCTCCCCAATACCTAAATTACGTATTTTCTAATAGTGCTCGACTTGTCCTCAACGTTAGGGCTCAAAAGCTTACGGTCAACATTTTTCCAGAAAAAGAAGACGTGTTATACTAAGGGAATTTTTCGAGATTTGAAAAAATTTTAATCGCCGGAAATGCACTTAGATAGTCATTTCTTGCATTTTAATCTCGGAAAACTACTTTTCAACTAATTCCGGACCTGTTCTATCGTATAAGATGACGTCATTTTATCGAGATTAAAAAAAGTTATAAACTACTTAAACGCCGGCAGTTCCTTATTTATTGCTCCCCAATACCTAAATTACGTATTTTCTAATAGTGCTCGACTTGTCCTCAACGTTAGGGCTCAAAAGCTTACGGTCAACATTTTTCCAGAAAAAAGAAGACGTGTTATACTAAGGGAATTTTTCGAGATTTGAAAAAAAATTTTAATCGCCGGAAATGCACTTAGATAGTCATTTCTTGCATTTTTAATCTCGGAAAACTACTTTTCAACTAATTCCGGACCTGTTCTATCGTATAAGATGACGTCATTTTATCGAGATTATAAAAGTTATAAACTACTTAAACGCCGGCAGTTCCTTATTTATTGCTCCCCAATACCTAAATTACGTATTTTCTAATAGTGCTCGACTTGTCCTCAACGTTAGGGCTCAAAAGCTTACGGTCAACATTTTTCCAGAAAAAAGAAGACGTGTTATACTAAGGGAATTTTTCGAGATTTGAAAAAAAATTTTAATCGCCGGAAATGCACTTAGATAGTCATTTCTTGCATTTTTAATCTCGGAAAACTACTTTTCAACTAATTCCGGACCTGTTCTATGCGTATAAGATGACGTCATTTTATCGAGATTATAAAAAGTTATAAACTACTTAAACGCCGGCAGTTCCTTATTTATTGCTCCCCAATACCTAAATTACGTATTTTCTAATAGTGCTCGACTTGTCCTCAACGTTAGGGCTCAAAAGCTTACGGTCAACATTTTTCCAGAAAAAAGAAGACGTGTTATACTAAGGGAATTTTTCGAGATTTGAAAAAATTTTAATCGCCGGAAATGCACTTAGATAGTCATTTCTTGCATTTTTAATCTCGGAAAACTACTTTTCAACTAATTCCGGACCTGTTCTATGCGTATAAGATGACGTCATTTTATCGAGATTAAGAAAAAGTTATAAACTACTTAAACGCCGGCAGTTCCTTATTTATTGCTCCCCAATACCTAAATTACGTATTTTCTAATAGTGCTCGACTTGTCCTCAACGTTAGGGCTCAAAAGCTTACGGTCAACATTTTTCCAGAAAAAAGAAGACGTGTTATACTAAGGGAATTTTTCGAGATTTGAAAAAAAATTTTAATCGCCGGAAATGCACTTAGATAGTCATTTCTTGCATTTTTAATCTCGGAAAACTACTTTTCAACTAATTCCGGACCTGTTCTATACGTATAAGATGACGTCATTTTATCGAGATTATAAAAAGTTATAAACTACTTAAACGCCGGCAGTTCCTTATTTATTGCTCCCCAATACCTAAATTACGTATTTTCTAATAGTGCTCGACTTGTCCTCAACGTTAGGGCTCAAAAGCTTACGGTCAACATTTTTCCAGAAAAAAGAAGACGTGTTATACTAAGGGAATTTTTCGAGATTTGAAAAAAAATTTTAATCGCCGGAAATGCACTTAGATAGTCATTTCTTGCATTTTTAATCTCGGAAAACTACTTTTCAACTAATTCCGGACCTGTTCTATGCGTATAAGATGACGTCATTTTATCGAGATTATAAAAAGTTATAAACTACTTAAACGCCGGCAGTTCCTTATTTATTGCTCCCCAATACCTAAATTACGTATTTTCTAATAGTGCTCGACTTGTCCTCAACGTTAGGGCTCAAAAGCTTACGGTCAACATTTTTCCAGAAAAAAGAAGACGTGTTATACTAAGGGAATTTTTCGAGATTTGAAAAAAAATTTTAATCGCCGGAAATGCACTTAGATAGTCATTTCTTGCATTTTTAATCTCGGAAAACTACTTTTCAACTAATTCCGGACCTGTTCTATACGTATAAGATGACGTCATTTTATCGAGATTATAAAAAGTTATAAACTACTTAAACGCCGGCAGTTCCTTATTTATTGCTCCCCAATACCTAAATTACGTATTTTCTAATAGTGCTCGACTTGTCCTCAACGTTAGGGCTCAAAAGCTTACGGTCAACATTTTTCCAGAAAAAAGAAGACGTGTTATACTAAGGAATTTTTCGAGATTTGAAAAAATTTTAATCGCCGGAAATGCACTTAGATAGTCATTTCTTGCATTTTTAATCTCGGAAAACTACTTTTCAACTAATTCCGGACCTGTTCTATCGTATAAGATGACGTCATTTTATCGAGATTAAAAAGTTATAAACTACTTAAACGCCGGCAGTTCCTTATTTATTGCTCCCCAATACCTAAATTACGTATTTTCTAATAGTGCTCGACTTGTCCTCAACGTTAGGGCTCAAAAGCTTACGGTCAACATTTTTCCAGAAAAAAAGACGTGTTATACTAAGGGAATTTTTCGAGATTTGAAAAAATTTTAATCGCCGGAAATGCACTTAGATAGCCATTTCTTGCATTTTTAATTCGGAAAACTACTTTTCAACTAATTCCGGACCTGTTCTATGCGTATAAGATGACGTCATTTTATCGAGATTAAAAAAAGTTATAAACTACTTAAACGCGGCAGTTCCTTATTTATTGCTCCCCAATACCTAAATTACGTATTTTCTAATAGTGCTCGACTTGTCCTCAACGTTAGGGCTCAAAAGCTTACGGTCAACATTTTTCCAGAAAAAGAAGACGTGTTATACTAAGGGAATTTTTCGAGATTTGAAAAAAAATTTTAATCGCCGGAAATGCACTTAGATAGTCATTTCTTGCATTTTTAATCTCGGAAAACTACTTTTCAACTAATTCCGGACCTGTTTATCGTATAAGATGACGTCATTTTATCGAGATTATAAAAGTTATAAACTACTTAAACGCCGGCAGTTCCTTATTTATTGCTCCCCAATACCTAAATTACGTATTTTCTAATAGTGCTCGACTTGTCCTCAACGTTAGGGCTCAAAAGCTTACGGTCAACATTTTTCCAGAAAAAGAAGACGTGTTATACTAAGGGAATTTTTCGAGATTTGAAAAAAAATTTTAATCGCCGGAAATGCACTTAGATAGTCATTTCTTGCATTTTTAATCTCGGAAAACTACTTTTCAACTAATTCCGGACCTGTTCTATCGTATAAGATGACGTCATTTTATCGAGATTATAAAAAGTTATAAACTACTTAAACGCCGGCAGTTCCTTATTTATTGCTCCCCAATACCTAAATTACGTATTTTCTAATAGTGCTCGACTTGTCCTCAACGTTAGGGCTCAAAAGCTTACGGTCAACATTTTTCCAGAAAAAAGAAGACGTGTTATACTAAGGGAATTTTTCGAGATTTGAAAAAAAATTTAATCGTCGGAAATGCACTTAGATAGTCATTTCTTGCATTTTTAATCTCGGAAAACTACTTTTCAACTAATTCCGGACCTGTTCTATGCGTATAAGATGACGTCATTTTATCGAGATTATAAAAAGTTATAAACTACTTAAACGCCGGCAGTTCCTTATTTATTGCTCCCCAATACCTAAATTACGTATTTTCTAATAGTGCTCGACTTGTCCTCAACGTTAGGGCTCAAAAGCTTACGGTCAACATTTTTCCAGAAAAAAGAAGACGTGTTATACTAAGGGAATTTTTCGAGATTTGAAAAAAAATTTTAATCGCCGGAAATGCACTTAGATAGTCATTTCTTGCATTTTTAATCTCGGAAAACTACTTTTCAACTAATTCCGGACCTGTTCTATGCGTATAAGATGACGTCATTTTATCGAGATTATAAAAAGTTATAAACTACTTAAACGCCGGCAGTTCCTTATTTATTGCTCCCCAATACCTAAATTACGTATTTTCTAATAGTGCTCGACTTGTCCTCAACGTTAGGGCTCAAAAGCTTACGGTCAACATTTTTCCAGAAAAAGAAGACGTGTTATACAAGGGAATTTTTCGAGATTTGAAAAAAAATTTTAATCGCCGGAAATGCACTTAGATAGTCATTTCTTGCATTTTTAATCTCGGAAAACTACTTTTCAACTAATTCCGGACCTGTTCTATGCGTATAAGATGACGTCATTTTATCGAGATTATAAAAGTTATAAACTACTTAAACGCCGGCAGTTCCTTATTTATTGCTCCCCAATACCTAAATTACGTATTTTCTAATAGTGCTCGACTTGTCCTCAACGTTAGGGCTCAAAAGCTTACGGTCAACATTTTTCCAGAAAAAAGAAGACGTGTTATACTAAGGGAATTTTTCGAGATTTGAAAAAAAATTTTAATCGCCGGAAATGCACTTAGATAGTCATTTCTTGCATTTTTAATCTCGGAAAACTACTTTTCAACTAATTCCGGACCTGTTCTATGCGTATAAGATGACGTCATTTTATCGAGATTAAGAAAAAGTTATAAACTACTTAAACGCCGGCAGTTCCTTATTTATTGCTCCCCAATACCTAAATTACGTATTTTCTAATAGTGCTCGACTTGTCCTCAACGTTAGGGCTCAAAAGCTTACGGTCAACATTTTTCCAGAAAAAAGAAGACGTGTTATACTAAGGGAATTTTTCGAGATTTGAAAAAATTTTAATCGCCGGAAATGCACTTAGATAGTCATTTCTTGCATTTTTAATCTCGGAAAACTACTTTTCAACTAATTCCGGACCTGTTCTATGCGTATAAGATGACGTCATTTTATCGAGATTAAGAAAAAGTTATAAACTACTTAAACGCCGGCAGTTCCTTATTTATTGCTCCCCAATACCTAAATTACGTATTTTCTAATAGTGCTCGACTTGTCCTCAACGTTAGGGCTCAAAAGCTTACGGTCAACATTTTTCCAGAAAAAAGAAGACGTGTTATACTAAGGGAATTTTTCGAGATTTGAAAAAAAATTTTAATCGCCGGAAATGCACTTAGATAGTCATTTCTTGCATTTTTAATCTCGGAAAACTACTTTTCAACTAATTCCGGACCTGTTCTATGCGTATAAGATGACGTCATTTTATCGAGATTATAAAAGTTATAAACTACTTAAACGCCGGCAGTTCCTTATTTATTGCTCCCCAATACCTAAATTACGTATTTTCTAATAGTGCTCGACTTGTCCTCAACGTTAGGGCTCAAAAGCTTACGGTCAACATTTTTCCAGAAAAAGAAGACGTGTTATACTAAGGGAATTTTTCGAGATTTGAAAAAAAATTTTAATCGCCGGAAATGCACTTAGATAGTCATTTCTTGCATTTTTAATCTCGGAAAACTACTTTTCAACTAATTCCGGACCTGTTCTATCGTATAAGATGACGTCATTTTATCGAGATTAAAAAAAGTTATAAACTACTTAAACGCCGGCAGTTCCTTATTTATTGCTCCCCAATACCTAAATTACGTATTTTCTAATAGTGCTCGACTTGTCCTCAACGTTAGGGCTCAAAAGCTTCGGTCAACATTTTTCCAGAAAAAGAAGACGTGTTATACTAAGGGAATTTTTCGAGATTTGAAAAAAAATTTTAATCGCCGGAAATGCACTTAGATAGTCATTTCTTGCATTTTTAATCTCGGAAAACTACTTTTCAACTAATTCCGGACCTGTTCTATCGTATAAGATGACGTCATTTTATCGAGATTATAAAAGTTATAAACTACTTAAACGCCGGCAGTTCCTTATTTATTGCTCCCCAATACCTAAATTACGTATTTTCTAATAGTGCTCGACTTGTCCTCAACGTTAGGGCTCAAAAGCTTACGGTCAACATTTTTCCAGAAAAAGAAGACGTGTTATACTAAGGGAATTTTTCGAGATTTGAAAAAAATTTTAATCGCCGGAAATGCACTTAGATAGTCATTTCTTGCATTTTAATCTCGGAAAACTACTTTTCAACTAATTCCGGACCTGTTCTATGCGTATAAGATGACGTCATTTTATCGAGATTATAAAAAGTTATAAACTACTTAAACGCCGGCAGTTCCTTATTTATTGCTCCCCAATACCTAAATTACGTATTTTCTAATAGTGCTCGACTTGTCCTCAACGTTAGGGCTCAAAAGCTTACGGTCAACATTTTTCCAGAAAAAAGAAGACGTGTTATACTAAGGGAATTTTTCGAGATTTGAAAAAAAATTTTAATCGTCGGAAATGCACTTAGATAGTCATTTCTTGCATTTTTAATCGCGGAAAACTACTTTTCAACTAATTCCGGACCTGTTCTATGCGTATAAGATGACGTCATTTTATCGAGATTAAGAAAAAGTTATAAACTACTTAAACGCCGGCAGTTCCTTATTTATTGCTCCCCAATACCTAAATTACGTATTTTCTAATAGTGCTCGACTTGTCCTCAACGTTAGGGCTCAAAAGCTTACGGTCAACATTTTTCCAGAAAAAAGAAGACGTGTTATACTAAGGGAATTTTTCGAGATTTGAAAAAATTTTAATCGCCGGAAATGCACTTAGATAGTCATTTCTTGCATTTTTAATCGCGGAAAACTACTTTTCAACTAATTCCGGACCTGTTCTATACGTATAAGATGACGTCATTTTATCGAGATTATAAAAGTTATAAACTACTTAAACGCCGGCAGTTCCTTATTTATTGCTCCCCAATACCTAAATTACGTATTTTCTAATAGTGCTCGACTTGTCCTCAACGTTAGGGCTCAAAAGCTTACGGTCAACATTTTTCCAGAAAAAAGAAGACGTGTTATACTAAGGGAATTTTTCGAGATTTGAAAAAAAATTTTAATCGCCGGAAATGCACTTAGATAGTCATTTCTTGCATTTTTAATCTCGGAAAACTACTTTTCAACTAATTCCGGACCTGTTCTATGGGTATAAGATGGCGTCATTTTATCGAGATTATAAAAAATTATAAACTACTTAAACGCAGGCAGTTCCTTATTTATTGCTCCCCAATACCTAAATTACGTATTTTCTAATAGTGTTCGACTTGTCCTGAACGTAAGGGCTCAAAAGCCTACGGTCAAAACTTTTCCAGAAAAAGAAGACGAAAAATCTATTTTTGGTATTAGGAGAGCAGAAGTTATAAAGAGCTTCCTTTTGAACGGAAAAAATAGCCTTCTGTCGACTTCTGCTATCCTGATACGAAATATCAAATTTTGTCCAAAATCGAGCACTTTTCGAACGTTTTCGTCAAATATTTTGAACGAAAAATCTATTTTTGGTATTAGAGCAGAAGTTATAAAGAGCTTCCTTTTGAACGGAAAAAATAACCTTCTGTCGACTTCTGCTATTCTGATACGAAATATCAAATTTTGTCCAAAATCGAGCACTTTTCGAACGTTTTCGTCAAATATTTTGAACGAAAAATCTATTTTTGGTATTAGGAGAGCAGAAGTTATAAAGAGCTTCACTTTTGAACGGAAAAATAACCTTCTGTCGACTTCTGCTATTCTGATACGAAATATCAAATTTTTGTCCAAAATCGAGCACTTTTCGAACGTTTTCGTCAAATATTTTGAACGAAAAATCTATTTTTGGTATTAGGAGAGCAGAAGTTATAAAGAGCTTCCTTTTGAACGGAAAAAATAACCTTCTGTCGACTTCTGCTATCCTGATACTAAATATCAAATTTTTGTCCAAAATCGAGCACTTTTCGAACGTTTTCGTCAAATATTTTGAACGAAAATCTATTTTTGGTATTAGGAGAGCAGAAGTTATAAAGAGCTTACTTTTGAACGGAAAAAATAACCTTCTGTCGACTTCTGCTATTCTGATACGAAATATCAAATTTTTGTCCAAAATCGAGCACTTTTCGAACGTTTTCGTCAAATATTTTGAACGAAAAATCTATTTTTGGTATTAGGAGAGCAGAAGTTATAAAGAGCTTCCTTTTGAACGGAAAAAATAACCTTCTGTCGACTTCTGCTATTCTGATACGAAATATCAAATTTTGTCCAAAATCGAGCACTTTTCGAACGTTTTCGTCAAATATTTTGAACGAAAAATCTATTTTGGTATTAGGAGAGCAGAAGTTATAAAGAGCTTACTTTTGAACGGAAAAAAATAACCTTCTGTCGACTTCTGCTATTCTGATACGAAATATCAAATTTTTGTCCAAAATCGAGCACTTTTCGAACGTTTTCGTCAAATATTTTGAACGAAAAATCTATTTTTGGTATTAGGAGAGCAGAAGTTATAAAGAGCTTCACTTTTGAACGGAAAAATAACCTTCTGTCGACTTCTGCTATTCTGATACGAAATATCAAATTTTTGTCCAAAATCGAGCACTTTTCGAACGTTTTCGTCAAATATTTTGAACGAAAAATCTATTTTTGGTATTAGGAGAGCAGAAGTTATAAAGAGCTTACTTTTGAACGGAAAAAATAACCTTCTGTCGACTTCTGCTATTCTGATACGAAATATCAAATTTTTGTCCAAAATCGAGCACTTTTCGAACGTTTTCGTCAAATATTTTGAACGAAAAATCTATTTTTGGTATTAGGAGAGCAGAAGTTATAAAGAGCTTACTTTTGAACGGAAAAAATAACCTTCTGTCGACTTCTGCTATTCTGATACGAAATATCAAATTTTGTCCAAAATCGAGCACTTTTCGAACGTTTTCGTCAAATATTTTGAACGAAAAATCTATTTTTGGTATTAGGAGAGCAGAAGTTATAAAGAGCTTCCTTTTGAACGGAAAAAATAACCTTCTGTCGACTTCTGCTATTCTGATACGAAATATCAAATTTTTGTCCAAAATCGAGCACTTTTCGAACGTTTTCGTCAAATATTTTGAACGAAAAATCTATTTTTGGTATTAGGAGAGCAGAAGTTATAAAGAGCTTACTTTTGAACGGAAAAAATAACCTTCTGTCGACTTCTGCTATTCTGATACGAAATATCAAATTTTTGTCCAAAATCGAGCACTTTTCGAACGTTTTCGTCAAATATTTTGAACGAAAAATCTATTTTGGTATTAGGAGAGCAGAAGTTATAAAGAGCTTCCTTTTGAACGGAAAAAATAACCTTCTGTCGACTTCTGCTATTCTGATACGAAATATCAAATTTTTGTCCAAAATCGAGCACTTTTCGAACGTTTTCGTCAAATATTTTGAACGAAAAATCTATTTTTGGTATTAGGAGAGCAGAAGTTATAAAGAGCTTACTTTTGAACGGAAAAAATAACCTTCTGTCGACTTCTGCTATTCTGATACGAAATATCAAATTTTGTCCAAAATCGAGCACTTTTCGAACGTTTTCGTCAAATATTTTGAACGAAAAATCTATTTTTGGTATTAGGAGAGCAGAAGTTATAAAGAGCTTCTTTTGAACGGAAAAAATAACCTTCTGTCGACTTCTGCTATTCTGATACGAAATATCAAATTTTGGCCAAAATCGAGCACTTTTCGAACGTTTTCGTCAAATATTTTGAACGAAAAATCTATTTTTGGTATTAGGAGAGCAGAAGTTATAAAGAGCTTCCTTTTGAACGGAAAAAATAACCTTCTGTCGACTTCTGCTATTCTGATACGAAATATCAAATTTTTGTCCAAAATCGAGCACTTTTCGAACGTTTTCGTCAAATATTTTGAACGAAAAATCTATTTTCGGTATTAGGAGAGCAGCAGTTATAAGGAGCTTACTTTTGAACGGAAAAAATAACCTTCTGTCGACTTCTGCTATCCTGATAAAAAATATCAAATTTTTGTCCAAAATCGAGCACTTTTCGAACGTTTTCGTCAAATATTTTGAACGTAAAGTCGATTTTTGGTATTAAGAGAGCAGAAGTTGTCAAGAGCTTACTTTTGAAGGGGAAAAATATAACCTTCTATTATATTCTGCTATCCTGATAGGAAATTTCAGATTTTTGTCCAAAAATCGATCACTTTTTGAGCGCTTTCGTCATTATTTGAACGAAAAGTCGAGTTTTGGTATTAGGAGAGTAGAAATTGTTAAGAGCTTACTTTTTATTATATAGGGGGCTGACATGGTACAGTGGTCGACCTGTCATCCGATGAGTCCCGAACGCAAATCTCGACATCAATTCGAAAAAATTAATTTTTATTTAGCAATACAGATTTTTTTACAGGAATGTAGATAATTAATTATTATTACATTAATTTAATAAGATTTTAGGCCTTATGAGTATTAAAGTTTATGATTATACCTATATGTATATCTAGTTTTATAATTTTAATGTATTATATTGTATACATTTAATAAATTTAGAAAACATAAATTGATCTTGTTATTTTCGAACTATCTTTATATTTGCGTAAAAGTTACCTAGAATTTCTTTTGAGGAAAATAAATAAAACTCACATTTCCAGAAGATTTAAAAATGAAAATAAAAATTATTATTGTTAAACTGTTCATAGTTGGCGAAGCCATTAGTCCCAGCAGCGAAGGTTCTGGGTTCGAATCCCGGCGAGGGCAAAGATTAATAAAAATTGACATGTATACTCTAAATAATGTTGTGGCAGGCGGCGAAGCCGAAGTACTCATTGTCAGTATCAGACTATGTGTCTCAGGCACGGACGATTGCGATAAATATCAATGCACAGCTTCATTATATCACTATCTCGAGTTGTCTCGATGGGCAGTTTGAGAATGCGCCATCTTTCCAACCACCAAAGTCCAAAAGAAACATCTGGATGGTCCAAAGTACGTGAGAGCCAAAAGGAACGAAGTACCTGAAGATTAATAGAACTTAGTTACAAATATACAATCTAGTAATTTTACTCGGAAATTTCTCTAAATTTTATAAAGTGCATATGGATGTTCTATAAATTTGACAGATCTGGTTTTTAATAGATAAAGAGCCCAAATTAACGATAAACATATGGAGAATGTCAATAGTTACATAATTACCTTGGTCACTCTACAACACTAGGTAAAGAGTATCAAACCTTAGAGATAAATAGGCGAAGAAAAATGGCCTGGAGCACAATTGGAAAACTCGGGACAATCCTGAAAAGCTAAAAAATTCCAATGCCTATATTCACTCGACTATGTGCCTATTCGAAAAATGCGTTTTGCCTGCATTGAATTACGGAGCGCAAACATGGACTTTAACAAAACAATCCGTGTATAAACTTAGGGTGACGCAAAGGGCTATGCAGTGCCAAAAACTTGGTATTTACTTGAAAGACCGGAAAAGGAATACTTGGATTCGAGGAATAACTAAAGTGAAACACGTTGCAGAATCAGTAGCAGAGCTTAAATGGAATTATGCTTGACATGTTGCAAGATGTATAGATGAGAGATGATCTAACTTTATATTGAAATGGAGGTCATATCTAGACAAAAAATGCAATAAACGACAAACTGCAGGCGTTTAAATAGATTTAAAATTTTTACATAATCTCGATAAAATGACTCTACCCGATACGTATAGAACAGGTCCGGAATTACATTAAAATTAGTTTTTCAAGAATAACAATACAAGAAATGACCATCTAGCGTGTTTGCGGCTATTTAAATTTTTTTCCAAATCTCGAAAAAATCCCTTAGTATAGTTCAGCGATTTTTTCTGATAAAATATTGACCGCAAGTTTTTGAGCCGTAACGTTCAGAAAACGATTAGAAAACTCGTATTTCGGGTATTACGAAGCAATGAATAACGAACTGTTGGCGTTTAAATAGATTAAATTTTTTTATAATCTCGATAAAATGACGCCACCTGATACGCATAGAACAGGTCCGAAATTAGTTGAAAAGCAGTTTTGCGAGAATAACAATGCAAGAAATGACAATCTAAGCGCATTTCTGGCGATTTAAAATTTTTACCAAATCTCGAAAAAATCCCTTATTATAACACGGCTTCTTTTTTCTGGCAAAATTTTGACCGCAAGCTTTTGAACCGTAACGTTCAGAACAAGTTGAAAACGATCAGAAAACTCGTATTTCAGGTATTACGAAGCGATAAATAACGAACTGACGTAACATGACTACAACTATACTAATGCATTACTAATTATATTACTACTTAGAGTATTGTCCTGACGATTGTAGTGCTAACTGTTAATCTGGACAGTTCCAGGGAGTCGATGCCTCTGCCCTTTCGTTCGCATTCTTTGCCCGACATTTTCTCTTCCGTTTTGATACGTTCTTGTCCTTTCAATTTGCCCGATGTCCTCTTGTAACCCATTAATTGAGCTGCATACCATCATTTGCTCTTGGACAACAACGGTATCAACGAGTTTTACACTTGGCGATGCATGGCTAAGAAATAGCGGTCTGCATTAATTTATTGTAGTACATAATTAAAATAGTTTGTTAAAAACAATCAATTAATAAAATAAATAGATATAAAAGGTTCGTCTTTGGACAGCACTTTTTTTTTTTTTTTGGGAGGAGGGGAATGCGTTTACGCACGCGCGACATTCTGCCGGGGGGTGTGGGGCTCCCCCGGAACATACGCCCCGAGGACTACCCACTAAACCCCTCCTCCAGCGAACTGTAATCTAACCTCCCCAGGACCACCGTGAGGTATTACTTCGGGGAGGCGCCGCTTTTCAGATGTTACGGACCTCTGCCCGTCTTGCCCATACCCCTAAGGATCTTCTTCTTAGAACATGTTAGTGATATTCTTTGAGAACTCCCTCCGCCAAGCTCCCAACGGCTGCCCAGTTCTCGCAGCTCTCAAGCATTATGTTTACGATGTTATACGGGGACAACGTCTGACCCACAGCCGCATTTGCCACTCTCCTCAACTCGCTCCGGAGCGGGCAGTAAAAGAAGGCGTGCTCGACGGTTTCCTCCTCCACGATTCCCTCCTCCCTACCACATCCGCAGAGCGGACAGTCCGCACGCTTAAACCTGTACAGGTATGATTTAAAATTCCCATGTCCTGTGAGCAGCTGCGTGAGGAAGTAGTTCATTTCCCCATGCTTCCTATCCACCCATATCGCTATTTGGGGAATAAGCTTCCTCGTCCACGCGGCCGTATCTTCCAGTGCCTCCCACTCCTTCTGCCAAAGGTTGGACAGCAGACTAAACTGACGGGAATGAATTATCCAAAAGGTAGGTACCTATTAAATTCATGATCAAGAAGTGCTTAACTTGCATGGATATTGCAAAATACTGAGCAGATCTGAAATTTCTTGTTTAGGTCCTCTACTTCAAGTAGCCGATTTCCATCTAATACAAAGCAAGAGATAAATAATAAATAAAAACATGCCGAGAAATTGTACATATACAAAATCAGGTGATTCATTGTAAAGGAATTAAATGATCAAATGATGAATGGAGTCGCGTAAACATATTTTTAAACAATTAATGCAATTTTACGTCACGTTCACCGACGTGCATTCACCGCGACATCTGTGGGAATTAAAATTTATGTATATTATATAACCTCAAAATGACCACCACGAAAAACCCTCTAATTTTTAACGTTTTAAACGAATGTTCTATTTCTAAAGCAAGAACTGGTAAAATGATACTACCACACGGAGAAATAGATACGCCCGTGTTTATGCCAGTTGGAACGCAAGTGTGATTTTAAGTAAGGTACTTGAACATCCACTGTACTAACAGCTTTTCAAATTTTAGGGCACCTTAAAAGGGCTACTAACTGAACAACTGGAAAATTTAGGCTTACAGATCATGTTAGCAAATACATACCATTTAGGAATTAGGCCGGTAGGTTAAATCGTAGTTTATCGGCATCTCAATTAAAGATGGTCATCTTTTAGGGAATCAAGATACTGGAAAATGCGGGCGGTTTACATAAGTTCATGAACTGGAAAAGATCGCTTCTGACAGATTCTGGAGGATTTCAAATGGTGTCCCTCCTTAAATTGGCCGAAATTACTGAAAAAGGTGTCAAGTTTCAATCCCTTAACGATCATAAATCGGAAATCGTGCTAACACCCGAGCATTCTATCAAAATTCAAAACACGATAGGCGCAGACATAATTATGCAGCTCGACGATGTTGTTAAAACTACAAGTGCAGACGATGCCAGAATAGAAGAAGCTATGTATAGGCAAATAAAGACTCGGTTTATATAGAATTAAAAAAGTTTAACTCGTACCATTTTAGAACTACACGATGGTTGGATAGATGTTTGAAAGTTCATAAAAGACCTCACGATCAAAATATATTTCCCATAGTGCAAGGCACTCTTAATTCTCATTTAAGAATGAAAAGTGCCAAGGCACATATGGAAAGAGAAGTAAAAGGTTTTGCAATTGGCGGTTTGAGGTAATTTTCCTAAAATACTCATGATCGAGTTAAATTTGGTTAAAGTTGAGTAAATTTTAAAAAACTTACCTATTAGTAACAAACTATTTTAAATAGGAATCATTAGCTTCAAACGTTTAATAAATAAAGTTTTCGAGGTAAAATTTAATATACATTATTTGTAGCAACTCCATTAACATAATTGCCATTGGTTTTCTGAACATTTTCTTCTCAAAATGTCTTCCTTAACACCCTCAAAACATTGCTGTTCATTTTGAAATTTAAATGTACATTACATGTATTCTTTTTAGCGGAGGTGAAAGTAAAGATGATTTTTGGAAAATGGTGCATCTATCGACCGATATACTACCAAAAGACAAACCACGCTATTTAATGGGAGTCGGATTTGCTGTAGATTTGGTCGTCTGTTCTGCTTTGGGAGTCGACATGTACGACTGTGTATTTCCAACACGAACGGCTGTAAGTTTTATGCATCATCAAAATGGTATAATCTAACATAAAATTTCCAGAGATTTGGATGTGCACTAATAATGACGGGACAATTGAATCTTAAGCAGAAAGTCTATAAAAAGGATTTTGGCCCGATAGATCAAGAATGCGACTGCAGCACGTGCAAAACATACACACGGGCATACTTACATCAGATTGTAACTGTCCATCCAGTTGCTTGTCATTTATTAACTATACATAACGTGGCATTTCAGTTATGTTTAATGAAAAAGATTCGAAATAGTATCGGCAAAAACAGATTTCCAGAATTTGTCATCGAATTCATGTCTAATCTCTATCCAAACAAAAATTACCCGTCCTGGATTGTAGATTCATTAGCTGTCGTTAATATAAAGTTGTCGTAATAAAGCTGTCATTTAGAGATTTATTTTAGTATTTTTGTAACGAAACTCACATAAAATCGTCAGAATCATTACCATCGTCAGTATTAAGTGACATGTTATCGATTTTAAATAAAGTGCTATAACTACGCATTTCAGCTTCTTCGGATTTCCGTTTTTCATCCAATTTCTCCTTCTCTTTCTGTTCTCTCATTTGCTTCTTCTTGTCTTCCCTTTCTAACCTATCCCGTTTTTCTCTTTCGGCCCTAAAATCTAGAGTTAAAATAATAATTTAGATAATCAATTTAAGTTCAAATTGAACCCTTTCAAAGTAAGTGCACATTAGGACGGGCCACATTGTATCGCAAAAAACATATGCCAGCGATTTATTCCAGATTTTTGCGAAGCGATACGGTCCAACACGATGTGCACTTACCACAAGAATGTTTACCTGGAAACTCCTCTTTCTTGGACTTATTTATCCTATTAATGATATCGTTTATTCTTTTTGCCACTTTCAATTTACGGACTTCCTTTTCCTTGTGAAACCCTACTTGACCAACTTCCATTGCGGGTGTCTTTTTCAAATTGTTCCACATCGTGTAAACAACTTCGACGTCGTTCATTTTGTTGCCTTGTATGCTGTTCGCCTTTACTAGCTGTGCGGCATCCTCTAAGACAGCTGAAGGTATATCGTCTATGGTTTGTCCCTGTATATTCCACTCAAATCAATACCATTAACTGATAAACCGAATAAAATCTAACCTGTTTTAGTCGTAAGTATACGTGAGCCGAGGAGACTTTGTCGACGTGAAACCAAACGTCTTCCGGCCAACCCCATTTGATTAAATCTTCATCTGCAAAGACGAATTAAATTATAAGAACTGAACGACAAAACAGTTCGATATATTTACTTTCGTGTTTATCTAAACCCATAAACAACGTAATGGCCGGAGATACTACGTTACTTTCAAAATAAAACACCATTGTTTTTCCACGATATAAGTGAGGTTACGTTATTGGAGAACAGTTACACTCAAGCAGTTATGTTGGCAGTACATTTAAAGAATGACTGCCACAACTTCGCAAGGTCGTTGACATGGCAACTACACTAAATTTTACTACTACACGTTCATTCAAAACAACATCAAATAAGGAGGCGAATGATTTATGTTAAAAATACGACATAAATATTAAAATTACGCCTACAATATTAGATTTGCTTGCAGTAAATTACAACGCGTCACGAACAAAACGAACCCAAATAAATAAATGTGTTTTTGTCTACTTGTCCATGTGTTTTACTAGAGAAATATTCTCAAGGATACTTTTATATATAAAAAATATATATATCACTTTTTCTCGATTATCTCGACAACGATGCATTTTATCGAAAATTATAAAGATAGATGTTCGATAGATAATTGTATGGTGTTTATAAAACGTATTTCACATACGTGATAATTCATTTTGATAATTAATAACGGAGATAATTCTGTTTAATTTTTTAAACGACAGCCATTTTGAAACGGGTCAATCGATTTGGCTGGTTAACGAACTTGTGCTTTGTTTTCGTAAAGACAATACACTGTCCAAATTTCAGCCTCCTACAATCAAAATTGCGACCGGAATAGTGTCCACAAAATTTGATTATGTAACATATACGTGTATATATATATATATATATATATATATATATATATATATATCTGTATGTGTGTGTGTGTGTGACCGACCCAAGATGAACGACATATTTTCGTGATCTAGAGAGTCCAAATCGGAGAAAATCCAAAACGGCACTCTGGGTTCCGTCATCACACAGACTGCAATATCTATATTTTCTATGAAATTTCGCTAAAAAGTGTAATTAGATAATTAAATGAGTAACTGGGACTTGTAAATAAAATTTACCTAAATAACGTTGACTTTCACCACATATAACAAGTTTATAGTTATCAATTTAACATTTCAACATGTACCGACTTACATTTATATATTGCACATAAATATCATAATATTTTGATAAAAATCTCTTTATGCGTAAATAAAGTTAAGGCCCGTTTTTGTTTTGTTTCTGTTCCTGCAATATGTTAAAGAAATTATCCGATTTTTGATCTCCCCATCAATTCAAACGATTAAAGTCAGGGTGTTTCAAAATAACTATTCGTACATTTCAGATGTGACGGACGACATGTAATTAAACACTTTTTTGTAATAATGTCTGGAAACGTTCAGTTTCCGAGATACACGGGGTGGTAAAATTTACGAAAAGAATAATATATATGCTTCAGAAGCATTTTCGAACTCATATAGCCCGTATGGGCCTTTTTTCTTATCCTGATACTTAATGCTATTACTTACCAAAGGTTGGAAACGGTATTATAAAATAAATGTTTCCATTGACGCTTAAATGGGTATGAAATCAGATTTTGTCGTTTATCTCGAAAACGAGACGTCACACGATAAAAGTGCAAGTGGTCTTATTTTTGCAAAACACACCGAAAATTTTAAAAATGCCGTCAATTTTGCAATAAACGCATTGACGTAGAAGTTGTAATCGAAAAACTATAACGGTATAACGCATTACGTCTACTTAATCAAATCGGTCGTTCAATAGATATCGCAGCGGAACCTACCTCCAATTCAAGGTCATTTGAAGCACCGTACCACTTTTGATGAAACCGAAACTCGTCGACTTGAAACAAAAACACCAAACATCGATCGTGTTCTTTAGATCCTTCAACCAACGCAACGTCGTGATCAAATATCGTAACCAAAGAGTCTTCGGATCTGTTGCACGAATGCGGTTTATCTCCATCATCTGGCCACTGGCAGTGGTAAACCTACAATAAAAATTCGTTGCTTCAATAGACCTTTTCCAAAACCACCAACAGAAACCATACTGTCAGTTAGGAGAAATCAAAATCTATAGGTGTATATAAGATCTATTATAGTTAGAAGGGCAATCTCTGGCAAGGGCCACCAGAGACGGATCCCCGAAAAACAAATTTCTCGTACTTATAAGGTAATTCATTACGTCAATTTACATACAATGATACATACATACAATAATCGTTAATCAAACGTTCAACAGTTCAAGATTTTCGCGAAAGAATATTGGCGAGGACGACAGCCACCTATATATTATCATATAATATTAGTAAAATCTATTTTTAAATGACTCGACGACCTTTAAATTGAACATACAAAAATTTGGTTAATTTCGTTTCGGTAACTTGGTATTCAAAAGTTTTCGTTGGCGCGTGTCGGTATTCTGGGACCCGAGTGGAATTTCAAACGCGCGGCAACTCGCACGCCATAGCGAAAAGTCTGGGACTTTTCGAAAAAAGGAAAATGAACCTCCGAAAGCCGAATCGCGATGCCATGTCGTTTCGAAAAATAAAAATAAACAAATAGACGATAGAATCGCCGAAAGAAAAGAGATATAAATGCAAATTATTTATTTTAAATTACTTATTGACACTTTATAGAGACGTACCCAAAACTTTCACATTTTATACGAATTTTGCAACGTGAACTTGCACGCACATTTTAAATGTATGCCATTGACCTTTGCATGTAAATATATGTATTATTAGTTTTAAATTTATTTCGTAGACATAACAAATGAGAAAACGTTTTCTCGGAAAATTTCCGATCGCCTAACACAGTTATTAAATTTTTATTTTCCGATTTATTAACGAATAATTTTTTTTAACGAAAACGTAATACTTTTACATCCTCATATAATATTCAGACATTGACACCATTTTAAATAGGATCTTTCCAGATGCTCAATTTCAACTATACATACATACATACCTACAAGTGTGGCCTTTAATTAATTATAGCACCAAAGAAGATTCCTTTTACAGATGTCAACCCTGCAGTCATCGCGAGTTCACGTTCGGGATTTCCATATCCTTTGGTTTAAACTGTCGAAGAACTCGCGAGGGTTCTCAAATTTAATTATTGTCAGTCCTCGTAGTTTTTCAAGTAGATTAGAATTAATTTTGTAGGTAAACGTTAAATTGTGTAGACGACACTACGACCATTCTAAACAACAAATTAAATTACCTAACTTAAATCGCAACGCGCAATATAATTTAAAATACTCATTATAATACGCGCGTCTATTGTTTTATCGAAATTCGATGAAATTAAATCGTAATCGCAATATGGTCCTACGATTCGGATCTATGTTGTCATAAAAAACCGTTACGCACCAAAGTCGTTACAATTTAACGAAACGAATCCTATTTAGGATTAACGACAACAAAGATACAAGGAAATATATGTACATCATAGATATGTAAATTCATATTTTGTGTAACCAGTAAGACAGAATAATTTACGTATTTACATTCATCTTGATCGCGAACACAAAAACAAAAAGCGGCCAAAGTAATTAAAGTCTATACGGACGATAACTGCGTTTAATAGCGTGGGAATTTTTAGATGATCGTTTCAAAAACACGTAGTACGTGATTACGTAAACGTTGTTATAGTCTCGTAACGATTTAAGCAATTTTCATTTGTCGAAATATATACGAGTCGCTGACTAAATAAATCTCGGACCGTTTCGGGACGCGTGCATACATTGTTTTTACAATTTGATTTACCAACAACATGGCGAGGCACGTATAGGTCGAGAGAAAACATCGAACAATAAAAGTCCCCTCGCATTAAAATTCCGACCACTCGTGTCGTTTTGTTTTTCCATAAAGTTATAGAGGTTGCAAATGCAGACTAAACTATAAGATGGAGCCCAATTTTCCCGCAAACTCGGAAAGAAAAACAAGGAAGACCAAATTACTGTTATTGTTGTTGCATTAACTTTCGATGAAAAAGAGGAGAGAAAAAAAAGTGTTATATGAGAAGATATTTTAATACGATAAGTACTTGCGGAAGAAGTTGCCTGAAAACAATATTTTGCAAGTTTTTTATAATATTACTAATTGTAAGTGACAGAAAAACCTTTCGAGGGCCTAAAATTTTCAAATTCTCAACCTGCTCTAACAAAGAAGGTTAGGCAGGTGGAAATCTGGAGGTGCTCGAAAATTGGAACTTTTTTCGATTTTGCTTATTATCTATGAAACAACAAGAGCTATCGCCAACAAACTATATAATTTTGTAAATGACTGTTCAAGACCTAACATTATGATACAAAAATTAGGGGTGAAAATGTTAAGGGATGGTACTGTGCGTCCGATGCGGACTAGTGGACGCTTAGCTTAACAATGCTGCCGCTGCGACCGCCACTTGTCTGTAACAGACTGTAAGAAAAACTAGAAACTTCTAAATTTTTCTTTGTATTTCCTACCTTTTCTCGTCATCGTTTTCCTCTATCGTCAATTTCCAGCGTAGATTCTTCCGTTAACTGCGAACTTGTATTATTACATAACTATACCTACGTTAGGTAAAGAGTCCGAGTCCCTATCCAAGAGCCTAACCAAGTTCGATTTGCAGAGAATTTGTGTTAGAGCTTAAAAGTCCATGTATTTACACTTTATAAATACATGAAGAGTTAGTCGACAAAGAAAAATCCTACCTTTCCTCGCCGTATTAATCCTTTTTGTTTGTAATCCTTTTACACTCGCGCACTCACACGCAAAAAGGCCTTATTAACAAAACGAGCACTCCTCGCACACACGAACAATACGACGCCGTAATTTAAAATTCGAACTACTGAAACAAGCACTACACTACCACTAACACCCCTTAGGATTCACATCCCTAATTTTCGTAACATAATGTTAGGTCTTGAACAGCCATTTACAAAAATATATAGTTTGTTGGCGATAGCTCTTGTTGTTTCACGGATAATAAGCAAAATCCAAAAATGTTCCAATTTTTGAGGGTGGATTTCACCCTCTTAAACCGCCTAAGAGCACGAACGGAATGTGGCTCTTGATTAGGGTTGACTAGTAATACAATCCTGCAGAGTTTCAAATTTTTCTAAGATTTCTACCTGCCTAACCTTCCTTATAAGTGGAAATATGTTTATGTACCTAATTACCTATTCACCCAATCAACATCTTCTATTAGTCGTGTCGTTGCTATATTTTTATTGGTCGGTTGTTGTCAGAGAAACAAATTGTACCAAAAGTCGAATAAACAAAGCCGAAAAATCGTGAAAACTTCGGAACTCGCAAGTACACAACTGATTTTGATTAAACTTTTTCAAAATGTATGATATACTACATTATTTGTAATTAGAAACATTCTGGTTGACGCACCCAAGTATTTGTATTGTTTAAACAATTCTTACTACAAAATACAGGATATCAGAAAACGTTACGTTAGGTTACAAAAAAAATGGTAAAATATCTCTCAGGAACGTATAAGCCACGTCAAAATAATGACACAAGTTCTTATCAATGTCTTTCCTACAGGGCTTTCCTGTTGAGATATTCACTACCAAGGTTGGAGAGTAAAGATCGTTCCTTTTTTTTAAATAACATGTTTATTTTTCGTTAGAATTTAATCATTGTCACGGTCCACAGAGGCTACGACAGCAGTCCATAAGAATAGCTAAAAGGATGGGATAAATACCACGAAAATAAAAATAATAAAAGATCGATGGACGCCAAAAGTTTTTTTTTTTAATTTACCGAAAACTAGAACGGTACAAACCTGAAACGTTTCGAACAGGACCGGCACTATCAGAAATCTCGTTTTTCAAGGATAACAAAAGTGAAAAATAACAAACCGTAGGCGTTTAAATAGATTTAAAATTTTCGCATAATCTAGATAAAATGACATTACCTGTTACGCTTAGAACAGGTCCGGAATTACTCGAAAAGTAGTTTTTCGAGAATAACAAAGCAAGAAATGACAAACTGTGCGCGTTTAAATCGATTTAAAATTTTCTCAAAATCTCGAAAAAAACACGTACACGTCCATGGTTTTGGCAAAATTTTGACCAAACCTAAAACGTTTCGAACAGGACCGGGACTACCAGAAATCTCGTTTTTCTAGTATAACAAAGCGAGAAATGACAAATTTTAAAACTTTCGCATAATCTCGAAAAAAAGACATACTGGAACATCTTCTACTGCGAATAAAGAGTCCAACGGCCGCGAATATGGAAAGTTTACTGTAGTATAACAAACATTTTAGAACCGTTTCATCAAAACCGTTCGGTGATTGTGGGTTCCGAAGTAAAAACCTAATTTGACTCGAATATTAGAGAGACTAGCTAGAGAGAAGAAAATGGACATTTGATGCGCGAGATAATCCAAAGTTTTCATCATGTGATCACGATGAAATTGTTTTCTGTGATCACGATGTTTCGATATTTTGCTTGTTCGAAATGGTTTAACGAGCGTAATAAATAAAAATCAAAAAATTCCGAGACGTCACTTACCTTGATAAAAACTGGCCGATATCGTATAATGGAAATTTCTAGTAGATGAACGAGTCGGACACGATTATTAATCCATAACAATTCCGGCATGAAATTAAAACTTTTGTTCCTCGTCCAATTTACATCTAACTGATGTGGACGCAGTTTTGCGAAAATCAAATTAGGTCCATCTAATCTAAAAAGCGAATCGATGGCTTTAGTTTTATTTATTAATAGGAAGTTGTTATACGTCACACATAAAACGTCTACCTATTTAGGTATAAAAATGATCAATAAATTGTTTAGATGTGTTCACTTTTACCTATATCTAAACAAACAGATGTGCTATATAGGTAGGCACGACCGTTTAAAAAAAATTTCGCATACTACTTATGATACAAATTCGGAACGTCCTTGATATCTATATTCAAAAGAAAGTAAAATACCTGTCCGAAATACCGTTCAGTTATCGACAATATTTAGTACAATATTTTGAATAAATCTTATTGTTAGGGGTTTTTCTATAAAATGTCGTAGCTTCTAAGGTAATTGCATAAAAATAGCGATTATTATTAACGTCGCACATTATCGTACACGCATATTCAAGTGAAAGCCAGGCCAGTACACGCAATTATTCAAAGCTTTATGGTCGATGAAAACTGCGTAAATGGTAAAAGCGAATTTATTTGGAGACCTTTAACGTATTTCGAATTTCTGCACAATTACGGCAATTATCAATTCAAAGACATTCGGTCATAATTCATTTGCACAATAACGAGTAGGTACACGAAATGTCAAGAGATGCCTCGGGCATACAAGATGCGCTTTGATTTTTTTTGTAAATCACTCGGATTTATTACGGCTGCCTTTGTAATAGTACGACGCGACGCGACGGTTGTTCATAAATCTGAAAAAAAAACATGCGCGACATGACACGACGCCGAACCACTCGTTGCGGAGGAAAACTAGTTTTCCTCCGTTTACGGTCGTAAGCGCGGTGAAAGGAAACCGCCGACAATGACCGTTTTTTCGGAAGCTGCACCGTCCCATTTCACTCATTCTATACAATACATGAATATAATGCATTAGAATTTAATTTAATTTTCTTAAAACATCGAATTTACTTAAACCGTCAACTTTCTCAGCGGGTATATTAATTTTTTTGTCTAACATAAGAAGGATTATCAAGATATACGTGTTAAAATTTGGAACAGTAAAAGTTGGGTAGTGACCTTTAAAGTGCGCGTATATCTTACTTCCTTTGCATTAATGAATGAAATTGAAATCGAATGGAGCGTGGATTTCCATAAACAAAAACCTAGCAAGGCGTAAAAATCCCATTGTCATAGCAACACGAATGTTATAAAATTTTCTGTCGATATATACGTTTAAGTACCGACATCACGCCCAAGGAAGAGGAGAGTCGAACCATTGGTTAAAATGTTTGACACAATTGAATAACGAATATCCGGTCGGTTGTCGTTTGGATGGTTAAGCGTTGAAAATAATTTGCATATTATAAAAAATGATCCGTAAACGTCTAATAAAATCTATACGATGTTTAGTGAAAGTTCCGATTTAAGCGTGTCGGTAGCTTCGACTAAATTTCGTTTAATTCAAGAAAGTGGACGCGGTTAGGGTCTTATGTTCGTAATTACGGCTTCCACCTTCTTAATCTCCATTTAATCGCTTAATCCTTTAAAATCGCCATTGTGAACGAGGCTGGCTTTATAGAATTTCTTATGAACCGCACGAACCGTATACATATAAACGTCAAATGTTGCGCAACAAATTTTCCCGCGAACATTAAACGCGCTATTGTATAATATTCAAAAAATGGTTAGAGAAAATTACTTTCCTTTCGGAGATTTAAGTCGTTTCGCGCTTAAAAGGTGAACAACACCTACCATTAGAACTATTGTACCTATATAATTAAAACGTTTTCACGATTTCAAAAAATTAAATCGTATAAGTACTCGTTTAACTCCGTTAATTTCGAATTCTGCGGTTTTTCTTTTTAAAGATAATTTCGCCAGTTTCCATTTTTGTTTTTCCCGGCAAGTTAACGATATCCGTTTGTCGTTGTCGCACACTATTTTAAACGTTTTCGATCAGGTTCGTTCATTAAAAAACGCTCCTGTGAAATTTACGAAATCGAAAGGACGTTATTATTGTCATCGTTTGTGACCGTTGAAAACTGCGACAAACTGAAAAACTTTTGTATGAAACGAATCTAAATACTAAATATTACTTATTTTATTTCCATAAAAAACAATTCAACAAGTTGAACAATTTCAAGTTCTTTATAAATTGAAGCTGAACGGGGACTTTCAAATTGTAACAAATTCGTAGAAATACAATCTTAGATCGCTTTTGAATCGCATCACACCCAGTATCCACAAAAAGAAAATCTTTGGATGAACGTAGGTAATTAATAGTAAACTTTTGGATCGATCAATTTCACTATCGAACACCACAGCAACTTTTCAATATTCGAAGTGAAGAAGAAACTGAAGAAGGGTAGATAGCTAAAAGCAATGGCTATAAAATACCAACACCTCGCGTCTGCTACACACATTCGACCTGAGCTGCCATTACAAAGATTGAACGAAGTAATAAGATCTTTCAGATGTCATGCATCTCGTTACCCGTTGATGGTACCATTGTACAGACCAAAATGCCCATATTCTTCTATGATCATTCATATTTTTGTATCTGTTTGTTTAATTTTTAACATTTTTTATTTTTGTTGTATTCGAAATGCGTAGGTATTGCTACTTACTCGGCATTACTAAAAGGTACACATTTCGTTCAATTCTTCAACATGGTCATTTATAGTGCAGAAACAAAATAAGTAAAATTTTGTTTTTTGTCTCTCGTACTTTCTGATCTCCTCAATTTAATTGTAAAACTCGCGACAAAGAGGTGTCCTTTAAAATATCTATAAAGACCAATGTTGGCGTACTTACATACTTGTTTTTAATATATGTTCAAATTAAAAAGCAAACGGCTATTAACAAAACACCTAGAGCCTGAATAGGTAATGTTAAGGTGAAATCTTAATTATCTATTCTTCACCTTTGGCCCGTGCCATTGTTTATCCGACGTCATTTAAGGTAGGACAGGGTTTTAAGGTCTTGGTCTTCTACTTTTCGTGCTACTGTAGCAGGTCTAAACGACAACCACTGTCATGATGCAACGCCAGTTTTTATACGCAAATACCCGTTTCCAAAATGATAGGATACGAGATACAACTTTATTAATCGTTAGAATATGATTAGGTATCGCCAAATGATGTAATTGTACTTGAACAAATAAAAAAAAGTGCACATCTTCGAAAGAGTCAATGCCATCAACTTAACATATATTACATTCAAGGTTTGCCAAACATTTAGGGCAATGAAAAACGGCTTTTGTAACAATATGACGCACGATCGCTCTTTTTAAACGATATACTAAGATATATAACTGAAATTAAATCGTCATTAGATGTGGCTAAAAAATATACTCAATTATCTACGCTTAACCAAAACAATAAAATGTTCCTACGAAGAAAGTCTGCAGTTAAAAAAAAAATGAGACGACGCATTATTATTCTCTCATCAAAACTCGTAATTTTAATGCATCCAGTTCGAGCGTTGGACGTCGTTTTAAGAAAACTTCCTCGTAATTAGTAAAATTATGTTGTAACGGCGCGGCGGGCGCATATTACATAATTTAAGACGTGCTTTCATCATTATGATTTTTATTATTAGTTTGTGTTTATATAACTTTACCATTAATATTATATTAAACACAAAAAAAAACCAACCGATTTGTCCCCTTTTTCTAACGAACGTCGATGCCCTTTTGATAGTGGATCTTTCTAATATTAAATAGAATTTTGAAATTGTATTACGTAACAATTTTTATCTTAATTATTGTTAGAGTGGTGAACGTCAAACGATTATAATAAAGAACGCAGGATTCAATAATTTCGATGTTAAGATCGGAATGCGGCTTTATAATAAATATTAAATAAACTTTCAGATCTTCTTACCTGGATTACAATTTGTGTTGTTTTTGGTTTGAACGTTACGTTGCGACCGTTGACTCGGACGTTTACCTTGTCGCGCCACCGGAGGTTATCATATCGTGTCTTCTTATTTCCAAATACATGGGCCAATTATTTTACAAGGCACGTTCCTTTTCTTCCATCGCCAAATCGAGCGTATTCTTTTTTATTACTGAAACAAAATAAAAGAACAACAGTTAAATTCAAAAGTCGTTAAAAATTCAGTAGATGTACTTGATTTTTTTGGTCATTCGAATCAATTCGAACGTCCAAAAACGTATTGGATGGTCTCTCTTACCTTCGTCTCGAGTGTGTTTTGCGATGATTATGACGTATGTTTCGTGTTTGTTGGTCTTACGTGGACGTCGTCCGTATAGTCGTTCGGACATCTTGCGCCGGGTTGAGATTGCCTCACGGGTTCGTCGAGACATTTCTGCAATGTGTCACGAAAGAAGAGCGTGCATGATCAACTAATTTTTTTTTTTTTTTTTTTGAATTCCCACTAAATTTGCCATCTGTACCAATATATTCATCAAATTAAATGACTATTATATCAATGTCTTGCCGGAGAGTGCTCCTTAGCACTCTACCATAAAAAAAGGTTTTCAGACCTGGTGTGACTAATAGGAACAATAACTTAGAAACTAACTTACACTAAAACTAAAACTAAACTTACTTAAATGTAATTAAAATCTATCTGGTAATTCATTGGGCGTAAGCCTTCTTAGTCTACTGTGATTTAGTGGTTGATTCATTAGATTTGTTACCAAATCATTGGGGTGTACACTGAGTCGAGTTTTGTATTTGGTGCTAAAATTCCGAATTTCTTCTTTGACCGTTAGTATCTGCAAATCGTGCGTTATTGTTGCGTTTGTTACGTACCACGGTGCGTCAACCATCATTCGGAGCACTTTGGATTGGAAACGTTCTAGGATCTCTATGTTTGATGTTGCAGCAGTTCCCCAGAGTTGTATACCATACGACCAGATTGGTTTTATGATAGCTTTGTAGATGAGGAGCTTATTTAAGATGTTAAGTTTAGAATATCGCCCAATTAGCCAGTACATTTTAGTGAGAGTTAAACCTAGTTGTTTACGCTTAGTAAAAATGTGTTTCCGCCAGGTGAGTCTTCTATCTAGGTACAGACCCAGGTATTTTACATCGTCCTGTTGCGATAATGATTTGTTGTACAGATTAACGGGAGGACACGTTTCTCGTCTCGTAGTAAACGTTACATGTACGGATTTTGTTTCATTTGCTTTAATTCTCCATTTCTGTAACCATGATTGTATTGATTTCAGAGAAGTTTGTAGTTTTGTGAGGCAAGAGCTGGATCACCGTCAGTGGCTAGTACTGCCGTATCATCTGCAAACGTCGCTGTTAAAACTTGTGGTGTGGTCGGGAGATCAGCCGTATATATGACATAGAACATTGGCCCAAGTATTCTGCCTTGGGGTACCCCAGCATTTATCGGATAGAGTTTCGTGAGAACAGTGCCAACTTTTACAAGGAAATGTCTATTGTGGAGATAGGATTTTAGTAGCAGGAAATAGTTTAATGGGAAGATTGATCGCAGTTTATATAACAGTCCGATGTGCCACACTTTATCAAAAGCCTGTGTTATGTCCAAAAGGCTGCAGAGCAATATTGTTTATTTTCAAATGCATCATTGATTTTGTTGACAACTCTATGTACTTGCTCTGTTGTAGAATGCATTTGTCGGAATCCAAACTGATGGTTGGGGATTGCATTGTTTTTGTCAAGTATTGGTGAGAGTCTTCTTTGTATTATTTTTCTAGTACTTTGGCTGCTACCGGTAGTAAACTTATTGGACGGCATGACTGTATTTCATTGGGGGTTTACCTGGTTTAGAGATTAGGACAATCTGTGCAACTTTCCATTGATTTGGGAAGTATCCTATGCGCAATATTGCATTGAATAATTGCGTAAGATATTTGAAACCATGGTAGGGCAGCTCTTTGAGGATTCTCCCAGTGATCAGGTCATAACCCGGAGCTTTTTGGACTGTAGATTTCTAATGACTTTTGAACTTCCCCAATTTTAATCCTTGGTAGTGGTGGCTCAAGCTGATATGGAGTTTCTAGGAAGTGTATTAATTCGTCCTCTTCCTCCGGTGCGTTTTCCGATGGATGTGGCTGGAACACCTCAGAAAGGTGTTCTGCAAATGCATTAGCTTTTTCTTCATTGGTCCTTACCCAAGATCCCTGGAGAGATCTGATTGGTGGTGGATCAACTAATTAAAGACGGAGAATAACGACGCGCTTTCCTCAAAGTGCTAACTGATCGTCAAATCCTTTCTTGATTACTTCATTACTTTCTTGATCCTGAAAAGACGAAGCACTCAATTTAGCGTTGGTGATTTTGATTCTGAACTTTCAGATGCTGAAAATCTTAACCCTCTCGGATACAACTTAGTTTCCTTTAGATTTTGTATACGAGCAAATACTTATACCGTAACTTCTACAAAAAAAAAATGCAGAAGATTTATTTTAAATCACACGAAACTTTAGAAAGGTGAAAACCTATAAAAATGATCCAAAAAAAACGACATTCGAAGGCATCGATTAATATACCTAAGAATTTTCTATTTTGAACTTTGAAAAATCGCGTCCGACACGACAAAAACAATTTGATTTAACAAAAGCTTCGTTAACGGTCACCGTCTATATAAACAATTATTACAGTTAGTTCTCTATCTTCTTGTCGCAATTTCTTTGAATTATCGTTCGCGCTTCGTCGTTATCGCAGACGGCGGAATTTGAGAATTTTCAGGATATTTTCAAGGCGGAGCGTCGTTCTTATCGAAATTGTCGTGGATACGATAGTGATAGTGATCGCGGTGGTAATCACTGGATCCGGAGGTGCCAGGGGGCAGAGAGTCTATCTAGGTTACAAAGTCGTGGGGATGTAGGACGGCTATATACAAGTGCACGGCACCGTTCTAGCAGTAAAATCAAAGTGTCGCTTCAGCGGAAATTCTTGGATTTGCACAGGTGAGTGCGTGTGTGTGAAAAAAACGTGAAATATTCGCAATTCCAGTGTATGTGAGGGGTGCGAGTGTCTAAAAACGCAGAATCGACAGGTACACCACGAACATTTTGGCTAATTTTCTTTCGTTAATTATAGTTTTTATTATTTTATTTTATCGCAATTTTGCCGTTTGTCCTCGTACAAAATTAAACCTCCCAAAATGAAATATCCTCGTCACTAAATGATAATAAAATAAGTGCGGGTACCGTCGTGATGCTTTATTCAATTGCACAACCCAGCTTGTGCGACTATTCGAAAAGCGTCGTCGTTACGTCCATTGTCACGTCGTTGTCTCTTTGGCACTTTCTCTTGCACCACGCGAACTTTTCCCTTAATTAAAAACCGTCCTTTGTTCTTAATAATTCGATTTTGCAACGCGACGTTTTCAAGGATGCAACAACGGTTACAAGTTAAATTTGCCACTTTAAGATGAAATTAAGCAATTTCGTTTCGCAACCAGCCACTAAACAATGCTAAATCAAAGAGTATAAATAATGCCGACATTTATGCAACATCTTAACGAGATCTGAGAACATTTATGGTCTTGTACGTGTGTTTATTCGTCAGGAAGTTTAGATGTTCCCATTTCGGCCCCGTTCAACGCTCTTCGGGTTACATAATTATAAATAGATAGGTAATTGATTATCTATAGCGCTTCGTAAATCGGAAAAGTTCATTAGTACGAAAGCAAATTAGCAATTACGTTGCAACATTCGACTTTCGAACTATCGAAATGAAAATGTACCTGCTTAAATCGGTAGGTATCCGTTTCATTTTTTTTGCGAAACAAAGAATGCCGTTAAATCAAAAGTAAAAGAGGAAACGACGAGGTGACTAACATTTCCGATAGCTAATCGGTCGATGTTTATACTTACCTTACCTAATCTGGCCGACAGAAAACGGTGAGCATATAGCAGGACACCTCCGGCTGCTGACCGTGAAAGCCCCCAAAGGCCCCGGGTCAGCAACTGACCCAGATCGCCAGGAAACGCTCTTCGATCCAGGACAATCGAATGCCAGACCCACACTTGACACGGAATAATAAACGCCCCGTTGTTTTCTCGATCGATATCGAGGCAGTACCTGTGGTCGCGCGCGGTACCTACCTGCCCAGCACCTAAAACGAAACTTTCTTTTAATCGGAACACTTTTTTAATATTGACGGTTGTGTGCGACAAGTGCCATCGATATAATTAATCGATCGCATTTGGAGCGAGCAAACAAATCGAGTATCGCAAAACGGGCGTGACTTTTAGAACGACCTATATATAACGCGGACAATACATCGCTCAAGTTAGTAAAAGCGAAACTTTCCGAACCGAACTCGTTCTAGATTAATATTTGTGAAATTTCGTGTTTGCGATTCTTAAACGAAATCGAGATAAACAAACAGGTAGGTAATATACTTTTATATATATATGGAGCGTCCTATGATGTATAAATTCATATCTACCTTTACGATGAGCTGAGTTTAGAGGGAACTTTTCGATCATCGATTAACTTTAATCGTTAATCAAAAGATAGGTAATCTACGATCGAATAACGTCTCCGTTTTATTTGTCGATAATTGAACTCGACGTCTGAGAAATATAAAGAGGGGCACAGCATACTGCCAAGTTATCAAAACATCTTTTCTTCTTCATTATGCTTTGTTCTACCCATTTTCCGGTATATACTTCGCTCATATTACGACGTTGATTACGATTTTCTGCTGTTTTGTACCATAACAAAAGGTACACACCTCGATTTCGGCATTCGTATAATTCTTAAAATTGTTTCAAATACTAAATCAGAAATTATGATAAATGGGTTTTAATCTTGTTCTTGTTACTTTTGTTTTGTAATAAACTGCACGAGTAGGAAGCACTAAATTATCACGAACTGCCATACAATGTAAGTCTTTTAACTTGCGTTATAAATCCTATTCGCATTTGTCCATTTCGATGACGTAAGTGGCAAAAACAATCCAACTTTCATCAGAGTGTATATGCAATTTTCTTCCCAATTAAGTACCTACTAATTTTCCAGTGTTCATAAATTTCAAAGTTTCCTGCTATACCTAGTTCTTTTTTACTTTTTTGACTTAACACCAAATTTGTTATCTTGCCCTCGTATGTGGATAAGATGACTTAACGAGATGGGCAAAATGAAGAGAAATAATAATGACCGATTAAATGTTCCCTGATTTCCAGGGTCAAAATAAGATCTTTTCCAGAAAATCGATACCCTGGACATATGAAAACGAACTGAAACTTTTAAAAATTATCGTTAATCTATGGTGAATTCAACTTTTTACACCAACCGTGTGTTATATAGGATACATATCTAAGTCAATCGGAGTTTCTGGTTCCTTTTTTAAATACAATTGAAACATGATAGGTTTCCAAATTCTGTTAATCCAAACAAGTGTCACTGAAATGATGATTTCATATTTCCAAAAAAAAAAAAATACCTAAAAACACCTACTATACACCATGCGTTATTAAAATTTTTACTAACGACTTAGGTTGGTAATTCATACAAATAATTAAAATTTCGAAGCAAAAGAACATAAAATAAACGAGTTATTTAATAATGAGTATTAATTTCTTAATACTATTTGTAAAAGAATGTGTGCGGGATATTATCGGAAGACATTTGTTAAGGGGATGATATCACACTCGAAAATAAATACTTATATGTATATCGTTCGTAACGACTTTGAAAAGTTTCTCGACATTGTAAATAATCACGCGTCATAGGTGGCTATAAAACGTCTATAAAAATTAAAATTGTGAGATTTCCGAAGGGAAGTTTCAATTTCTATTGATAGGTAGGCTCCTAGGTAAACCAATACAGATTCTATAATTTCAAACTTCAATAAAAAACACATAGTTTGTGAATAAAATTTTGTATGTATGCACATACTCGTATTTCACGTCGCCTATTTTGCACCCTTACATATTTATATTAAGATTATTTATGTAAGCACACGTCTACATATTTATAAAATTCCGGTACCCGAAAAATATTCTACAATTTAAACGTAAGTATAGCTGACCTTCCAAAAATAATTTAAACGCCATTTCAGATAAATTAATTGGCGAAGACGACTTATTATTCGAGTGGCAAGTGTTTTTTAACCTTCGTTCTATGACCTACCCTAATTTTTTCGTAACCATCATTTATGTACATACCTAAGCGAGTGTTAATAAATAACTTTCAATGCCACGTATGACTAATATGTAATTAAATTATTCGTAATAAAGGCGAAGACATCAAAAAAGTTGCAAATTTGTTTTAATTTTTTTTTAACTAAAATTTAACCGAAGCGAAAAGAAAACTAATTATTAAACCGGAAATTTAATTAAACCGCAACTTATACAGTTCGATGCGCGCCAATAAAATTTTTAGTTCGTTACACTTCGTTTAATTAAAATTTGAATGGGAGCCTAACTCGTTACCATCGATAATACATTTTAATCAAAACCGCACCCCAATTTTTTTCGTTAATTGACCCATTGAATTGAACTCGTTTTAGAAATTTCCGCCTGTAAATTACAAGTTGGCGATCGAAAATGACGATTCGATCGGTTTCGTACATATTTTAACTAAAAGTTTTCTTTTCAGGATCAACATGTTTCGAGAACTATCGCTCCTTGTCTTAGGAGCCGCAATGGTTTTAGCTCAACGAAGACTGGCTTTACCAGATCCTAGGAGTTGTGCGAACAGTAAGTTTTTCTAAATCGAACACAAGTTTACCGTTCTCGATTGTTTAAATGTAATTTTCAAGCACGAGTGTTAAAGTGCTTAACTTGCAAACACGTTGCTTAAGTAGCTAATTGACGCCCGTATGAAAAGAGCTTAATTTCCATTATTCCGAGCGTCATTCATTACTGTAAAAAGTGAAAAGTGCAATTAAGTTACTTTCCATTTTACTTTATTATTATGGGAATCGCGATATTATACCGAGGCAATTTCGACACCTACGCTAAAAAACGTTCTTCCGCGCTTTTCAGGAGTCCGTCACGCTACGTACAGGGACGCCCGTGGTGTAGCGCATTCGTATTTCTTCAGTTGGGAATATCAACCTACGAGAAATTTAGAGGTCGATTGGTTGGACGCTAGGAATATATGCAGAAGACACTGCATGGACGCCGTGTCCCTAGAGACGCCCCAAGAGAACGAATTCGTCAAACAGCGCATCGCTCGAGGAAACGTGCGTTACATATGGACTTCCGGTAGGAAATGTAATTTTGCCGGTTGCGATCGGTCAGATTTACAACCGGCTAACGTTCTGGGCTGGTTCTGGTCCGGATCTGGCGTCAAAATTGGACCGACCACTCAAAGAAATTCAGGAGATTGGAGTCATACCGGTGGCTACGGACAACCGCAACCGGACAATCGCGAAGCTGCTCAGGTAAACATTTCTGAATTTCGGCAACTATTTTCATGATTAACGAGGCGTTTTCATTAGGGCAACGACGAATCTTGTTTGTCTATATTGAACAATTTCTATAATGACGGACTTAAATGGCACGACGTAGCTTGTCATCACGTCAAGCCCTTCGTGTGCGAAGACAGCGAAGAACTGTTGAACTTTGTTGCCTCACGTAATCCCGGTATCCGGCTTTAACGCGCGAAGGACCGACACAATCAAACGGTCCAACTTTTTATACATAGCTTTACACTTCTCCCCTTGGCATGTGAATAATTTGCTTGATTCCTTTTAGTATAAGTACTTTTTATTATTTTAATTACGCTTTAAACGATTATTTGTATTTTATTTATAAATATATTTATTCTGTGAAACGAGGATTTTTTTAATTCTCAAAATTCTCTATTTACCCTATATTTACAAAAAAAATAGACCTTCTCATAAAACTAAAGATCAAGTACCGATATAAAAAAATAAATTTATACTATGACAATATATGTGGTAGATAGATAATAGTAACTAAAAAAGGCTACCAGATGTAAATCAATTTTGATAAATAAGACAACAGAACAAGTTTATGGGCACAACATGCCTATTCCAAAGCTCGACTCTGAAGAAAGTCAAATGAACCCAAATTCTTGGACGAAACGATAGGCGGCATTGCAACCATATCCACTTTTTTTGATTTTGAAGGAAACTGCAGATTTTCACTAATAATTTATCCTTAATATTGTTACTCGTATAATTCTTCAGACCGACTATTTCCTTACATCCAAAACCTATAAGCAAAAACAATCGATAAATGAAATTAATGGGTGTAGATGTTCCAAAATTACCCAACAAAATTTTTAAGTTGTATTCTCACTGGGCACGATGTAGCACGCGACATCTGTGAAAGCTATTGTAAATTATGGAATCGATAAATTCAAGCACTGTTTCGAAATAACCAAAATAAAATTAGCAAACCGCGGAAAAACAGAAATCTATAAAATTATAGATTTAGAGCGAATTTTTTCGATTTAAAATTTCTTGTCACATGCAATTTCGATCTCACGAAGTCTATCATTTAAAGCTTTTCACCTTAAATATGTTTGGCTACAAAATAAACAAGTAATTATTTATTTAATAATTGACTTACAGTTATAACATAAGTTAACACTACATTAACGTTTTTTTCTTCATATTGACGATTGTTATATTTGCTGGCTTTTTACAACTTCCCCTTATTTTAACCAACTCTACAATTTACTATTATTTATTAGTAAATTTTAAATTAGTTTAAACACCTTACTAATAGGAATGTTATAATACGTAAAAGGAAATTCCTCTAACCACTCCACCCCATAAATGATCATCAAAATGTAAACTCGCAGAATTCGCGTGAGTATTAATGCAAGGACTTAAATAGAAACAAAGAAGTTCGTTAGGTTTGTTCAAGTGCAAATCAAATTTATATTTAACTGAAATAATGTACGACGTGCGTTCCTCGAACTTGATCCCTCGAGGGAAACTAATAAGATGAGGAACTTCGTAGTCTGACGTGACTTTAATACGATCCGTGACTTTGCTCAATAAATTCTTGCTTTCATCATAAATAGAAATTAGCACGTTAGAAATAGCGGTTTGGAATCCATCTTGATGTGGAGGTGAAACGGCAATTCCATAAATTACGAGCTTGTGACTAGCCGAGATTGTACAGTGAAATTCGTTGCCTTCGACTAACATAATGTTGCGTTCGATTTTGTAACACTCTCTAAACCTGTACTTCACGTGAAACGGCATTCTTTGTCTCAATTTCGGATTAGGGTTTAAAAGTGAAACATAATTGGATGCATTTTCTAAATTTTCTCCAAACAATTGATGCAAGTACTGACCAGAATTTTTACCTAGACTAGCAAAACGTAGACGAGAAAATATATCATTTTTGATTAAGGTGTTTAATTTATTTTCTTTTGTTACTTCTATATTTTGAACTGTACATTCCTCTTCGACCCATTTTAATACTGCTTCGATTAGATCACTTTCGCTTAAATTTATTTCGTCTTCGTCTAATAAAGAACAAAATGTAGTAGCCTGCATATGATAATCGCCTTGTAAAACTTCTGTCGTGGTTAATAAGATGTCCCTCCAACACTTATTGGTTAGCTGCCGTAAATTATACAACTGAGAGTATTCGTAACTCAACAATAAAGTGCTTACGGTTACATTAAAATGTATGTAATCGGTGCAAATGTTTTTTAAATTATTCAGAAAATATTTATGACTAATATAAAACAAAGACCACGCATTCATTATCGACGTAATTGTAATATTTTCGGTATAGACGTATTCCAACATTTGTTTAAAATCTTCCACTTCAATATCGTTTATGTGAATTTCTGTCGATGCCATGGAACCGTAAAACATAGATTCAAAAACGGGACTGCTGCACGACAACAGGAGTCTATGCGCTGGTATCTTTTCGTTTTCAAAAATAAACACGCAGTCAGCCCAGCTTTCCGTTTTAAATAATTTATTTGTTTTCTCCATCTAAAATTAATCCTTGTTGATAAATTGAGATGTGAAAATGAATTTATTCACTTACTTTGCGAAGGCTGCAACGAAAAACCGACGCGACGTAGAAACGATTACCTAAGTTGTTTTGTTTATAAACCAACTAACCACAACGGCATCCTTGAACCACAACAGATACAAAGCCAAGGTCGTTATCGTTATTGGTCTTCATTAATTTTAACCTCGAGTGAATTTAAAACGACCAATCCTACAACTATGAATATAAATGATTTTTTTATTATTTCTCGCTATTGTTTATTGCGAAACGAAATAAATTTTTGCAAATCATCTCGTGGTTTTTTTATAAAACGCGATTTCTTGATTATAAGAAATTCGATACACAGTCGTTTGTCGATCGTAGCATATTTGTTTCTGGTAAATTACAAACTACGAACTGAAAAATAAATTAAACTTTGTAAACATTTTTTTTGAGGACAACCTTTTGTGTATACTGTCAAAAGGATTTGAGTTTGACAATTACATAACTGTAAGATTAAATAATAGATGTCGGGGCGATTTATAACTAACCTTACAATAAATTAATTATGGGATTCCTTTTTAAATTTTTTAACGTTAAATGGGTCACGCAATGTTGTCATGAAATAAAATAATGTAGCCATAACTCTGTCTGGATAATTGGCGTCCTTTTAAAAACTTAAAAATGACATCCTAATTACTTGCTTTGTTGCTTCAGAAATTCTTGTGCAGTTTAACCTTCTTTATTAGATTTTTCCACATTTTCCATCTACCGTTTTTTCTATCCATTCTTACAAGTTCATTTTGTCAAATCATGTTACCACTCCGTCATTTCATCTGTTTATTACTTTATCTTTCCGCCTTATCGATTCCAATCTCAACCACATTAGTTTCTTGATTCCTCTGTCCCCTTTCCTTCACAGAATATGACCTTATCAGACGATCTGTTACGAAATATAATAGTACATTATGCATGCATTATCATTTTTTATCTGTAGATATTAAATGAGCTTGTTATTCCTATAATTAATTACTAATTATAATACCATAACAGATACCTATATATGATAGTTTGGATAGGTAAATAGAAGTTAATTTGGAATAAAAAAGTTTAATTATTAAAATATCGATTTTTAGAAAACAGAAATTTATAAAAAATTAAAGTATGTTTTTTTTGTTATTTTTCAAGTTGAATGTGTTAAATTAGATTTCATGATGTTACAGTTACAAAACTAACTTGCACTCATTTATTTAAAAAAATACAAAAAAGTTAGAAATGCGCACAAGTTGTATGTAACGAACTAAAAATATATCTTTATAAATACAATCTTATAATACGCACGTATAGAATAAGAATTTGTATGTTAATAGATGAAAAATTGAAACTTTGTAATTAAGAATCTCCATTAATCAAAGCAGTTAGGAGGTGATTTCCAAAAACCTAACATTTTTTTGTCTAATCGAGCTTCAATTAATGAAGAGGTATTTTGGATACTATAAAAAATTAAAAAGAAGTTTTATGAAATGTAAAAAATAAAAGGTTTTCACGTTTTTAGTAAAGACTGAGTGATCATTAGTAGCATTTTCATATTCCTACTACACTGAATGTTTGAGTTCATCGATATGAAACTATTTAACTTTTGCAACAACTCCCTCAAAACAATAGGCATGTGTTCTCTCGTTACGGGATTTCTGGTTTCTAAACTCAATAATGCTTCCTTGAGATATCTAAAATTCGATTTAGAAATTATCCAAACAATTAATTTACTCTCATTTTACCTTTGTTTTAAATCAGTGCTGCGTGTCAAATCTGCACTCAACTGTTGTATAAGCGAAAGAACAACCGGTTGTGGTAAAAGACAATTATCTTCCTTAAAAACATCTAATGGATTTACTTTTTCACAAACATGCACTACTAAAGATAAATCGGACGCCGAAAGAGCCTGCTGAAATGCCGTATCAATCTGACCTTTCATCAGCAATTGTTGTATGTGTGCCAACTGTACCTGTAAAGTTTCATCGCATACACACTTTTAATTAAAGCTCTTATTTGTACAACATACTTGTGAATCAATTATATGCGGAGATGGAGTTACTGCTCGCGAACGGACGGCGTTTATGACACTGTCTTCGAGGATTGCCGCGTGATTCCTGAAGCCTTGCTTCACTTGCTCGCTTACTAAATTAGATAACAGTAAACTTAGCCTCTCTTGCATACTGAAATTATAAAGCGTAAATTTACAAAATATCCAATAATAGATGTGTGCACATACTTCGAGAAAGACAAAGTTAACTGACGCTCAATCTCTTGAGACACATTTCCCGAGAGTTTATCGGAATTTTTCTTAATGGCATCCGCTACTCGCTGCATTTGAATTATTAAATCGGCCCCCTTGTCCTGAGCATGTCTTTGTTTATCCATGTAACTCTCGACCGATGCCGTATCTGAAATATATGCATGTCATTCGCGTTTATTCCAAACCCAACAACCTCGTTAATTACATTCTTTGGTGCCCTTCGTGAAAGTGTCGTGGATCTGTTGGAACATAGTACCGCACACACGTTCCCAGGATGGTATAAGTGTAGTTCCCACCATTTCCTTATAACAATCCTCTAAGCTTGGCTTAATGACATTAACAATAGACAAACTTAGGGAATCGGCAACAGCCTGCAAAATCGTCATTAATTTCCCATTTCATATAAATAAAAACCCCATACTCGCCTTACTAGTGACAAGTTTTGAAATATTATCCTTTAAAAGATGATCGGTGGCATTTAATTTCTGCGAATACTCGACAAACAACTGATGTTTTAAATTTTCAAACGTGTTTGCTATAGTTGGCAGCACGGATGTCTTCAATTCATAAGTAACAATATTCTGTAGCTTCTCCGTCATTTGTTTGGTTAAAATTTGGGAAATGCTGGCAACGATCTTCTCGTGATGTTCCCTTTCCATGCCCTTCTGCAGGTTGAAATAGTTCTCGAACATCTTCGCCTGCTGCATTTGACTTCGCGTTATAGCCGTTTCCAGTTCTTTTGCGAATATTTCCTTCATTTCCTCCTTAAGTTCTCCCTTGTAATGTTGAGTGAGAACTTTAACATTGTGCTGCAACATCTGTATTTGGTCGGTTTGTTCGTGTACCAAATTTTCCAGGCTATTCAAACGAGCATTCGTTTTATCTGCTATGCTGTTTTCGGCTTCGGCGAGTTTTCGATTTTCTTCTTGCATGATTTCGTTGGCTTTCATAATGGGAATATTAGGCCAAACCACTTCGTTGCTGCTCTCGGCAAATATCAAGTTATCCGATTCGTCGAATTTATTTTGATTGTTAGATTCGATTTCTGATTTTTCGATTTTGTTGAGCGCATCGAAGAATTCTTGGTTGTTCTTAAAGGATAAAATTTCTTGAACCTCTCTACTGGGACTCGAACCCGCACTGGCAAAGTTGTCCTTGTGCGGCGGGCGATCGAAATGTAAAATGTTATTAGTATCTATCAAATTTTCGACTTTGGATTCTTCAGAGATCTTTTCTGGCTTAAGAGTTGGAGAAGGCAGTTCGCTACCATGCGAATTTCGTTTACTATTCGGGCTTGTTAGTATCGGCGAACTGAAAACGTCTGGCGTCATTAAGTTCAAAGATCCTTGATTGGTTTGCTGGTGTATGAGATAACTAACCGATGTTTGTAAATCGTTTAATTTGGGCAATTCGGTTTTTGTTTCTATTATTTGATCTTCATCGTTGTTATTGCCGTTTATGTTAACTAGTGAATCGGATGGAGCGCTTGTGTCAAACACAATTTCACGATTTCTGGATAATAAACTATCAGTTTGGAAGGTAATATTGCACTCTTGTAGTTTCTTTGGCTGTACAACAAACATTTTGATTACTATTGCAGCTATGTTTGTTTCGTCCTCGTTCGCTTCGCACAGACATAAATCATCGGAACTACTCGTATAACGGAACTTGCAAATTTCGGCGCTCGTTACGCAATAACTTAGAACAGGGGCGGGTAAAAGAAATTCGGATACAGAAGAAATGCTCGTGACGCGATCAGAATCACTTTTGTCAACTTTCAAGACGTACATAATGCGATTATTAATGTCCGATAAAAGTATATACTGGCCAGTTAAGTCCAGACGAATTTTTAGGTACAGATGAGGATTTGGCGAATTAGGATTGGGTATAAAATGGAGCTTTTGTAAGCACACCCACGTCTCACAAGACCACAGTTTTAATTCTGCGTTGTAATTGCTGCCCGTAACGCAGAATTTCCAGAATTTTGCTCTGCAAAGTATTGAAAATTGTTGTGAATTACAAGTTTATAATCACAGCTATTAATACACGATTACGAGTTTATGACACAAGTCGGAGAGACAAGTATCATAAATTCATGTCGATCGCTTTCTTATTTATATTTAAAATATTATCCTAAAAATCTTACTCTGGTCCATAAGAATGGATGTTATCCAAAAAATTAATACACGAAACTGCTGCTCCCTCGTGAGGTTTCCACTCGTGCAAACACTTGAGCTTCTCATTATCCACTAGATAAACCTACAGCGACCTATCATAACACAAATGAAATTGAACAAACAAATATTTACCTGAAAGAATTTCACCATGCCATCTAAACTAGCAGTTGCCAGTGCAGTACTATCTGGTGAAAACGAAGCATCCACGACATCCCTAATGTGACTGTTCAGCTCGACGAAACCTTCGTAACTTGTATGTGGCTGTAAGGGGACCGTTCCGTACTTTGAATTTACAATGCTCACATCCCAAATTTCGACTGAAATTTAAGAATTCCCATAAAAACGCTAAACTTTAACGAGCTTACCTTTGGAGCCATTTAAAAATACTAGTAATTTGGCCGGATCGTCCAACGTATCCGAATTTTCTCCATAAGTAGGTAAATAAGGACACCATATTACCCTATAGTTACTAATTTGAGAATTCGAGTGAACGACATGCATTAATAAAGTGCATTCGATTCCATCAGGTTTATTTTCAATGTTATAAACAAATAATGTTCCCTCTTCATCGACGCACGCAAGAATAATTTGATGTCGTATCAACGCAAATGCTAAGTCTTGTACTAATCCATTCATCTCTTTAATTAATGCTCTTTGATTAGTTTCGAGATTGGCAACGCGAACCATTCCTCCAGTTTTTCCTATCAATTACAGAGTATGTTAATGGATAACTTCCAATAAATCGAACAAACCTTTAATTCCATAAGCAATAACATTTCCATTTAAATGAACGGCAATTAGTTGTCCGATATAAAATCGTAACTCCCAATTATAATCAACAACGTTAGTTAATTTAACTTTAGAACTTCCATGAGTATGGGTACCGGCGCTGCAGTTAATTATAACTTCTTCGGCTGCGATTTCTACACTAAATTGCTCATCTGACAATGAGCCGTTAAAAGTGCTACAAGAAAAATCATAACCTTTAAATTATTTGTTGACTAGGCTACGTTAGACTGGGTTACGTACATGTTTTGTGTTAGTGCTCCGTTCGTACTCATGATGTTAAAATCTATAAAAATTCCAAGATGAATGTAAAAAACGAAAAGTTACTTTAAAAAACTCAACACCGTTTACCTAAGGAAGCGCCTTCAAAATTTATGAGTATTCACTATTATTATCGGCACATTTTTAACAATCTAACGGAAGGTTTTAAAATAATTACAAAATAATAAAAACAAATAATTAAATAACCGGCACTAACAGTAAAGATATTGAAAAATACAGAAAATGAAGAAAATCTGGTAACATGTCTTGATGGTTTAAAAAAAAACCGTACCAAAAATCCCCAGATTGTAGCTGATATTTGTACAGTAAGATATAAAATTTGCTATACGTTTAAGTTTATTCTATAGTGCGTGTACAAATTAAATTTACATTTTTCATAAAATCCTACATATAAAAAAGCATTTTTGCTCGATTTGAAGCAAATAATGTTATAATTACTGTTAGAACTTTCATCGTTTCACTTCTTAACATAAATTAATTTTAAATTTCTGAATTTTTATTTGAAACTAATTTTAATCGCTTACTTATTTTTTTTTAAATATTTTTGAGAAATTGTTTTTATAAACAATCACATAAGAAAAATCTATGATTATCAAATAAAGAATGTTTTCCGGCAATAAAAATGAACCATTTCTACTAATCTATGTCATCAAATTTGCAATTTAGCCAGTCAACTACAATACAAAAAAAATATATCAGACAACTATGTTGGAAATTAAAAAAATATACTTCCTTTTATAAACTTAATTCAGAGACATATAGACAATAAGTACTAACTAATTCTAATTAAGTTAGAAAGGCCAACATTAAAATTTTTTGAAAGCCCCTTTTACGCTTCATTATCTGCACAATGAAATTATAAATGTTATTTTACCTTAAATTATTCACAATACATATCACAAAATTAATTTAAGTACGGTAGAATATATTTATCGACAATTGAAACATTTGTGTGCCACATAAAATGATTCACGCCTGGCACAGTAACGAGAATTAATTTTTTTTGTTCGTCCAATTTTCTCAGTCCAATCTTGTCTTTAATATAAATATCACGTTCGTCCATGTTAATAATACTTTCATTACAGTTAAAATAACCAAATTGACTACAAAATTTTAAATATTAAGTAGTTCCCATTGTAGATTCTAACACACCTACCTAGATTGCCATGGAGTAATAACGTTATCGTCAGGACCGCCGATTAAAATCAATCGATCTAATTTTAGAATTCCAGTTTTAAATTCGTCGCTTCTATTTGACAACATCTCATTATTAACAAATGGCAAAAACTCGCTATAATTATAGTACAAGAATTGATGGTGTGGATCGTTCCAATAATTACCTACAGATGTATGTTGGCCTACTCGAGAATAAAACAATTCGTAAGCCGTTTTTAATGCTAAATTAGGAAATATTACGTGTAAGAAGTTGGCTACAAATTAAAACTGCAATACAGTTATTTTAATTTATCGTATATGCTTACTGCCGTATTGCCCTGCTTGCGGACTACTTAAAGATATAAAATTATGTACTTTATGCTGCGGAAACGCTTGTAAAATAGCTCTGCCAAGTAAGCCACCTTGGGAGTAACCTTTGCAAAGATAAAACAATTTACTTATTTATAATATTCATTATAACTATAATAAGTACCCAAGAAATTTACTCCTTCTAGATGGTCATTGGTAATGTTCATTAAATCGGTTCCTAATTGTTGTACTTGATGCCACATATTTTCTAAACTAGACCAGCCACCAAATCGTTCGAAATTATATACTACGGTGCCTGGGTGCATCTAAAATAATTAATTAGTTAACGCTAATTAATTTTATAAACAAACGTGTACCTCTTCGATTCTGTCTTGAATTAAATTCATGCTATCGCTGCCAGTCATTATTCCATGTAACAGAACCACGGGCTTATAGGCGTAAATTCCAATAATTAAAGAGACAATATATAAAAATATAGAGAGCTTCATAGTTTAAATAACTACCAATAATAATCTCTATTAATAGAAAACAAAGAAAATCATAAGTACGATTAAAATAAGGTTACTTACCATTACACATACACGAGTAAATATTATATTAACTCCTGATAAACAATTTTTAATACAACATCGCGATCAATGATTAAGTTGAATATGTTGAGATACGCATAATTTTGAATTTTGCCAATTATAAACACCGTTTAGGTTATATCATACTGCGCAGTAAGTTGGTACTTTTGATTATGTACAGGGTGTATTTTAATGTTATTCAATTAATATTTTTTACAAATTCACTGATTTCACTGATATGCAAATTATTTTGCATCAGTGGAGTGTGATTTTGGCTACTTTAATAAGCTTTTTTATGACAAAAATATATATATTTTTTAAAGTGTGTTAAATGTGTATAGTGTGTTGTCTACAGGTACGTCGTGTGTTTTTTAAAATATTTTATGAAAATTTTTGCAACATATAAATAAATACATACTATTTAGTACAAGTATATTACTGCATTAGAAGACACAAAATCACTTGATCACTTAATGAAATCTTCCTTTACAATAGATCACCTGATTTTGTATACAATTTTTCAGTAGTACATGCATGCAAGTTCCTCATGCATGTAGATATCGTACAGTGAAACCAAAACTACTAATATAATAAAAAACAACTTTGATATCTAATACAACAAAATCACATTTTAAAACCACATATGTATTAAAATAGGATATTGATAATATTACCAATGTTACCAATATTACCTTAAAATAGCCAATATTGGCTATTTTAATATGTGATTTTGTTGTATTATCCAAGTTGATTTTTATCATGTTAGTGCTGGCAAATACAATATCTACTTTGATTTAATTGTTTAACATTTGTAATCTATGTCTGAAGATGATAGTGTTACCATTAATGGTGTTACTATCGAAGTGTGTCGCTGTGATTCGTATTGTTAGTGCTCTTTAAAAAACTGTGCATCCTATCGAAAATTATAAACAGACATGATCGGTAGAGAATTTTATGCCGGTTACAAAACATATTTTACATTACCGATTCGATGAGTAATAACGGAGATTAGAATTTTTAAAGTTTTTTAACGGCCGCCATTTTGAAAGGGATGGATCGATTTGGCTGGTTAACGAACTTGTCCTTCGTTTTCATAAAGACAATACGCTGTTCAAATTTCAGCCTCCTACGATCAAAATTTCGACCAGAATCGTGTCCGCAAGAAATTAATTATATATATATATATATATATATGACCGACCCAAAATGAATGACCTATATTTTTGTGATCTAGGGGTAGAGATCGGAGAAAAGCCAAAAAGGACACGTCTGGGTCCCGTCATCAGACAGGCCGCAATAGCTTTATTTTCTATGAAAATTCGCTAAAAGATGCAGAAACTTTGATTAAAATTAGAATTTTCTGAGTGATGTATGTACTTTATGAGAAGCTTTTTCATCATAATCAGTTTAAAGTTTTGAACGTGGCATATTGTACCGATGATTTATCTGCACACATACGACACGGCAAAGAGAGGCATATACTTTATTACTTTTGTAAAAATACGAGGATGACGTGATGATGTGTATTGGAATCTATCTTGAACAATGAGAGCTTCGTGGCGCGTAAGTACTTCAATCGACGATTGCACAAAATTCGGATAACAAAATACTAGAAAATCAGTACCAACTTTAGCTCAACTACTAATAGATAGGTGGCAGCAGACTTATGAAAAAACATGCAACCTAATCAAATTTTCAAATATAAATTACCATTTTACAAATTCCAATTTTAACAACATTAACGATCAATTTAATATATCCCCGAAAAATTCGACAAAAAGCTATCATTAATTAAAAAAATAGGTGCTCAAAAAGTTTTCGATGGTTTTCGATATATTAATAGAAACGCGCCCCAACAACCGACGTATGGATAAATTAATTTTAAAGTTCGTCCTAATCCAATCTTGAAAGAAATCTGATTTTCTTTGTCCAAAATAGCAGCATGAAAGGTCGACCTAAGACGACCTAAGAAAACATCACCTGCTAGTTCACACCATCACGGCTAAACCTCAGCAGATTTCAAGATTCTTTCCTGCTTTCTTGTTTATAGCTCGTGGAAATATACTACCCTGTATTGCAGTTAACTACTGTGTCTTTCTGACGATATAAAGCGGAAATATTTTTCATTTACTCAAATGAGATGAGAGTAAAACTATTTGTGCGGGTAAAATGTATCCATCACGATCGCGCGCGGTGCGTCCCGACTTTCTTAAACGTCGACGATACCGATTAAAATATAATCTCCGCAATAAAATTAATAACAAAGAAATTGCGTAATAGGTAATTGTAATGACAGCATGTTAAATATATTATCTAATGGGATTTCGTGCGAAAAATCGATGCGGGTGCAGGTGTTTAGGTCATCTATCGTGCCCTCTGACACAGGATTTCGTCTTTCCCCTTTTATCAACATCCCTTGCACAATATCTTATTTCTGCATGTCAAACTATAATACGAAATGTTAACCTAGAAACCGACCGTTCGTTTCCTTATTTATTCGCTTGATTATTTAAACCGTGCACTGCAGTTGCGACGTCGACAAAATAAGGGGCAATTATGGGTATAAATCCATGTAATCTACAATAAAAGTGACAGACGTGTTGACAAACAACTTTTATTATTCCATAATAATAATTGAAGCATAATTACGGCCATTCATGTAAGGGGGTAAATTTCAAATTCCCCGGAGCGGGACGAGGGTGGTAAACGTATCATTGCACTTGTTCGATAACCATCTGTCGGTTCGCAAGGAACAGTAGCTTAATAACACTATTTTGTTAACGAAATTGTTCGAATTATTTTTTTTTGTTCGATTTACGACGCGTCGCGACAACGCCGACGGCGCGATTTTCTAAAAAATGTCGTATTTTTAGACCATAAGGCGCACCATTTTATTTAAAAAAATCGATTTGAAATTGAGGCGATAGGTGGCAATTCGATGGTAAAATAGTTGAGGTAAATGATTGTAAGCAAATTAAATCGAGTACCTACCTATACTTATGTTCGTCAACAGTTTGAGAACGAAAATGATTCAGATCTAAGTATGTGTAGGATTTCTCATTTCAATTATTATGGCCAAAACACGCGACACGTTTCCGAAGACAAAAAGCAACTATTTATTCGTACCCAAAGTATTTCGACGACAAGTCTTCCATTCAATGATGCACGATTGCTTTACACATTTTTGAGCTACATTAGGGATTTATTACTAAAAAACAAAAAGCTAAAAACCGAATGTGTCACCGACGACACCTTTAGAAATTTGGTCAGCCTAGAAACACTAACAGAAATTAAATGCTCTTGGCAACGCCGGCGCAGGGGTACCTGGCACCCCTAGGCAAAGAAAAATTCATGCGCCCCTTATCAATACGTACTTACATATTCACATGCATAGCCAAACATAACATAGCCGAATATAAAAAAAATTATTGATTTTCTAAATTACCAATTAATATTTAAATTGCACAAATAGGAAAAAAGTTTTTTCAATAATATTCATTAACTCGTATTTTTTTTTTAGATATAATTATTGTAAAATAATAGAATAATTAGCAATAAAAAAATTAAACAGATGCGAAAATCGAATAGAGTTTATTTTATCTATATACACCGTGTCCAAGATAAGAATGCACAGCATGGGGATCTTGAAAACGGTAGAAGATACAGGGTGGCTTAAATTAGAAAAAGTTGCGCTATTTAGAGTATGTTCACATGCTGGTCGCAAAAGTTCATTATTGTTTATCGTTTTCAAAATTCTCAAAAAATGTGATTTTTAGATTTTCGTTTCTTTTCATTTTTTATTTATTTTAAATGATATTAAAAACTACCGGCACTTTCTCGTTGCCACTTTTAAGCTCTACAAAATGGCGTGTTCAAATTTTTAATCCGACGTTTCGTATCCGAGAACCCATCATCAACTTTATTTTTTATATAGCCACAAACAAAGAGACACCCTGTATTCGGTAGCATTATTCATTACAAATTCAACGATGTATCACACATTATGGTTTTGAAGCCAAAAAGGGGAAAAACGTGAGTTATAAGGTTTTATATTTTTAAATTAGTAGGCGCTGGTACAATAACAGAAACAAAATGTCAAAAATTATAATAATTGCTCAAATAGGTTGCCATTATTTTCTAGACACAAGTATGCTCTGTCTACAGAAGAATTCAAAACATGGTCTAACATTTCTGGTGTGATTGTATTAACTGCTGCTAAAACCAATGCCAATAACTGTTCTTCAGTTTCAAAAGTGGCGTCATACACTTGGTTTTTTAAATAACCCCACAGGAAAAAATCCAACGGAGTTAAGTCAGGTGATCGGGCTGGCCAGGCTACTTCACTGTGAGTTCCAATGCATTTTCAGGAAACCTCTGGGACAAATATTCCCGCACATTTCTTGAATTATGCGCTGGGGCACCATCTTGCTGAAACCAGCAGTTGTTAACTATAAGTAATGGTAATTCATCCAAGGCATTCTCCAAATTAGTCTGCAGTAGGTCGAGATATCGTTCGGAATTTAAATTGTTGTGATAAATAAAAGGTCCTATTATTCTGCCACCCAAAATGCCTACCCACAGATTAAATCCAAATCGATGTTGACGCCTTGTTTCTTTTATTAAATGAAGATTGTCTGTTGCCCAATAATGTTTGTTACGCCGGTTGAAAATGCCATTGTTGGTTATCATTGTTGGTTATTGTTTTTCCCTTTTTGGCTTCAAAACCATAATGTGTGATACATCGTTGAATTTGTAATGAATAATGCTACCGAATACAGGGCGTCTATTTGTTTGTGGCTATATAAAAAATAAAGTTGATGATGGGTTCTCGGATACGAAACGTCGGATTAAAAATTTGAACACGCCATTTTGTAGAGCTTAAAAGTGGCAACGAGAAAGTGCCGGTAGTTTTTAATATCATTTAAAATAAATAAAAAATGAAAAGAAACGAAAATCTAAAAATCACATTTTTGAGAATTTTGAAAACGATAAACAATAATGAGCTTTTGCGACCAGCATGTGAACATACTCTAAATAGCGCAACTTTTTTCTAATTTAAGCCACCCTGTATCTTCTACCGTTTTCAAGATCCCCATGCTGTGCATTCTTATCTTGGACACGGTGTATATATGTAACTGATTACTACTTCTGTGGCGACCACTGTACTGCACTTTTACTGTGTAACAGTAAAAAGAAAAAAATACTTACTAGTCTACTGTAATTACTTGTAAAGTATTACTTTGTCTACCAAATTAAAAACTATTCGACAACATTTTATTAATTCACCGTAATACGCCCCTTACTGGTATTCTATGTATAGGCGGTAACGCGGGTAGCTTTTCTCTTATTTATCTTTCAAGTTCTGTTTGGGTTACTTTGAATTTTGAATTTAAATTAGTGAGTGTTTTAAAGTTTTTATTTTCTTAACTGTAAATCTACATAAAAGCTTTTGATGTCAGTAGGCTTGGCTTATGGTGGGGTGTTTAGTTCAGATACACGATCGTGGTTGTAAAGCGAGCCTTCTGGCGACGCATTTACATCGTTAAGGGGTTGTAATGGAGAGGTGGAGTCGAGATATTTCATCTAAGTTTTGTCTTTGTGCGTTAAAAATGTTTATATTGTGGTTAAGTTAGGGTTCATTCAAAGTAATAAGTACTTGCTCTGTAATTTTCCGTATAGTGGGCGTGTACGCTTATCGCGTAATCATTTAATGTTGTCGAAGATATTATTTTATGAAAGACGGTTATGAACTTTATGTGAATGTTTCCTTCGAGTATTGTTGTTTTTTGTTTATTTATTTAAAACGTAATCTAAATCTACCTCTAAAAGTCGACTTGAAAACTTCCTTTTCCTCAAAATTACCCCATGAAATACTTTGTCTGGTCGCGAAAATCGTTTTGAACCCGAACGAGGAACAGTTTGTTTCTTATAGCGAGGAAAACTTCATCAATAAGTAATAAGAAGTAAAACTGTGTCAAAGCGGGACGAGGAAATTTCGCAAAGGCGCATTTTTGAGCGATCCGAATATCTGCGTTTTAAACGTTCAATCGTTATAAAATGATTAGTCCAATCCTCGATTTAGACCAAAGATGGGAGTTAAGATGCAAACAAAACACAGATGCAAACGGATAACGAAAGAACACGAGCAGAATGCTACGATTTTTTGATGGACACCGCGCTTTCAATATTAGGTGTACTTACCTATTTAAAATTTAAAACAGGATTTTCAAAAGCTTCACCTAACCCACAGTTAGGTTTACTAATTATAGGTTTACAACTTTTGTTCCATTTCAATATTTCTATCGCCGTATACAAGGTGCTTCTAAATGCATACCTACATTACTGAAGGAAATTTTACTTTTTTGATGAAAAAGTACTGGTTATTACATTAATTTGTGTTTAATTTAAGGGCATAGGCGCACTCACGAAAATAGTTAATCAATAATTAATTATTAGAAAACGAAAAAATATTTTTTCAAAATTTCAAAATGCACGATATAAATTACTGTTTGTAGAATGACCGAAAGGTATTTTTAAGTAAAAACAATAATCGATTTTGGAGATTTTCAACGCTAAATCTGATCGTGAGCAAAATTTGCTTGATCTTTACTTTTGTAACTTTCTATTTATAATATTTATAAGTTTTAGTCAAAACAACACAAATTTTCTTTTAAATTACGATAAAATTAAGTGGTTTAGTAAAGTTTCATTGGTCAAGTATAGCTAATATTCTCGAGCTCAACAGACTATCTCATATATATTAAAAAGAGAAAATGTATTTTGAAATTACAGGTACAGAAAAATGTAGATTTAGATTTGATATCCAAATGTGATATCTCGTTATTAAACTCATATTAACTAAAAATATTAGATTTACAAATAAAAGTGATATTTCAACCCAAGTAACATGAAAATCTTTATGAAATATTAAAAAAAATATTTTGGGGAAAATGTTCATAAAACATTTTCAAAAACGTTTTTAATGTTTAAGAAATGGTTTATGAATATGCAAAAATTCACAACTTAACGCATTATAAAAACATTCCAGAAGTATTTTTTTAAATATCTGCGAAATGATAAGAACATGTTTTAAATGTTTTTTCTAAAACGAAGAACAATATTTTTTAAAGGTATATTTCGTGTATATTAGTTTATTTATTTCTGTAATATATTGTTAAGTATATTTATTTGGTATTTCAAAGATGTTTTCTGAATACTTCTATTCTGCAAATATACGTAATTCTGCCGATTATAGTGTAGAAGAATTTTCGATATAATCCCAATAAAATTAAAATACATTTACCGAAGTTTTATGTTGCTTGCAAAACTAGGAATTTCCTTATTATTAGTTAAATTTAAATATTAAGCAAGAAAGGTAAACAAAGCGGATTACCCTGCAATGGTTTATCTGTTACTTGGACTTAAATAGTTAAAATGCTATGTTGAAAGCGTAAACATTCTTAGGAGTTTGTTAAAATTCAGAAAAAAAAATTGAAACAACTAAAATCGCACCTTAATAAAATAAAATAAAATCCGCCCCTAAAATGTCATTATTGTATCGCAAAGTGCACTGACAGTATTGGATTCTAAATTAACACCTGTACCTTTTACTCTTTAACACGTTCGCTGCTGACTGACGGAAATTTCCGTCATGATAATCTCACGGCCTATGCGCATGACGGACTGGTCCGTCATTTGTCTTAATTGTTTTAACGGTTTAGTCTCGCTTCAGCACTGCGTAGGTAGTATTTTTTTGTGTGAGAGCGTGACGCACGAGGTCGAAACGTAACGAAAATTTCCATCGTTCAGTTTTATCATGTCTCATGCTCCGTCTGGGGAATCGAACCTAAAAGGGCTCGATTAACACCCCGACGTATATGTAGACGAACTTTAACGCAGGAAGAATTAGAAAACGCTATAATGGTATCAGATGATGAATTATCTGATGTAAATTTTAATGAAGAAGATTGCGGTTGGGACTCTGCTAGTGATTCGGAGTCGGATGAGGAGAAAGCGGTAGAAATTGAAGAAGCTTTACACCATGATATACATTCTACACCAAGAACTGTGCCTACTACTCAAGCTAACAGCAAAATAACGTGGTCTACTGATCCTCCAACTAATCCATCTAAGATTCAATTTTCTCAGCGCAGGCGATTGCTCGTAGCTCCTGATGGTAACAAAGTTAACATTTGATTGATTTTGCGATTTTAACTATATTTTCACTTGTCATAGGTCAGGGACCAGTTGATTTCTTCAATTTATTAGTGGATGGAAGATTTTATGAGCTGATCACATCTGAAAGCAACAAATATGCGGAGACAATTTTCACGGGAGAAAAACCTCAGTTTATTCACGAATTACGAGATGGCAACCACTGAGGTGGACGAATTCCGTACATTTCTTGGACTGCTTTTACATATGGGCACAGTTTCAATGAACAGGATCCAGGACTATTGGAAAAAGGATCCCTTGTTTAATTTTCCTATTTTTCCATCCAAAATGAGCCGCGACCGATTTTTACTTATTTTACGATGCCAGCATTTCCAGGAAAATCCAAAATCTAACGAGCCACAACCTCAAGATAGATTATTTATAGATTATTTAAAATACGACCATTGATAAATTATTTCAATCAAAAAATGGAAAATATTTTTTACCCTGGGAAAAATCTCTCACTTGATGAATCGATGGTATTATGGAGAGGTAGATTAGTTTTCAGACAATACATCAAGAACAAGAAACACAAATATGGAATAAAACTCTATATGTTAACGGAGCCTGACGGAATAAATTTGAAATTTGCGATATACACCGGTACATTAGATGACTTTGGGGGAACGGGGCACGCCGCAAATATTATACTCCATCTGATGCAGGGAAAGTTGGACGTTGGACATTCATTGTTCATGGACAATTACTACAATAGTTGCATACTGGCGCAACAATTATTAGCTCGCAATACGGGATGTACAGGGACGATACGATTAGATAGGAAAAATAACCCTCCTGAAATAAAAACAGGTAATTTACAAAAAGGCGAAAATGTTGCATTCTATTCCGAAGGTGTTATGATCGCAAAATGGTGTGATAAAAGGCAAGTGGCTTATATTTCAACTGAATTTGGTTGTGACAAGTTTGAAGATTATAATAGACGAGGTCAAATGAAAGAAAAACCGGAAGCAATAGTGATGTACAATAAGTACATGGGAGGAGTCGATCGACAAGATCAATTATTATCTTATTACCCTTTCTCGAGGAAGACCCTTAGATGGTACCAGAAGATGGGTATACATGTAATTCAATTACTTTTGCTAAACTCCTACCTACTCTTCAAAGAATATGGCTCCAATCGTCGAATGTCTTTTTACGAATTCAGATTACATATAATCAGAGATCTGCTAAAAATTAGAGAAACGAATTACACAGCGGAACCTCAAACTTCCAACGATCATATCCCTACAAAGTTACCTCCTACTCCAGCTGGTAAAGTTGGACAGCGAAAATGCAGGTTGTGCTACAACAACGAAAAACGCAAAGAAACTGCGTACTTCTGTGATGCGTGTCCAGGAAAACCACCGCTATGTGTTGTACCTTGTTTTGGTAAATACCATGGTAACAAATAACTTTTTTGTTCGTAGCAATAAATATTTTTTAGTTTCTTAGAAAATATTTTGTGTTTATTATAATGTTCTAGTTCTTTGGAATTTATCATTTTATTTTTCTGTGATTGTTTATTTTAAGAAAATTCTGTTTACGTTTTTTGTTTTTCATGTATTTTATTTATATTTTATTACGAAATAAAAACAAGTATACATTAGTTTGAGCTTTCCTGGCTAAATTTTACCTTAATTAAGAGGACGAATCCGACAATAGCACAAATAAAGATGAGTAAGTGTGATCAAGTGCGCATGACGGATTTATCCGTCAAGACCCTTTTACATCCAAAATGCGATTTTGTATTTCATCACAGTCTACATATCACAAATATAGCAAATTACTAATAATTAAAAAATTATAGCCGCTTCTGGGAGCGGAAATTTTTTTACATGTCAGCAGTGAACGTGTTAAGAGCGCGTTTTCTGGAATATAGCTTATTTTTTCGAAAGTAGGCAAGAGCACCTTTTTCGCCAAGCAGCAGTAAAAACCAACACATTCAATAAGTGTCGTATAAAGCCACAAATAAAATCAAGCACCCTCAAAACGTAAAACTGTCCATCATCTGAATTTTAAACGAGATTTGGACCAAAACAAATAACGAAAACAATGCCAGCACATTGCTAAATACCTCGAGGAACTATCTAACTACAAATCTTTTAAATCATTAGATAAATTTTAATTCTAAAATCGCGGGCAAAATCGTCTTACAATAAATTAACAACTCTAAGGCGACGTAACTATACTCGCTGCCCCACAACATTTTAAAATTTAAAACGGGCTGACCTTCCGGCCTTCAAGTTTACCCCAACGCGATTAGTAATAATGGCGCGTAAATAGTGTTAATCAATTAATGAGTCTAAGACGAGGAGAGACGAAGACGGAACAAATTGTAAACGTTTCGGGGAAGACGATATAATAAAAATGCCGTGTTCGTTGATAAGACGATTGAACTCTTTTAAGAACGCCATCGAGCCGAATCAATTTTTTTTTTATCTCTTATACATTGTATAGGGACGCCAAAAGTTAATAGGTTTTTAAATTTGACAAATTTTGCCGTTCGCATTTTATCGAAATTGATTTCGGCATTCCGACCGTTTTGAAATGGGCCGAAAATTAAGCGAGGAACGATAACCGACCGACCTTGATCGTCATAATATCGCTAATTAAACAATGAATTTTAAAAATCCGTTTTTTCATTTTTCGTTATTAAAATCAATTAGCCGATTAAGTCGTTAAAACGCCCACACCTGTATTAATTTCGTATCGGCGTCGCTCGAATATTTCATTTCATTTTAAAGGCTAGATTTCCTAATAACTTAAACTACATTTAAAGCATGTCATTTCCTGCGGACAGGAAGTATCAATTTCAATTAACTCCCGCGCAATAAATCAAGTGGTAAATAGAGAAGCAGGCTTGGATATAAAAACAAATTCCCTCAATTGAGGTGGCGCCTGTCCTATTGTGAATCGCAGTCCCCTTTAACTGACGTCATTTACGTCTAGCGAGAATAAGTCCTCAATAACCTTTACCTTACGGTAAAATCCGGCTCGTTTACGTGCCAAAACCTCCAAAACTGCTCTCGTCCAGGAAAATTAGAAGAAACGTGAATCATCGTGCGATTCCATCTTAATGCCCGAAAATCTGTCTAATCGTGATTTCCTCGCGTACTTTATAAAGTAAAAAGATGAGATCATAAACACCCGTGACCGGCATTCAAAGCTCCCGTTATCAGCTAGATGCCTTATTTTTTACGGGCTTAAATGGAACGGACTAGGTTTGAAATAAGGTTGTACACTAGTCTCCGTGTACTTGTTAACCAAAGCACATTCGCGTAAATTTTAGAATTTGCGTTAATTTAGATTAGTTAACGAGCGTTACATGTGGGAGTTGAGGGCGTGAGAACGACGTTTAGTGGAGATTCTCGCCAATTTTATCGTTAATTTCGTAAATAGAAATCCCGAAAGAACTAGGATTCCTAAAAATAACAAAATTCGTAAGCAGAAAATGTTAATCTAAAAATCTAATGTTAATAGAAAAAATCGTTAGCGCGCAATCTGGATCACGGTCGCGCGATTTTATTGCGGATAATGACGCGACGGGATCAACGCGAAAGATAACATTATAAAACTTATTGTTAGATAAAATATTCGTCGGAACGTTTCAAAAACGTCAACTCATCCAGGCCGGCTGTTGAAATTGAACTGGAAATTGACTTTAATAATTACGTTTCAAATAAAATCCCATAAGAGCCAAGAAACGAATCGTTAAAAAATTAAAACGTTAAACAATGTGGGTTTGTTCATTTCATTAGTATTTCAATTAAGTTCTTAAATGGATTTATTAGACATCGTGCAACCGTCATTTAGAAGTAGGTATATCTACCATCATAATCAGTAAAAAAATGTGATATGCGGGAAACAAGTTGTCACCGTTACACATAATATTAATGTCTACTTATCAGATGTACTAATGTTACATTACAAACGATCGATTCAACTTTAAACAACAGCTAGCAAACAGCTAGCTAGAGGTTCTTTTTGGAAACTCGAACAAAAATCGTTCGCAACGGAACGTCTGTAAATTAAGACCGTTGCACGATTTGGAAGTGGAAGTGCTAATAAACAATAACAATATGAATCACCATTCTCGGTCACGATTAAAATGATGTCATATTCTTGAACTTTTAGCTTTTGGGGCAAAAGATCGTGCGAATCTCTCAAAGATTTCGTATAGGAAATTGCTCTAATTAACCACGACTGTCCATAATGAATTAAGAGGCAAACACAATGTAGGACACGAATACATATCAACTTCATTGATAAAGCTACTTGGGTTAAATGGGAAAGAGGGACGCGTTTTATTAATGGACGGACGTCTTCGACGGTTTGGCGTTACGATATTTATACCGAATAAAGTTATGGATCGTAAGCGATCGATCCTCTTTTTCAACGCGAACGACAGATTTTTCGCTATTATCGCAAAAAATATAAAACTCAAATAGACCGTACTTATTTATAAAAAATGCAATTAAATATACCTATGTATTCAAATTGTTTGTTTGAACGAAAACTAACGTTAATAACGTAATAGGGAAATTTTCAATGCTTAAGGGCATACGAATGGTTTTTAAATTAAAAATAGAGTAAATTTATAATTCTGCGGTATAAAGGCAGGAGAAAGTGATTATTCAAATAATTTTACTTCATAAAAAATTACATAATTTTAGAATGAATTTCTTAAAAAGTACATATATTAAAAAATTTCACTAATAAACACTACTAAAATTTTCTTAGTGCGTTTAAGAGATAATATGGTGGGATATATATACAACCGGTGGCAGACAATTGAATTTTTGTTTTAATCTTTTTGATAAACTTGATACTTGATAAAATTTATAATAGACTTTAGAGAAATATCAATTATTTAGAATTATTGTGGTCTGCCTCGCAAACGCGACAGTCCTCCCTCCAAATGAATAAATTTTCAATACGTCACCTACTGTATAAAACCACATCGCGTTGTTTTTTTTTCAAATTCTAGTTTTAATTGTCCTTTACATGAATATATATGTCTACCGATGTAAAAATTTATTAAAATATGGCAAAATTAAGTGTGGACATTCGAAGGGATGACACCCCTTAGGATTTTCACCCTAATTTTTGTATCATAATGTAGGTCTTGAACGGTCATTTACAAAAATATATAGTTTATTGGCGATTGCTCTTGTTGTTTCACAGATAATAAGCAAAATCAAAAAAAGTGACAATTTTTGAGGGTGGATTTCACCCTCTTAAACCGCGTAAGAGCACGAACGGAATACGGCTCTGGATTATGGTTGACCAGTACTACAATCCTGCAAAGTTTCAAATTTTTCTGAGATTTCCACCTGCCTAACCTTCCTTGTAAGAAATACATACAGGGTGTTCTATAACGGCGAATCTTATTGTTAAGATATAGCGTAAAAACTAACTAACAATAAGATTCTGGTTCATATTACGACCAGTACCTATATTTTAGAATATAATTATGAAACAGAACACATCCAAATTGAATAGTAAATAATGTTCGTATAAGTACGTAAATACGAACAAAAATTAAAAGCAGCCACAGTAGACACTTATCGTAAAACTAATAGATATAGCTTATCCAAACCTATATGATGTTCACGTCATCAATACAAGGTTACTAGATGATGACGTTTCACACAGTGCTGTCACCTCGTACCTCGTATTTTGACAGTTCTAATAAATTGTAGTCTTTCTTTATGTCATCTAATGTGTGCGCAAGTAAATTATCTATAGAATATGTCACTTTCCAAACTTTAAACCGAATTACAAATAAACAATCTATACTCTATTCCAAATAAGAAGGTAGTAGGTGGCGCTACGTCTGAAGGCAAGTTTACAAAGGAGGTTTTTGTTAACTTCACAAAGGAGGGAAATTTAAAAATAGTATTATTTTAACAATGGGCAATCAGCTTAGAAAACCAATTATAATAAAATGCTCCTTATTAAATTTAATACATAGTCTATAATCAGTAATATAAGTCCCAATTCACAATTAAATACTTTATACAATACTTACTAAAAAGTAAAAATACTTAAATTACTAAATTATTATAAAATTCATATTCATAAAACAATAATAACAATGAATGAATATAAAATTGTAATAATTAACGAAGAATTGAAAGTTACAAATGTTCGTCACTTGATTCTTCTGAGGAACTACTGTGAGAGTGCAAATTAATAATTACTTCCAGCATATTTTCGGCTATCCCATCTAAATCCCACATTCGTTTTTCCTCTTTAATTACATGTTCAACACAATCATGCCACTTTTCTTTTGTAACATTGGCAATACCTTCATCCAACAATTTTTTCACATCAGATATTTTGTATGTACTATTATTAGCCGCTACGTAATGTTTCACTTGTGCCCATACCAATTCGATCGGATTTAAATTACAGTGGTATGGGGTAATCGTAGTATTGTCTTTCCACTTTTCTTAATTATTTCGTCAACAACGTATGGTGTCGGATGAGATAGAGAATATTGTTTTACCAGTTGCAACAGTTCTATTTTTAATAAATTTCCATCTGTTCCTGTTACACCTTTACTATGAAGCCACTCAATAATATCGCCTTTTCGCCAATTTTGTGTTGGAACTTTTTCCAATTTTACACTGTGGTAAGGGCATTATCCATCACTATTACACAGTTATCTTTTAATAGTGGCAGTACGCCTTCTAACCAATTTTTAAAAACGTCACCGTTCATTTCCTCATGGTAATCACCTGAAATAATTGTATCGGTAAGTTAGTACTTTATAAAATTTAATTTATTGTTTACCTGTTTTTCTTGATTCAAAGTTTAAGTAAGCACCCTCAACAAAACCAGTGTCACTGCCCATGTGTACAAGAATTAGACGTTTTCCTTTGCCTGATGGATCTTTAATACCAGTTGAAAGACCATGTATGTGGGCTTGTCGTGGAGTCGTTATGGTAGTATCTTTCCAAATATTATTCTTAACATGACCAGCGTTAACCCAAGTTTCATCCATATAATATATTGTTCTTCCTTCGTTACGATACTTTCTGATAGAAGTTAGGTATTTGCGTCTCCATAAAACAATTTCTGGTTTTTCAATTAAGATCGTGTTTCTGCTTCGCTTCTCATATTTAAATCCTAACTTTTCAATATTCTCCATAAAGATGTGCGTTTAAAATTTTGTTGTGAATCATCATCATTTACAGCTTTAAAACTTTTTCTAAAGTGGGCAGTTCGTTTTAAAAGAACGAATGCACATGCCTTCGAATCCCAGATTTTTCAAAATCTTCAAGTCGTGCATATTGAGTTGAACATGTTCGTATCTTTTAGGTGACCGTGCAATACCGGAGCTTTCTATTTCTTTAATGATGTTCCAAATCATTCGCTCACCAAGACCGCTTTCAATAGATGTTAATTTAACAGCTTCGGTTTTACTTTTATCTGCCTTGTTTCGTAGGTAAATGTTATACCCCATCAACCTTTGACCACTCCTTACCAATTTGCCCTTATGGTTTTGAACGATAATTCTTCCGCCATAATAAAAAAAATGTAGACACTGTAAAACCATATTTATTTAATTAAATGTTGTATAAAAGTAGGTAATCAACTTACGTTATGAAAATAATATACCAGTATGGTGAGTTCTGAAAAGAACTATTTTATGTAATAATAAACAGTAGAAAAGATGAGGGAAATGAGAAGATAAATTTAAAAAACAGGAGCACACAACAATGAATCGAATTCTAAACTGACAGAATGACAGCTAGGGAAAATAGAATACCAACATAAAACTACCAAATATCACTATTTTCAAATTATAATCTTGTTAGTGTGAAACGGGCTTGAATATTGACCAATGACAATCAAAGTTCAAGCTTCCCTATGCTTTCCTTCACTACCTTCTTATTTGGAATAGAGTGTAGTAACTTTTTGTTGATGACGTGAAAATCATATAGGTTTGGATAAGCTATACCTACACGAAGTAAGATTGATGTTTATAAGCAAGTCAATTCTACTTAAGTAAATATTAATGCAACAATTGTTTCTATAGAGATACTCACAGTTTCGTAATAAATTAATTTAACCACTAATTGTCTATGAACACGAGCGCCTATACGATCTTATTACGCCTATACGTTTATTATTAAAATAAAGACTCGAAATTATTTTGATTTAAACAAATTTTCATAAATAACTATTCAAAACAATGGTCTTTGTTGTGACAAATTAATAAACTAATCAAACCTTTAGATTGTCCCTGCAGTTATTTCGGCATTTTTCGATTTTCGATTTAAAAATATATTTTAGGATTAGTCAATATTAAAATTAAAATGTATTTAATTTACATAATCTAGCACTTTTCTTTTTTATTTTGCCATTAATTTTTGCTGCAATATTAACTTGCTTTCAGAAGTAGCGCTGCATCGACTATAGTATAGGGCAAAACTTGTTCCGAGATAGGAACGAAACGCTTATTTCAAAACGAGACACCCCGAATAACTCTTAATTTGATGTAAGTAGTTTTGATTTTGAAATAAAACACGTCGTTCAAGGGGGGAGTTCAAAACCAATATTGTTCAAACTTTGTTTTGTCCCCTCGTTCCACCTAAAACACCTTTGAAATTTTAAATGACACCTCGAGGTGGATCATTTTTAAGAAGATAAACATCTTCAGTTATACTCGCGTAAAAAAACCAAAGACGTTTTACTTATTTTAAATAATTTTAAATTCTTAAAAATTCATTTTGTCAAGTGTTCAAAATGTGCTTTTTTATTAAACTGGTAACAATACGGCATATTTTCGAATTCGAATAGTTTTCAAATAACGCGCCGGAAGAAAAATCGAGTGGTGTCATATCGAGAAATCTTGCTAGTCGTTTAATTCAGTATGATATGATTCAGACATTGGGCATTGTACATAAAGTCAAACAATTCTTATTGTTAATTTAGGTATATCGTTCATTTGCTCACAGGAAGTGCACAATGTGGGAGAGTTACATTAGGTTAAAAGTGCGAAGTTTGTGTGCTGTTCTTCATCGATTTGATTTCAAAATTCTTTCTATGTAAAGTAAGTTCAAAAAGATCCCTTTGATCTTTGTACTTGTTATTTATAAATCGCCCTGTATTGTTTAAATGATTAAGTATTAAACATTTTAATATTTAATGTTAAAGCACATTACGGAAGGAAACGCCTGCGATTCCGAGGTTAAAAACTTTAATTATTATACTTCACTATCTTTAAAATGTTGTAACACGAGCTAGGGGTTTGCCGTTTAAAATTTCAAGGTTGTGTTATTTGAGTTAATTGTGTTGTAGAAGGTAAACTTTTATTAAAAGTACATGACATAATAAAATTGTTCAGTATAGTTAGTTGTGAAATGAACATACTGTATATATTGAATCGATTTCGATAAATCGATAGAAGTGTCTATATTATCTAACTAATATCCGTACTAGATTGTAGTCATTTACCGAAAATTTATATTAAAACAATTTTAGTAAATACGTACTTCAAACGATTACATAAATAGCAATCGTCATTTATTCGAAATGTAATCCATGTTACGAAAATAAGTGGAAACTATTGGGATTTCCGATACTTTATCATATTATTAAATGAGTTTTCTAGTTAAAAATGTGCCATTTCAACCATACCGTCCAAGTTGAAACAAAATACCTCAAGTTAATTTTTAATTATGTCATAATCTAGGTATTTAAGCGCGTTGTAAGTTTTCCAAGATTGTTAACAATTAAAATACAAAATATGTATTATATATAGCTTATCCAAACTTATATGATGTTCACGTCATCAATACAAGGTTACTAGATGATGACGTTTCACACAGTGCTGTCACCTCGTACCTCGTATTTTGACAGTTCTAATAAATTGTAGTCTTTCTTTATATCATCTAGTATGTGCGCAAGTAAATCATCTATAGAATTTGTCACTTTCCAAACTTTAAACCGAATTACAAATAAACAATCTAGTGACTTTTATTGATGACGTGAACATCATATAGGTTTGGATAAGCTATATGTATGTATCTTACATGCAACTTACTTTTTATATAACAGTTTTAAGTCCTGTTTGGTCCAATATTCTTGTTACGTAGATACTTTTGTAGCCCGGAACTCCAACTATCCATCCGTCGTTTAGAAAGTGTTCCAACGACTTACTCGATTTAAAAAAAAAAAAAACACTAGACACCAAAATTTTCCACACAAGAAAACCAATAAACGTATATTTTAAGTCTGAAAACACCTCGACACGACACAATTTATTAAAATAAAAACAAAATTATTTATCGAGATATTCTGAAATATTCGCCGATAGATGAACACTAAAAAGATCGAACACGAACGCGCGCGTGTTGTTCGTTAAACAATTCAAAACGTAGTGAAGAATCATCGAAATTTCTTACCGATAAAAAGAATTTACGTAAAATTAAACCAGTCACTGTGATAATTCTGTAATATGCACTTTCTAATAAATCGTATGACGTATAGGTAGATACTTACTAAATTAAGCGATACTAAATTATGCGATAAACACGTCTGTTCGTTCTTGCGATAATAGTAATTTCCATAGATATATCTCTCACACAACAACATGTGTTTATAAAACATTTAAATATGGGTAACATTCTATTCGCATTTTAAACGTAAATGTATTCGAAAGTTTAATGAAAATATTGCATCAATTTTTTTAATGTTTCTTTTTCAAAACACCTCCTACTGTTAATAATTTGGTCATTTTAATATTGACGGGTAGGGACGAATTTTCCGAACATTTGTTAAATAGTTCTATTACAGCGATATATATATTAAAGCGATTTTCCTGCCCGCAAGTTTTGAAGACTTTCGATCAAAAAAAATTAACAAAATTTTCCGGCACGTAGATAAGAAAATCCAATAATTCGATATTCGACGAGTGTTTGTTTGGGAAAGACAATTTCACCTTGTAAAAGATCGAATCTGCAAATGAACTCTGCCCGACTTGAGTAATCTCGTAAGCGAAGGCCAGATTCGGGCAGCTGCGTCTGGTGGAGCAGGTGGTCCGAGTCCGGGCTTTTACCCGGAGTGCTCCGGTGCAGTGAAAGCTCATGCAGTTCACTTTTATTAAATCATCGAAACGCTCTAATCTTTTTCTGTGTAATTACGAGCACCCGCTTAACGTCATTATTTTTATGCCGTCATGTATCTTCGTTTTCAGCTAGTGACGTCGACGTGGGGCTTATGAAATCATCTGCAAAATAGGATGTTGTTTTTTTTTACCATTAATTAAACGAAAATTATGTTGATTTGTGAAATGTGATATGCACAGAACGTAGACATATAGGAAGCGAAAAAACATATAAACTGGATGACCTCAGCGTGTGAAATCTATTAGTATAACAATTAACGTTCGGATAAAGTCAGAGTGCTAATTGTTAATTAACCACCAACAACACAGAGTTGGCGTGGGAATCCTGAGAACTACTTTATGTCGTACAAAATGATATGACATTTTTCGTTTAAAGCTCTCGCACCGAACGATACGAGCGTTTGGTTGCCATTTCGACCACTAAATTAGGATAACTCGCTTTATTCTTTGGCTAGTTCCAAAATTTCGGGTAAACGTGCCGATAGTAGTTTCTTCGAATTACTTAATGTATTTTAATTAAAGTTCCCGGAAAAAGTTTATGCAAATTATTGTTAAGTACCTACATTATTCGTAATTTTAAGTTGATTTTGAAGTACATTTAATTCCCAAAAATGCATTTGTCTTGTTATTCTTTTTAATTTAACGAAAGTAGAACTAAGTCCATCCCCTTCCTAAAGTTTAATAATTAGCCGACAAGCCGAATGGGTCAGAATTTTATAGAAATATACCTATTTTAAATTAACAAAGACACGAAGAGCTTACAAACAGTCGTTTTCCTTTAGCGATTATTAAAAATGACGAAGATCCTCTTTTCCCCTGTTGGCGTTGTCCACGAGACAATCAAGTGTTATCATATTTTGTATAGAAAACGTTAATAGAACAAATTTAGGTCACATTTCTCAAGCTGAATTTTGTCTTTAGACCCGCGTACGAATCTGATTTTAATCGTAAACGTTTCGCCAAAGAACAACTTTTTATTTAGAAAAAGAATGTACGAAAAAACCAGTTACGAAAAATTACACTTACTACTTACTTATTTGATTTATTTTATATCATTTTAACAAATAATTGTAACTTAGATATTCGAAAGTACGCGTCGACATCATTTAAAGAAAATACCAATCTAAATAATCAATTTGCAATTTTAAAATAACTAGAAAATACGATAATAAATGTATAAGTTGCAAAAGCATCAGCCGGGAGGGAAACCTGCATTTCCATTAAATTTCTATCCAAGTCAACTAGACGTAATCGCATATAAGAGCAGCAATAGAAATACCAATCTCCCGACCGCCGCTTTAAAGATTTCAATGGAATTAAACAAGAGAGCGTATATAGGTAATATCATCATGCGGGATGTGGGGAAATTCACTCAATCTAAACCCGGAAACCGATTCCAGGCTCCCATGGGCGCCGTTTCCGGAGGAGTTTTATACGCTCCGGTGTCGGCGCCGAATTGCGGCGCACTTTGCAATGCAAATGAAAAGCAAAGGATCGCAAATCGACAATAGTATGAGAACCCGTCCAATTCTATATTTGCAAATGGGTTTTGAAATGTTGAGGTATCAGGCGTTTGTGAAGGTACAGTGAAAGGAAAACAAATACATCGAACAATACGCCTCAATGCGAGGCGTTTTGAAGTGATTTTAAGCGTCATATAAACTCTTAGCATAAGTATTACCTTTACCTTTATTTATCAATTAAGTATAGGTATCATTTGTACGACATAACGGAAAAGAGAAGTAGGTAACAATAATTGTCGCCGACATTTTTTACCACGGACCGCAATTTCATTTATACTATTAAAACAGATGTTGCGTGGTACAACGTGTAATTAATTAATTAAATTATCGCAAATTTTTGAATGTATTTTATATCTACTACCTATACGTAAAATTATAAACTGAACGTTAATTACGCGTTATTAAAAAATCTCGTTATAATGGTCGATTCGCTAATTTTATTTTCGTTGCTCAATTACATTTAATTCGCCTTGTCACTATCATCGAATTTAATTACATAATCTAATTGTAAGTTAATCTACATAAGAAAATACAATACGTGGTATAACTATAAGCTTCATGGTTTATCAGAAACCTACGATTCTTGTGGTGCGTTATCTGTCATAAGCAAACATATTAAGGAAATTACACATACGTAAATACACGAAGCTAAAAAACTTTAAAACAACCAACATTAATATCTATAAGAAAATTTCCAAACTTGAACCGTATTAACGTTATATTGATAATCAATAGAAAACGAAATGTTTATTCTAACTTCAACATTCGTAGGATCCAAATGCGGATAACGTCCTTTAAACACGTAAAAGAAAACAGCGGAAACAGCGACATTTTTATTTGAATTTTCTAAATAATAGAAAGCAACAACGCAGACAAAATTGTGCGAGGAAAAGGACTCGACTGAAGAAATTAATAACGATGCAAAAACAGAAGAAATCCATCAATTTATCGTCGAAGAAAAACGTGCAGATGCCCGAAAATTTGTACTTAATTGATATGCAAATTAAAATCGATAAAAAGCTGTTAAAAGTATTTTTTTCCTTTCGTTCCTTCTATAGATCAAGATCGGTTCATTCATTATAATTTATTCCGAGGATGTGGTGCTTCAGCTATGTTTTCATTTGTTCAGTGGTCTTCCCGGTGGTTTTGTGTTCTCGGTCTATTATCTCTCGTTACTTTCGGTAACTTACTGTTAGTTTAACTTCTTAACATCTTCATTACTGTTGGTTTGAGCAGTTATAAATAAATTCACAAAAATATACAAGGATTTAACCAACCAGTTTAAATAACGAGTCTAAAATAATTGTTTTAAATAAATGTCGTTGTTTTATTTCACAATAAATTAGGCCATTTTGGATAAAAAAATTTACCCCCCCCCCCTCCGCCCCCGTATTTTCTTCGGTTTTTCTCGAAGCTCGCGTCTAAAATCGACTACTCGTAACTATAGTTAAATAAATACCTAGTATTAAATTATTTAAAGGAATCTCAAGTTTTAATCCAAAAATTGATCGAACCGCGGCCCACTTTCAGCTTCAATTCCCAATTATATTTGCGGCAATATCAAATAAAGCTAATAAAAGGATTAATTAAGGGACAAATAGAACATGGTCGAGTAATAAATCAATTAGAAAGCGATTAATAATCTCGAGTAAATACAAGAAAAGTGGAATTAATGTATTAGAGCTATTATTTCACTAGAATTGAGTTCTCTATTATAAATACTGCTTTTATGATCCCACGATTTGATCGTCTCTTCTCTCCTTGTTCGTTAAAACGAGAGGACGTAGGAGCGGAACTGTTTACGTGCGATCGCCCTCTAAATATTCTGCCCTTTTTCGTGCCGTTCACGGTAGTTGGTAAATTTGTGGATGTCGCTTCCCATTGTGTTATTGTTTGTATTTACAGACTTCAGGCTAGGCCTGAAAAACCGCACCACGCAATGTGTCTTCATCTGAATGAAATACAGACTGAAAAGACAGAAAATTAGAAGTTAACTTTTTGTTGTTATCTGCGGACTGCGATAAATTTTATCCGACTAAGCAAACCAACTTTTACGAAACGGCAATAATAATAAATCACTCGCTAATAAAATTAAATAGGGGATTAATGAAAAATGTATATTTCGGCATTTATAGGCGTTGAATAAATAATTGTGCGGTATCGACTATTTATGATACTTACATACACGGTTAGGTCGTGTTTGTATTGAGAAATTCGCATCTAGTCGTTTTATTGCAATTCGAACGCAACGAAAATAAAGATAATTTAAAAATATGTATTGCCTAATTGTTTGTATTAAATAAGGTGTGTGAAGTAGGCAAACTTTTCGTGACCGCCACATAACAACTATAGGTATTTATAAGTTACCTATTTAATGACTAATTTTTAACATCGCGTTTGATTAATTGCTTACATATAGTTTATCCAAACCTATATGATGTTCACGTCATCAACAAAAAGTTACTAGATTGTTTATTTGTAATTCGGTTTAAAGTTTGAAAAGTGACATATTCTATAGATGATTTACTTGCGCACATATTACATGGTATAAAGAAAGATTACAATTTATTAGAACTGTAAAAATACGAGGTGACAGCACTGTATTAAACGTCATAATCTAGTAACCTTGTACTGATGACGTGAACATCATATAGGTTTGGATAAGCTATAGATACCTATATCGCGGATAAATTATGTTAGTCATCGGATTAAATACACACAAAGATGTGTATTGCATAATTGAAATTTAGATAGAGTTTTGGTAATTTTGCAAGAAGCAAAGTTTTTTATAAAGAATAATTTTTTTCTCTAAAATTAAAAATTAAAAAGTAATTCCTATTCAGGAGCAGAGCCGTGGACACACTGTATATGTATATACAGGGTATTTTAATTGTTTGGTAAACTAAAATGACTTTTTATGACTGAGATCTGGTCTCGTTCAAAATTTGACGAACCCTTGGCTCATCCCATATTTCGAAAATTTCTTATAAATTGTATACAAAACACTTTACAATAGTTTATTTGTATTTCGAAGTGTATTGGACACTAGCACAAACAATTCTGACACGAAAGTCTCTAATCAGTGTCTCCAAAACTCGATTATCGGCTATTCACAACGGCTTTAACTGCGAATTCTAATAGTTGGAAACGAAAAATCCATGTTGTAAGCCAAACCCGAAGGTTACGGATTAAATAATTCGATAAACACCCATTTAATATTTTTAAATGCTTTCTTATAGGTACGCTAAAATTTAATCGTTATTTAATTAATTTTATCGTAACTTATGGGCGCGTCTAAACTTTTGAAAAATACTGTAATTTTCTCGCCCTTTGGACAGTGACCAAAAGTTTTGGACAAATTGAAATTTGTTTTTTACGCACACGTGTCCGCGGTCAAATCCCTTCGACAAATTTGTTCGCCGACTGCGCAATTGAATTTTTAATACCGACAATTATGAAGGACGATCTTTATTGGCGATAAAATCTTTGTGCGCTTAACGACATATGGATAAAGATGCACGGACGAACCCGTCCATCACAGCTCGTAATCTTCCACGCTCTAATGCGACGACAAAGCTTCTATACGAATCGAGCTAAATATGTTCTATTTTCTTTGGGATCTTAATTAAAAGCTGGGAACATGTATCATTCGAGGCGACTGAACATTGTTCTTCGGTCAAAGCGGGTGCATGCACGAATTAAGAGCCATTCTCTTTTCCGTCGTGCGCATAAAATAGGGAGCGCGTCGAAAGCTTAATACCTCGATATATAAAATGTCGTGTAGGTAGGTAATTTATAAAAATAGGTAACGTTCGATTTGGATTTTTCAAAAAAAAAAAAACTTGTTAAAGCCCCAAGCGATAACAGAAAATAAGAATTTCTTGTCTCGGCGTTGTCGAAAAACATGCATGAATGTAAATTTATGCGGTAAAGCTAGCGGAATTAAACAGTGAGAAGGCAGAGGACAATCCAAGCATAAAAAGGTCTTTCAGGGTAAAGAGTGAGTAAATACGCGGTTAGGATCCGTTGGACTCTACAAAGAGAATTTAAATCAGATATTCTTGGTTTATACGCGAGGAACACGCGCATAAAATACCTACATACGAGAAACCAAAAATAATGTAAAATTTCGTCCGTATTATCGAGGTTCTAAGATTCCCTAGATAAAAGAATGCAAATTTCATACAAAACTCGCAATATGAGTAAATGTAATCGAAGTCCCTCGCGGCGATGCTTTGAATAGGAAACGGAAACGTTATCAAAACAATCTAGACGGAATCAAAAGCACGATTGGTCGAACGGGTTTTTCCGGTTATTGAATTCTGAACAATCATTGGTAAATCACTTGCGATTCTCCTTTGTCTGCGCTTCTGAAATTGCTTTCTGAAACCTGAAAGACGATGATTTCCGCTCTGCTTAATGATGAAAAAGAATCGCTTTCCTTTCTGTAGCGTTATTACCGGCAATACAGATTCCGTTGGACGATCGAGTTCGTCGAATTGTGATTTTATATACGGACTGAGCGTTTCGAAGGTTCACGTCATCCGCCGTGGAAAATTAAGTTTTTTTTTTTTAGAAAACCGTTTGGCGAAACTTCGTGGAAATTGCTCGACGGTTAGGAGAGACGTAAAAAAGGGTCTTTTAAAAAAAAATTCCTCATCCTCATATTTTTAATAAATATATTTACAGAAAGAGATAGTGATATAAACACTTTCGTATACCTACCTGCACAACATATTAATTTAATTTTCGTATCTTTAATATTGAAGATTCTATAAAATCGTTACGTCAACGTGTTTTGCACTCCAATTTTCTACGATAATTGTCTAACAAATGAAACGCGCTTTTAGGAAAACGCCGCGCAATAATTTCAAATCCTTCTGTAAATTATTTATCCTCGTAAAACGATAAAAAAAATGCGATAAAAACGCGCCGTTAACACAAACAAAAACAAATATTCGCTATTAAATTGAGGCACAATAAATGTTTTTAAGGTACAGGTAGGTGAGTATAGGTACGTGTTTCCCGTTTAAAATCAAAATTTAACCTCGTTATCGTACACGAAAACTAATCACTTAAAACAACCCCGACCACCATCACCGACCGAAATCAGAAAAAAAATCCATTCAAAAGTTATAACGTATCTTCATCACAATCTGTAAATTACAAGAGTCATTATGATTAAAGCAATTTAAGCTTCATCAAATTAAGAATCAAATATACCAATTTTTCTTGCAATCCGTGAATCTCTCGATCCCTCTCTAACCGACTATGGGCCCGGCCCGTCTTAAACGCTCGACGACGATTTGAAGTCGAAATAACGACATAAGAAATCTTCATTGTTTATGTCATCGGGTTTATCGTCGCAGTTTGAAGGGTACATTATGCCGTTACGTATCCCTCCAACGAAAATTGATGCTGCGAGACAAGGACGCGCCGGGATTACGGCGTCGAACGATTTTCCAAGTTTGATACTGGGCATAAGCAGAGGGCATCGGGGTAAGAACATAATAGGGGAGATGCGGACAAATGAGACAAGTGGATGCTGGCTTCACGCGACATTAACCTGTTAGAACACAGCTCCGCAACGCAACTGTCCACGATTAATTCACTCCATCTTACTCCGTTTCCGTCGGATCTTGTTTTCCGGAAACTAAATCTTCCTGGGTTTTTCTCCTTGACAGCTGTTAGTTTATTGCCGGAAATTTCATTTTAGAGAAATATGTGAAGTTTCGCGAAAATTATTGTGTAGGTGCCGTAATGAGATAGAAAAATCTTCGAGGGAGGGAGCACATAAAACCGATTTGATGTTAAATGGATGGTAACGAATTATCGCGTTGACCTCGAACGTTGTTGTAATATTAGAACAAACGTAATCGGTAACCTTCAATTATGATGGCGCTTTTGATAGTAAAATAATGATGCCGGAGTTTCAACTAAATAATACGATACTACATTCCCGGATTGTGTAAGCATTAAATTTTATTTCAAACAGCATTAATCGTGTTAAATATGTTTATTATAGGTAGGTAATTGAAATATGTAGATGATAACTGTATATATATATAAGTAATTAATACAGAACACATTGCAAATAGACACCGACTAAGAACAAATAATTAGCAGAAAATTAAATTAAAAATTAAAATTCTGTTTGGGGGTGAAGATAGGGATGTTTTTATGGGTGACCTTAAATAAAATTATTCGGCACAACGAGACCTTTCGACTAATTAGTCACATGCCCTACTTTGGTAATGGTTTACCTTAATTGTTTTCGATTCAAAATTTTGAAAATTGTTACATAGGTCAGAACGGTGCGTTTTCTACATCAAACGATAGGTCAACTAATAATATCCATCAACTTTGCCATAATAATGCTAATTGTAAGATAAGCGAGCTAAAGGCAAATTAAAAATTACTTAAAAAAAATCTACATTTGAGGCACTCTATTCTAATGACCACACTCTGGGAGTTATGGAGTTGTGCTCAGTAAAAAGTTGTAGAGCAGGTCGAGTTCTATAAGAAAAACTGCATTTCAAAAAATTCTGACAACCGGCACGAACTCCATATACCTACTTGTGTGCCATGTCCTTTTCAACTGTTTATTTAAAATTATATTTACACGTTTTTGAAAGAAATCGCTTTAAATTATGTTTTTCATATTTGCCCTTTAAACAAACAATGAGATAATTCCAATATTCTATACATTTCAATGGATGATTATTAGAATTCAAAAGATCAAATGTTTTTCTTCTTGCCGAATAAGTCATAATTTTAAGATATACCTAAATCGTTGATGCTATGGACGTTCAGGAGCGCCTCCGAAGACAAATGCAGGAGGGAAGGCGCGATTTATCTACTTGTTCGTCACACTGAGCATATAATTACACGTTTTAAGATCTTCGAGGAACGAATTGTTCGAAAATTTAGAAGATGAATACGTTTTGCAATATTAAATCTCGATTATCTACCATTAGAAGATAATACACCGATCAAACTTCGATTAAATTTTGTATTGATCACTTATACAATAAACGGAAACGTCTACATTTTTTTATTCTATCTACAGAGTGTCTCGCGCATACTGTTTGTTGCATGTTGTTAAAGAAATAAACCTTTTAAAAATTTTAAGTTTTCAGGATAATCGTCTCGGAACTTTTTCAAAAAATGTTTTCAAGATAATCTTGACCAATAAAAAATGCCGCTACGTACTTCAAAGTTTACTTCAAAAAGAAGGACGGTATCAAGATAATCAATAAAATTATGAGACTCACAATCAGAAACTTATATGCTGAAAGAATCTAAATAATTTGTTCGTCAATCCATCATATAATATATTTTTCTAGAGATACTTTAACATGATGGTGGCAAACTTCCTCGATGACTTTTGAAAATGTTCTTAGACTATTGGTAATACCATACGATAGATTCTAGAGAAAAAATGATGTTCGATAGTCTCGTTGGATGTAATGGTTCGATAACAACTACACTTCTTAAAACAATTAAAGGATATTTAAAAAAAGTGAGAATACAGAAAACGGGCAATTAAAATAACAACTGTAAATCTTTTTATATTGTTACTGCAACATTTGCAAATAATTATGATAAACATGTTGTTTCGGTTATATTTAATGTTTATTGTAAACTTTATAAATTACAAAATGTATATGTACGAATAAGTACATAAATCTTTACACAATACAAGAGTTTTATTCATTCATTGTTACAAAAAAAGAAAAGTTAATAATGTATTTGATCTCTACAAATAGCTAAAAAGGCTTGACATCTTGTTGGCACGGATTGAGTAAGATTATCGAATAATTCTTGTGGAATCCTATCCCATTCCTCTCCGAGAAAAGTTTGAAGTTGTGAAATTTTAAGTACGTAGTGGTATATTTCGTGCAGCAACACGTCTTCCCAACGCATCCCATGCACGTTCGATCGGATTACCATCAGGAGATTGTGCTGACACGTACATTCTTCCGATTCCTTCGAACTTCAGCAAACCAGTTATTCGCGATGTTTGCTCGATGTGGACGAGCAATGTCGTCATAAAAATGAATTACCCCCAACCGCTGCTGCGTACGAAAGGACAATGGGTCGCAAAATCTCTTGAGCAACAACTTGCCGCGTTCGCCCACCTTCCAATTAGCCTACGGCTCTCCAAGCTTCAAATTCAGACAGGTCGTGGTGTTCTTCAATTTTTAATTAAAATTATCATTTAAAGTCACCACTAGTAACAACAACATGAATATTTAAACTTTAACCGAGAGCGCGTTGACGCGCTCTTTTATACTCTCCAGCGACGAACTCGTGTTGATCTTTGATCAACAAGTTAAAACGCAAAAATGCGTTCCGTTTCTTGATTACAAATGTCGCAGTTGAAGCATACAAATATTTGCAGGTATTATTTTAAGTGTCTGTCTTTGTTGTTATTATCATTTTTATGAAATATCCTTTATTAATTGTTTTGAGTAGTGTAGTTCAAATGCTGAGTAATCGATTGTACTTAGGTATTGATAAAAAAAAAACGAACAACTTCAATAGCAAACATTTTACATTTATTTTATACGTTAACATTTGTTGTCATAAAAGTAAACACTGGAAGTTTTTTTTTTATCTCGGAACGCGTAATAAAACTTTTATTTCAGATATCGCTAAGCGACCGTACCTAGTGTCGCTTTTTCAAAACCACGCGTTCTCGTAAAAATCCAAACCGTAATAATAAAACATAAGTCATGGCATCGAGAAAGGTTCTTAATTAATTTGAAATGATTCAATTACAGGTAGTCGTACACGAGGATTAGTGTGGGGTCGCGATCATGCAACACCCTTGAGATTGCACATGTCAGTTCGGCTATAGTTTAAATTACAGAAAATAGCTGACAACGGTAGCGTTTAAACGACACGTTTCTCTTTTGTTACGTGGAAAATGCGCAAATAAAATTGAAGCGAATGCAAATACGTTTGCGTCATCGCATCGTGTATATTCTTATCTACGAAACTGAGTTTATGGTTGCAAAATAAACTAAATGGCTAATTTAGATCCCGCTTTGCAACCCTCCCAACGTGACGCGACGTCACAATCGATGCATCGTGAACACGCAAATTTGTATAACTATACCTAATTGAAAAATTCTAATTAAAAATTTATATATATATATATATATATATATATATATATATATATATATGAGCAATTTATAAGCGTACAAAAGAATTCAACGTCGGTGTATATAGCGGACCTAATAATAATCAAACCGATAAAAATCTTAATTTTGAAATCACGGTAAACAAACATGGACAGGAAAGGGAAATAGGTAGTAGACTATTAACGAGTAATGATGTATGTCAATTTGTGTATAAAAGTTGATGATGTTTACGTGTCTTTCGAATTTGAATCGTAACTTTTGTCAAAATGAACGTGTTATTGTGTTTCGGTGAGTCCGTTTCTATTCTTTCAAAATATCTTATTATAAGGGGCGATACAAGTTTTCGAATCGAAATTTACGTTAGATTCCAATGGTTAAATAGCAAAAACAGCGATTAACATAAAATTACAAATTTATTTGTTATTAAACAAAATGTAGGTATGGGTGGACACTAAAACTAACAGAGTTTCATAGAATAAACCTCCGAGTTTTATTTTTATGCGTACAAAAATGTATTTCTATTTGAATTACTGATGTTTATTAAAAAATCTGTTTAAAAAATAATACAACCCTCTACAAAGCTAATAGGATCTTATTTAATTTAAATTTTATTTTAAAAATTTACAAAAAAATAATAATTCCGTTAGGTACTTCCGTTTCCAATTATATTGATGCGAGCTTTCAAAATTAATATCTTCCATGTGAAGGATAACAATTAGACTGACAAAATCAAAAACAAACGTTACGATTGTTGTATGTATTTGAAAATGATAATAAAAAGAAAATTCACAAATCGCACGAAACGCTATTTAATCAAAACAATTTCTAGAAAGTGTCGAATTATTTTGTATTTCGAAGTAGATATGTAAATACATAGAAGAGAGTATTTTAAGATTTTTTATCATAATTTGGGACAATATTGGCTAAAATAAAATTGATTAAAACTGATATATACTACTACAACTAGTGACTAGTGTCTGATAAAACTGCAGGCATTGTTTTCCTTTAAAAATTATAATTAATTATAAAAACCGATTACCGGTACTGGTCAAACAAAAAGGCTAAATCTTTAGTGAATGAAAATTTATCGTTCGGCAGCTATCACACATTTTCTTGATAAATTTTTGGGTTTAAATGATTAATAACACTAAAAAAAATTTTTAATTTAAAAAAAGTTAGATCAAACCCTTTGACTTAATTTTACTTGCTAACACGCAGAAAAACAAAGTAAAAAATATGGTCGGTACTGCACAACAACCACGTGATTGCTATGATAGGGCTGCTGCTAATTAAACAAAGAAAATTACAAAATAAATGTTAGTTATTGATATCTAATAGGTAAAAGTTAATGCACAAAACGAGACAGAATCATTAACTTATCATACAATCAAAATATCAGTTTTGCAAAATCATTTTTAACACACGCTAAAACAATATCTTCGTTTAACTTCCCCTAACTTTGTTAACACTGCACTAAGAAACACGATGCCCTATTATGTTAAGTATGAGCACTGCACTTATCGGTCTATAGCCATAAAGTGGGTTTATTTGACATACGAAGCGAGAACTAGTTATGGTCGGTACTGCACGACTCTCCCCTAAATAAATAGATAATACGAAAGTCGCAATAGCGTCGACGGAAGTGTTTCAAAATTTTTCAGAGATTTTAAACTTAACATTAAAATGTTATCGAAAATATCGGAATCAATTTTAATTGACACAATTAGAATTTTCAAATCACCACATTTAATCTTAATCCTATTATTTTTTTAAATCGTTGGTAATGTTTTAAAATTTATGAGTAAGTTGCGTATTTATGCAACTTGCGATATACAGAAAATTAATTTTTAAATAAAAGTTTTCGCTGCAGAAGGTATTTTAAAATTTTTAAAAGATAAGTAGGCAGGCACATTATTATTGTCTTACGCGATAGCGCTTTGATATAAAGAAATAAGTACTTATTCAACTACTGAACTTGTTTTAAATTATTTTTTCCTAATATTCTTATTATTTATTTATATTACAATAAATCTCCTTAAAAAATCAGTAGCCGGCTTAGATTTTAAAACCTCGAATAAATCGAGAAAGTCTAGTTTAATTTTCAATGATTTAGGTCGTGGTGATCGAAAACTATCGAAGATGTAAACTACCAAATTAATTATCACTATTAATCAAAAATTAAAATTGTTTCAATTATTTTAAAGGAATTCTGAAGAATACTGAATGCATAAAAAAGCGTTTGAGTAGGTATATTAATAATTAGAGTTACATTATAGTTTATATTACAGTTCCCACTTGTATATTGAAAAAAATAAGTTATAACGTAATACGCCAAAATAAAAAGGTCAATTGATCAACTAATTAATAACACTCAAAGATGAGCAATTTGTTGTCATTTACGATTATGGATATATGTAGGTATTTTTTGTTTTTCCAAAATAGCAATATTTTAAACGCGAGAGTTTGATTTCGTACTTTTGTACGTATTTTTGACTATTTTCAAATTTGACTTACCTACTCTAATTTTGCATCAAGAAAGATTAAAGACAAATCCTTTCAATTATGTACAGTCTTCTACAAAATTAATTGCCCGTAATTTATGGTTAAAAGAAATTTGAAAATCAAAACTATTCGCCATTTTTATAAAAATGTCTTCTCGATAATAAATTGATTTACAAGGAACCTCGTGCTGTCACGCTCGCCTCGACGACTATACGTCCTATTTTAATTAAGTTGCATTTATTATGACACAAATAAAAACTTGCAGAATAGCAAAACATCCATCACTACATTGTAAAGCTCAATAAGCTTATCATGTGAAGCGTATACGTTGCGTAGTATAAGTAGATGGTGTTTTGTTTTTCTCACTTTTTGACCTAGACAAATTTCGACAAGTCATTTTTTTTTGACATCGGTCGATTGATAAGGTGTCGGTTCAAAACAACGTTTTTACTCGTTACAGGTATTATAGTTGCTACATTCGTAGCACTAGCGATCTCCGATAACCCCATGAAGGAGGCGACCATGCTAATAGTGAATAACTGCAAATCCAAAGCGGGCGCGAGCGATGCCGATGTCCAGATCGTTAAAGACCATAAGCTCCCGACTTCTCACGCCGGCCTCTGCATGGTGGAATGTTTGCTTACCCGAGGAAACATGATGAAGAACGGCCAGTTCAATAAGCAAGGATTCATCACCGCCGCCACGCCCGACTTGAAAGGCGACGCCGACAAGATTCAAAAATTAAAGGATATGGCCGACGCTTGCGAAAAAGAAATTCACAACAGCGACCCATGCGAAACCGCAAAGGAGATTATAACGTGCACCAAGGAAAAAGGAAAATCTTTCGGTTTTAAGTTCCCGTCGCGTTTGTAGGTTAGGTAACTAACCGTTGTTTGTAATAAATACATATGTTTATAATTTAATGACTTAGGAAATATCGCCGTCCTATATATTTATCTTTAATTTGAATTAAATGCACTTATCATTTTATGTTTATCTTTTTAAAATAAGGGGTACCTAATACTTATACGGATTTGAAAGTGCCTACATAGTAGTAGGTTGGTTCTTGGTGGTTTGTATAATCGTTCGTCGAATTGCGTTAATTAGATATATGTATGTATAGTTTCCAGTCGGTCAGTTTAAAAATTCCATAAAGATTTGATAGGGTATACGTGAAGTGTTTTCAATAAAAAGGCAATTACCAAACAACAAAATAACAAAAGTACGAATATGAATTATAATGCTGTCGTATAATCCAGCACAAAGAGAGCGGTGATGTCGTGAATCACCATTCTAATCCTGTGGGAAACGACACCAGTTCCTTTGTCTATCTCACTCTGACGTCTAATTGTTATGTCTTTAATCCCTATTATTGTCTTTACTCTACCAAAATAGCGCCAAACCGTCACCGCACAATGCTTCGTAATATATTTTTCTTCCAAAAATGTCATAAATGTCGCAGATAATGGTAATATCCTGCATAATATGCAGAAAATACGATCGTAGAAATTATTCTCTACTTATACGTTTTTAAAAGGCCGAAAATGAAGCCATCTCCGATCCTCGTATTTTTTTGAAATATTCGTGATATAAATACCGAATGTTATTACGCGGAACTAAGCTTATCTTAGTTTTATTTAAATCCTCTAGCCATAGAAAACCTGTCAAATTCCATTAAAATACGAGCAAGAAAACTCGCGTTCGTTATTAGCATTCGTCTGCGCAGAGAAAAATTACGTTTAAATCGTTTTTAATTAAAGCTTTGGTAACATCAAAGATTGCAAAAGCTGCGCTTCGAATATAAGGCTCTTAAAGAAGCTGAAAAATTACAAAGCGCCATTAAAACGAAATCAAAAGGTGTTCAAGATGAAAGACCGTATTTGAAGTGTAAGACTTAAAAGGGATTTATTTGAGTTTCGCAGCGCGAATGAAAATCATTTTCACCCTCGAAGCTTTTTTATTTACTCGAATGCTCCTGAGCTTTTTAAGAAATTTGCTTTCATTACGCTAGCAGATATTATTTGATATCTTTACGTGTAACCTCCACTGATTGCAAAAATGGGCCGTTGCGTTGCGATGATTTACGGTCCAATTTCCGACGAATAAGTTTTCCGTTTTTCGGCGTAAATTTAAAACTGTTCGTTAAAAAAATTGAGTCAAATACCGTGTAATAATCGTTCAATTCGGGTCAAGTTTAAGTGCGAACTTTGAGGAAACCCATTACGACTTTAATCCTTCCTTTGAAGTAAAGTATGTAGTGACAAATATAATGCTAATTAGGCGACACGGCGCGGCGCGGCGCGGCACGGCCTGTTAAATTCATTTACATTTTACAAATAATTCGTAAGTGATACATGCAAAACTATACATTTACTGTAATTGTGTTTGCACGATGCTAATTAATTTTATGCCCCTTTGTGTCGTGTTGATCCATTTTTTTTTACGAGCCCCTACTTCGTAGTTTAAGGTTACAGAAATAATAGCAATTTAATGCGTTGTTAACTAATGAACTGTAGATTTATTTTTGTCACTAAATTCAAACCGGTTAATTAAAAAAAAATAATAACGATACGGCAACGCCTACAAAAATATTAAATTTTGTTGGCCAACGCGTGAGTTATCTACATCTAAAACGAACCCCTCGTTTTAATAAACTAATCTAGAAATATTGCTAACGTCCGAAAAATTCGATTATTCGTAAAATAATTACTTATTACCCTAAAATTTGACGCAATCTGTTACAGTCAATTTTTCCTATGGTTTTCCATCTTCCGATAAATTTTAAAAGTTTAAACATAATTGTTTTCTATAAGACAAAGTTGAAAGGTGAAATTTTTTTCTTACAGAAAAAAATAAACCCTTCCAATAAAGTTTCGAATAATTTAACGTATACAAAGACGACCGTTTCTTAAAAAAAAAAGAAAAGAAATAAGAGTTATAGAAAAATGTTATTAAAGTAGATAAATAAATCAACTTGAGCCACTTGTAACTGCAGAATTGTCGTATTTGGGCCAGAAATCAAAGAACAATATTTGAAGCAACCGACGACGAGGAAGTTGTTGAAATCGTTTCGAGAAAAGAGAAAACTCTGACCTTCAGTCAGTCACCATAGAAGAAATTGTTTCAACAAGTTTACTAATGGTTAGAGTTAACTAAAGCGACCATAAGTACCTATATATAATATAAGACTACAATATTGCATTGTCTCTTTTTCTAACCGATTAAACGTAATTGATTACAGAAAATCACAAACATTCTGATTTCAGAAAAAATCGAAGCCCGAAAAATATAAGCACAAACGTCCTCTTAAAGAAATTCTCGACTGGTCTTCAAGAGGAGGAAACTGAACGGATCTTGTACCACGACAAATCGCGCCGAGTCCCACAGGATTGGCATATCAGTGAAGGAATTTCTGGTCGAAAAAAAAACATTCCGACGTTTCACCGCCTGCCTCCTCGCGACTTCTTTCTATTTCCCAAGATCAAGAAAGGCCCGAAAGGACACCGTTTTGGGATGGTTAAAAGCAGCTGCGACGAGGTGTTTGAATGTAGGACCTCATTGTCGGTTCACGATTTCTTCCGCTGTTATGAACAGTGCCAGCAACGCTGACAGCTCATTGCCAGACACTCAACGTGCTTTAAATTAACGTAGTTTCAATAAATACGTTTTTTCCAGAAACATTGATCATTACTTACTTTTAAAACAAACCTTGTATACTGAATATTATGGCAATTAATATTAAGTCGAAATCGACGCTAATTTGTTACCTACCTCCAAAAGAAATTTAAGAATTATAGATATAAAAATTGAATTACAAAAAATGATTAGGAAGATACCTAAGTATAGGTATTTCCCTCTAAAGCATAGATGATTACAGTATACATATAGGTACTAGCAATAAGTAAACAATTTTTATGCTTATTTTTTAAATTAAACGCATTCTCCGAACTTTTTAAAATATTTATATTCACATTTAAAATTAATTCGTTTTCAAATATAGGTGGGTTACCCCAACATTTGAAACGGTGGGAAAAGCGCAATTTCATTATTCGTAACATTGCGCCCATTGTCTTTATAAATAAAAATATCGATCGGTATTAAGCGCCAAAAAAAATTAAAAACGTGTTAATCAACTTTTTTCGTTGAGAGTAACGACGCGACGCGACACACGGTACAATCTCAAAATTTTCGGTAAACAAAACGACATTTACCTCCCGTAATTTTATATTTAATTGCACGCTAATATCAATCAAAGCTCGATTAATCCTAGTATTTCATGGTTGCCAACTCGCAAAACCTTGAATTCAAACGTCTCCGCGGTTTCAGGAAGAGGCGTGGTTGAAACTCAAACCAACCGAACACATTCTCTCCCTTCCCAGAATTTCAGGCAATATAACGAATAAACTGAAACATGGTTAATCAAATGCCAATCTGGACACTAAACTTTAATAGCTTTTTAATTTACGCCAAATCAGTTTTCGATCGTTTTCGAGTTATCGAACGCGCCGCCGAATTATTCGAATTTCGGTCGCGGTCGGGATTTTGAAAACTTCAGCGTTTCAGGGTAAATCGGACAAATCGAAACGTGCTCGAGCTTAATTATTTCGCGAACAACGCGGCTCGACATTTCTAAAAGTTGAAATATCGAGCGATTTTTAATTTAAACCGAGGAGTTTATATTGTTAAATTCAATATTCGATTATATCTCGGTACTTATCACGTAATAGGTGGAGTTGATATTTCATAGGGGACGCCCCTGTTCCTATTTCCATCTTTCAGAAGGCTGAAAATCCTGAAAATAGGCGGACCGACTACGAAACTTCCAGACTTTATCCTGAACGTTTGACGATCAAACAGTAGCTTGCCGGTCGAATTTCAGTTTACACGCGTTTTGGTCATACAAAAATTGGTCATGTTTTCAGCACACGTGATAAGATGTCGTTTGTTCGCTATTAATACGTAGACAATGGGATAATTAGTTGGCTTGTGGCTTCGAATAGGGACATTTAAGGGTTAAGATTGCACGGAAATGTAAATGGAATTTTGCGACTTGGTCAATTCTACGATTGAAAGGTGAAAAAAAAATGACTTTAGAACTTAGTGCACATCCTGCGATGCCATTAGACTACAGCAGCGGGGCAGTGCGGATCCGGGAAGATTCCGGGAGTCCGGTAAACGTTTCGGACTCCGCACCTTCCAGTCCGCCGGTCAGCAGCAGCGCGTTTCGGGTTGTAACGCCGAAAGGAAGAGATGGTGAGTTCGATTAAATTGTAACACGAGTAAAACTAACGACAGAAGCAGTGGCCTTTATCGACAACAAGAAAATTTCTTTAAAAAACCCTTTCCTTAATTGTTTTCAACGACTACATATATAAATAAATATACGCTTCAGATCAAATTTTGAAAGAAAGTATAGTGCCTAATATAGGTACTGAAAATGTCGACGCTTTCATGAGCTTTGCGTTATTTAAAAAAATTTGTAGACATCTATACATATTTAAAAAATAATAAGCAACACAAACGTTTAACCAGAAATTGAAAATTACACGTTTTTCTTTTGCAATTTTAATCATTTATTTAACAATTATATAGATTTAGGTTTTTGTTATAATAAGCATAAATATTCTGCCGGCACTTTTATGAGGAAACGCTTGATGTTGGTAATTGTAAACGTGTAAAGTTCCAGAAATTAACTGTAAGGTTAATCTCGTAATCTATTTTTTTTTACATTTTCTTCTATTGCTTTATTTTATTCCCAACGTCCATCATCTATGTATGTATTTCTAGTTTTGCTGTTTATTGCCTATTTTTGTAATAACAAAAAAATTAATTTATTTAAATTTTTGGTAATATTTTATTAGAATGATTCTACATGTTTAATAGGCACATATATATGTCTATATATATATGATAATGTACGCGTATCTGATAACAATATCAATATTTAACTAATGATTTTTGTGAATAATCTACTTTAACGACTTTTTTCTATGATCCCCTGAAGTACACAAAAAAATTTCAATTTATTTAGATATTTATGTAGGTTCTACCTATTTTAATGTATTTTTGTATTTAGTTTTTAAATTATCGTATTAGCTCGTGTATAGGCCGCCTTTTTTTCCAAAGAGTAACTGATAAAATGACAGTGTGGTCTATATACACGAGATATTTATTTGGGAAAATAATGTTGGTTCCTTCGACGAAAACTTATAAAAAAAAATATTATACTATAATTTACTTAATACATATTCCATCATGCGATCTATAAAGGAGATAATTTAGTTCCAAATTATCATGTTAACATTTGTTAGTGCGGCCTAAACACGGACGCGAGTTATAACGAGCAAATACAGTACTAATATATGAATTTGTTTACCTGATAATAAAATTTAAAATTTAATAAAACATAAAAATGCGACTTTCTAAATTGTAAACTCACACTTTTAGATACCTAATAATTTTCTTTTTTGTATTAATATTATAGATTTTAGTAAGACGTTTATCTGTGTACGTAAATGTAATTCTTCTTATCATTATTTTCAATGAAATCTATAAATCCATTTTTTGTAGTGTTAAGATAACAAGTAGGTAGGTAACTTTTATAAAACAATTCACGGAATTTAAAGTTTTTAATAAATTGTAGGTACTGTGGAGATTATGTATCCAGAGATGCACCCATACATCTTGAACTCAATTTCAATTTTTTTTATACAGATTTTATTATATTTTTATATCTGTAAAAAATTGTGTTGCAAAGTGTGGTTGCAACTTGACAAAATTCCCAACAGTCATATTTCTTCCATTTATATAATCTTTTCCAGTTGGCAAATAACTATCGCACTATCGACTTTGTCATACCTTTTTCAATATTATCAAAAATTCAAGTTTTAATCGAATTAAAACGGCTTTAAATAAACATTAAACGGCTAAAACGAAGAAATATCTAAGTAGGTACCTACACGCATCAGACAGCCAAAACGACAATACTAATTGTAAGAAAAACGTCAGGGAAAACAAGAAGAAATGGTAACATTTGAATTTGAGTTTATTCTGTAAACTTTCGAATGAAGAAAAACTTGTTTCATGCATAGCTTTTGGTCATTATGGCAGTTAATTTTTTTCACCAAACATAATCTTTTGTATAGTAGTTACTATGATAAAATTTTCATCAAAATCGGTGTGTATCGTTTGGGTACCCTTCTTTGTAAGTAGGTAGGTAATTCTGTTTGATAAATTATCCCCCGTTGTTTTTTTTTAAATATAATAATTTGAATGCCTCCATAAAACATCTGTATTTAACAATGTAACATACCACTTTTCAGAATAATCCTCGTTGTTTTTTTTTATCTAAATTATTTACGTGGATATAATATATGAACATTATTAATTATAGAAAAGTCCTCGCATTTTCAATTGTTTTTAAGTAACAGTTTTCGATTTTTCATGCCTAATCTAATCCCTTTTACAATTCTTATATTTTGTTTTTTTAATTAGCGAAAACAAATAATTGTTAAACTATTAATGCGATAACAATTTTGTTTCGAGTATCGATCTTCAATTTCTTATAAAAACTCGCTTACCATTTTCAAACGAACCGTGTAAAATTTTTCGCGCGCCCGGAATAAATAAATAATTGTAGCCCATTTCTTCGCAATCACTTTCTAAATTTTATCTAGGAAATTAACGGGATTTGAATGTTTGCATTCAAAATAAATCGATCGGGGGGATTTTCGTGAAAATCTTAAAACGGTGTTTTATTTCGGTACACAAATTTTTGATCTACGCTAACGCTATGGGTAAGCATATAGGTACCTACGATAAATTGAACTCACAGAATATCATTAGCTATTATAGGTCGATCTGGTAGTTTCTGACTTATAAAAACAATGTAACAATTTTATTTATACAGATACATACAGGTACATACAGATTAAACAGGCCCGTTCCAATTTTTTTTTAATTTTTGTTAAAGTTCTTTAAATTAAACGATTTTTTTTACAAAAGTACCATTTCGCCAATGAGCACATAAAAATTTCAATAAAAGAAAATTACCTATTATACAGGGTATGTCACAACGAGTTTTGATTAGAAGAAACATCTCTATCCAAACTCCAAGCGCTAGTATTATGTGTTGGTGCTCCGTTCATCTGTACAACCGCACACCACGAGCTTCGATTTCAATGTTTTAGATCACTAAGAAACAATTATTTATTTTGTTTTTATTAGAGAATTTTCATAGAAAATAAAACTATTGCAATCTGTCTGATGACGGCACCCAGACGTGTCCTTTTGGCTTTTCTCCGATCTCGACCCCTAGATCTCGAAAATATAGTCATAAGTGTGGTTCATTTTGGATCGGTCAAATATACATAATCAATTTCTTGCGAACACGATTCCGGTCGCAATTTTGATCGTAGAAGGCTATAATTTGGACACCGTATTGTCTTTACAAAAAAGAAGGACAAGAAGAAGTTCGTTAACCAGCCAAATCGACCGACCCGTTTCAAAATGGCGGCCGTTCAAAGAATAAAAATAAAAAAATTCTAAACTCCGTTATTACTGATAGGATCGATAATGTCAAATATGTTTTGGAATCGGTATAAAATTCTCTACCGATCATGTCTCTTTATAATTTTCGATAGAATGTACCAACTGTAACATACTATAAGAAAAAATTAAAACTTCTAAATGTTTCTTTGTATTTCCTACCTTTTTCTCGTTATCGTTTTCCCTCTATCGCCAATTTTGAGTGTAGATTCTTCCGTTGACTGCGTAGTTGCATTATTACGTACTTATACTTACGTTTCATATTTCACTATAATTACGAAACACGCGTAAGATAAAATTTCGTTCGCGAAATTAGACCGTCGAATGTTTGAGGGGAACCCTAACCAAAACCGTGACCTAGTCCCTATCCAAGAGCCTAACCAAGCTCGATTTTCAGAGAATTTGTGTTAGAGCTGTGTTAGCTTGTGTTAGTATTTACACTTTATAAATACATGGAGAGTTAGTCGACAAAGAAAGATTCTATCTTTCCTCGTATTAATCCTTTTTGTTTGTAATCCTTTTAGAGAACACATCACTCGCGCACTCACACGCAAAAAGGCCTTATAAACCGATCGAGCACTCCTCGCAGACACGTATAATACGACGCCGTAATTTAAAATTCTAACTACTGAAACAAGCACTACCGCTCTGTAGTATTAACGCGAATGATCTGAAGTGGTTTTGCCAGAATTCTATGTATAAATGCATTCGAGTTTATACGTGGATACTAGGAAATCAACTTTTATTTTAAAAACATTCAGTTGTTTGTTAGAACTCCGATAAGATATGAAAGTAGGTGGCGCACATGTTTTATTAGTTGCATTGTGATTTATCGGTCGCATAAAAATGCGATTAAACTTTTACCTGGTTTGATGGTTTATAATAGGAACATTTTCAATGTTGAGGGGCACAGGAATAGTTTTTAAATTAAAAATAGAGTAAATTTATAATTCTGCGGTATTCTGCAGTAGATAGTGATTATCCAGATAATTTTAAACTGGTAAGATTAACAATTTCCATGAAAAATAAAGCTATTACAGCCTGATTACGGGACCATTTTCTCCAATCTCGACCCCTAGATCACAAAAATATAGATCATTCATTTTGAATCAGTCATATATATAATCAATTTCTGGTGGACACCATCCCGGTCGCAATTTTGATCGTAGAAAGCTGAATTTTGGACAGCGTATTGTCTTTACGAAAACGAAGGACGAGTTTGTTAATCATCTAAATCGACCGACTCGTTTCAAAATGGCGGCCGTTCAAAAAAAAATTAAAAAAATTTCTCCGTTATTACTCATCGAATAGGTGATGTCAAATATATTTTGGAATCAGCATAAAACTCTCTACTGATTATGTCTCTTTATAATTTTCGATAGAATGCACCGTTTCCGAAATAATCGAAAAAAAGTGATTTTTTAATTCTTATAAATTTCTCTCGTAAATATTATTTTTCACAAACTGCATTTCTTTCGTAAAATTAAAAAAAAATGAGTTTCTTGACATGCGACATGAAAATTCGATACCGAGACTTGCGCGCGGTCGGATTTTTATTTATGCCATCTTCGGTAGTCTAATCAGTACTACAAAATAAAATGTCGGGGGAGTTAATACATTTTTCAAAATAACTATAAAACTATATCATTTAGATATAGAAAAGTAAGGAAGAAGTGGAAATCTAAAATTATTTTAAATAGAAAGGGCGTAACCAGTAATCATTACTTCCAAAATTTCAATTGCGCCATCGTCATTGAAAATGTTGAAAAATTAGTGCAATACACACTGCCTTTAGAAAACGCGGTTTACAGCCACCGTTAAATATATACATAATATTCAAACCAGTTTCAACAGCAATTCTTAATTGTTTCAACAACTAATTGATATTATTATTTATATAAATCGGCGAATCTATGTCATTTAAACTTGGTCCCGCACCCAACATTATTCTGCAACTATTTATGAGTTATTGTCTAGGAATGTACTTATGTGTATTATATCAATCGGGATCCTCTTACATTATAAAAAATTGCGGGAATTTGTTACAGTTATTAAGTGTAATAAAAGTGTCGTTTCACTATTTTATTTTAATTAAGGATTCCGGTTTTGCCGTTATATTATTTAGGATTCCCTAAGGGCGAAAGTCCGATACGCCACCGCGCGTCGCCACCGAAATCTGTAATTAATGAAAAATGAAAAGTAATAAGTGTTTATGGCATGATTAATGTACGGTTTCAGAGAAGTAGTTAGACGGCTTAATTAGCTAATATTAATTGATTAAGGTTGATGGTTCGTTTAATGCGAAATCGTTTCCATAAATAAAATAATGGCCCTTGCGGTACCTACTCGAATTATTTTAATTTAAAATGAATTTGACGTAAAGCGGCTTAAAGTAGATAAAAATATGTTTTCTCGAATTCCGTTAATTAACTGGGGCTGTTCAAACGTCACGAATTACAAACAAAATTGTTTTCGGGGGGTGTTTTACATGTAAACGTCGTCACGACACAATTTTTAATATCACGTTAAATACAAAAAAGTTTTTATTTTAATAGTTCTGTTTTACCTAGGTATCACCTAAGATCAAATTATCGTTCTGACAATTTGAACGATTATTTCTAACTTTTGAAACATAGTTAAGAAGCATAAAGCAACACTTCGTTTTTCTTGGAATATTAGCTCCTCGAGGTGACTATTCAGATTATCGTGGGGAAGAACGTGTATGTGAACATTATATTTATTTAAGTAAAGTTGATAGTGATGCTAGACGATAGAAATCTTTCATCTTCTCGTCAGAAATGTTGGGTCGAAGACCTTGATGGTCGACGAATTAGACCAGCGGTTCCTATATAACCAACCGGTGGCCCGCGGACCCCCGCAAGGCTGAGATGTCCTCAGGGGAGCACACAAATGCTCGAGGAAACGTTATTTTTAAAGATGTAAAAATCTTTAAAAATGTAAGTTTAGATGATGGACATTTAAAGAAAACGTTAAGAACCAGTGAATTAGACCATCGCGTTCAACCTTCAGAGGAGCTCCACCAGGCTAGAAGTACTACACATCGATTTGTGTGCAGTACGTATTTCCGAAACGTAGGTTCATCTTAGCTAATCGTCACATTTCTAATCTCGAAATAGGACAGACATATCCTTAAATCTAAATTGCACAGATATCATTTAGAACTGTTCGACGTCTTTCCGAAAGGAATTTTAACGTTTTCACATTTTCTAAACGGCTACGAACGAAATCCGATTACGCCAACAAATTAAATAAATACTTTAATGAGTCGTTAAAAACAACTTAATCGTGTTAGCCAGATGGTAAAATGGTAGATAAAACTAGCTACGGTCTTCGACTACGTAATCCTCAACTTAAATTTTTCGAAATCGCCACGTAATTCTGACGAGTTCACGTGCAATTAGAGCACATGCTGTCTGTATACAATAAGGGGCGCCGCAAATCTCCAACTAATAATCTCCCCAAATCAAAAAAACAAATCAAACTAAATTAAGCTTTTTATTAAAAATTCGAAAATCCGATAAACTGCAATTTTCGATGCGCGGTACGCACTTTTTATTGTTTGCAAATATTGTCACCTACATAGATATGAGTATAATAGCATATGGTTATTATTGAAACGGCAAATCCTGTCGGATCCAATTGTATTAGGTATACTTTTCATAACACCTCGCTTTGACGCGGCAAATATTTGTCGAAGTTGCCATATTTTGTTTTCCGATCCTCCCGATGCCGTCGCGGATTAGAGTGAAATGTGCGCGTATCTAAATACGAGCATAAGAGGCCGAAGAATTATTACATAAGAAATCATAATGGAGTCGCTGAAATGTCAGAAAAAAAAAACGAATCCTTTATGAGAATAATAATTAAAAATAAATCTGAGTGTGTACCACATGTCATCCGGATGTACAGTGACATTTTTTAAAGTTTTTACACTTCGGGTCAACGAAATGCACATATGCTGGTGGTGTAAGTTACACGGGCATTAAAAGTAAAGCGAAAAGTAAACGGTCTAAAGTACCAAGAGGATGCATATGCTGTACATTAAGTCATTGTTCCCGGATGAGCGCACATTATAAATGAAAAAAAAAAAACAGACACCGATAGAAGAAATTAAGATTTAACTTTTATTTGCTCGCGTCATAAAATAATTATGTACGTATATGTGAATACGTCGAGTTCCTTTCCTACAAAAATCCCTCCGGCAGATGTTACGCGTCGCATAATTAATATCCACCAACTTACAATAATTGTAGGCGTCGCGTCGTCTTACTTCGAGAAAAACAGAAAAATTTGTCTACGTAGTAGCCGTTAATATCAATTGACACTAATAAATATGAAATCCGATATTTCTTTGCCACCCGCTTTACCGAGTTTCGCGCGTTTCGAAATTCACGTCGGGCGAACGGGCGAACGGGCGAACGAATACCGAATTCAAGCTAAATCTATGACGAAGCACTGGTACAATCAAGAGGAACCGAGCAACATTCTTAATTGTCCAAAATACAGCTGACTAAATAAATCCTTTGACGGCAAAATTTGTTATGCCTATTAAAAGTTCGTCAGATCTTGGGCCGACGTAACCATTTGTATCAATTTTCCTATTGAGTTTTCTAGTTTCATTTAATAATAATGAGAATTGTAAACGAAATCTTAATTAGTTACGTTAATTACGGGAAACGTTCGTTTCCGTTACCTCTATACCTACTACTTATATTACTCACGTTATTCGCGTAATCTAAGTATCTGAACTTTCGCAGTAAAACGCTTCCCGCATCTTCCCGGATTTATGTTGTTTTTATTGTTATTTCAGTATAATCTATAATCGATACATATTCGGAAAGTAGTCAAAGTTCGATAACGTCATAAATATTTAAGGTAAAGTATCTGAGTTAAGGCGATATATTTCCGAAAGTTGAATCTTTCAGTAGATGAACGAGCCCCAGAAATCTCTCGGTAATAAATCCAATATCGACTGCGCTGCTTTAGTGCTTCATCTCCCATGAGACATCTCGTATCACCTGACACCAAATCATAATTACGATCGAACCGCCTTTGTTCGAGACATGTACCTTACCTACAAAAATCGAGTCTTTTTAAAAACTTTCGAAAAGATTTCCACTTTTTTTATTTTCGATCCGGCGAAATTGTTCGGCTGCCAATTAAACGCGTGAATCAGCGCAAACGGATGCACAATGAATCAGATTTGAATTAAGTCATAATACATATCTATTAAAAGTGACATAAGTGACATGTTTCGTAAGAATTTAAGCGCATAAGTTGTTTTCCAATTCATGATGTCGGTAAAATTATATTTTAAAATCAGACCGGTGCTCGAGTACTGGCGCCTACGATGACGTCAGCGGGGGCTAATAGAACAAATCATACAACTGAAGCCAATTACACATTAATATGTTATTTCCGATCTCTACTATCAGGCACGTTCCCTTCCTACACGAGCTCCTGATTTGCATGATTCAGTCGTGACCTGCACTTTGACTCTAAAGATTTTTCTTAATAAATGGGCGACAAAACGCCAACTTCCTTATGATTACTTCCTACTTTTACCTTAATAAGCTGCTCCTTTAATAGATTGGGTACCGTACCGAATGATAATAAATTAGAAAATAACCGGTGACCTTTAACTTTTATTAGAATTTATAGCGTAATTTTCTTAAACGACGCCGCATTACCGAGAAGTCAAGATTTTTCGCATCCGAAGAAATATGTGACAAAAAAAAGAATTGGCAGTTTTCGAGCAAGTTAACTGAAGATCAAAACAACAGGAAAATAATTCGATGTAAACGAGAAGCTCGAAGGAAACGGTGTAGATGAATGTGACAAATTATGGGAACCGACATACCTAACGAGGATCAAACTATAAATATGATACTAAAAATTTTCAAAATCGAGATTCGATTAACTGATTAAATAATTTAGAGTGTAATTCAGCAACAAAACGACCACTAAATAACGTCCGTCTGGAACGAAACTCTTTTTTTTTTATTTCGCACTACCCTATAAAGCGTTTAAATGTAAAAAGACAAACGCTTTCGAAAGTATTCCTAGTTCAACTCGTCACTCACAATCAGATTTAGAGAAGATTCTGGATTGTCCCACTTTTCTTGGAATATTTTTCCTGCTTTTTATATGTTTTTCAAGAAAATCTTAGGACTGTTATGAAGAGGCAACCCTCTCGGTTTAGGTGTAGGAACTATTGACAACTTCTTTTGCAAAATATTAAACAACAGTTTTCTTCGCATTGTTCTTTTACGAACGTTAAATTGATTTTTAGAATGATTTGGGAAAAAAACAGCCTAAAAACAACCAAACTAAGTAGAGTAAAAGTAGAGTCTTCAGATTATTTTAGAAATTTTTTACAGAAAACCTTCAAACGTTTGTCGAACACCCATCGATAGAACAATTGTCCAAAAATACGAGGAGGCGTTTTAAAATGTAATTTCAACAAAGGGCGAATTTAGTCAAGAAATTGCGATTATTTATTAGAAACTAATATCAAGTTGACAAGATTCGCTTGACAAAAAGAACAAAAACTACGTTCCGGTCTAGACAAAATAATCTTAATGGACTGCTGGACTTAAAATTATTAATTCATCAGCAATATTAGATCTGGTTTAAGCCGTTTACTTTGTTTGATCCGAAAACGGTCTACTAATAGGCTTAACCTGATGCGCAGAACGGCACTTACGATAATCAGGATTTTCGACGAGGTATAGATTTATGAGCCGCAGTAATTTACGAATTAACCATTTGTGTGTTGTTCTACAAGCACTTAGTTTTAATATGTTAGATTTAAAAAAAAAATGCTTTGCAATAAAGACCGGACGAAGGTTGCCTTTCGTTAATTTACTGTTCACTACCTATCAAACTTGAGAAATGAAGTGGAATAATACGAAGCCGAATTAGAAAATAAGCAAGATCGCGGTTCTGAATTTTTCTAAATTTTTCTGAAACTAATTCAAGGCCAAAAAAATTCTCGACTAAAACAAACAATAATTTTACTATTACTACTATTTAAATAGGGTAAAGTCGGGTAAATTGTACCTGTTTTAGAAAAACGTCCAGAAAACTCGTTTTTAAGGCATATTGGTTAAAACAAATACTTAGTCACACAAACTATACATATTGCTGTCTCATACTCAAACTTAAGTCTAGAAGCCTATACACCATAGAAAGATAATCACGAAATAAGAATTGACTACTTCTGGTACATTTTACCCAACCAGTTTGGTAAATTGTACCACTAGATGGGTTGATTGTACCTACATAAGAAACTGATATAAAGTGGCAAGTTAATCTTTATTCTTCAAAATCTTTGTGCATACAGAGAAAAAAACTATATAAATTATATACTTGTTTATATTAAAAAAAAAACGAAAATAATGTAATACAATCAGGATAGCATATTGTAATTTTTTATTAATTAAGAATTGAAAAGAGGAAACGAAGGTTATTTTAACCAGAAGCACAAAAAACGCATAAGAACTTCTTTTTAGAATTTACATTGGCACATTTTTCATGGAACCATCGGCTGCATTTTTTATTGCTGCATTGAATCATATCTTCCAAAGAAACTTCTTCGCATATTCCACAATACCATTCTGTTTCATTGACAACTATTTCTACATTTTGTGACGTTGACGGCAAACTTTCTACAAAATCCCCACGTTTCTTCTTTTCTCTTTCACTTTGTTATCTATTGGCATCAGTTGTTTTTAACTTTCTTTAATGTCGCATTCCTTTTGGGCGTATCTGTTTTCGTTGTTTTTCCAAACTTTCCTTGTATGGAGAACTTGTTAGTACTGTAGCAGATTGAGTTCCTCGTCGAATACGTGTTGATACTGTTGGGATTAATTTTGGTATCGGGAAAATTTCTTCAACAGACACATTCAACTTCTCACAATTATTTTCGCCTTCAGTGCTACATACCTTTTCTCTTATGGCATTTTCAGGTTCTTCGGTGCTCTCTAGTTCTACCGCAGTTGGAGAAAGCTCCATTCTTTTTTCGTTCGCTGTAAGGATTTCAGAGGCAGTAAAATGGTGTTCCTTAAATACATATCTATTAATAGGCCATTGCTGCCCTTGCGTATGCTTCAGCTATTAAACCTGACATTTGGTACTGCGTAACACTTAATCCTGGATGTTCACGTAACCAGGTTTGAACGGTTTGGTCATAAAATGTTTGTAGAGGTTTAAAAAAAGCTACGTCTAATGGCTGGAGTCTGTGTGTCGTATGGCCTGGTAACTGAAGTAAAATAATACCATTAGACCTAGCTATTTCTAATGCTTCTAAATTTCGGGAATGCGTGGTGTGACCATCAAGCAAAAGCAGAATCTTGTCATCGTTACTGGGTTTAGTAAAGCTTATAAAATGTTTTAACCATTTCACGAAAAGATCTGAATTAATATATCCTGTATCGGATATTTCAATGACGCTACCAGGTGGAGCACTGACTTTCAGTTGGTCACAATGCCGTTTCCGCTTAAAGATTATCATCGGAGGTACGTAAACTCCAGCCGCACTAACACAGCAAACTACCGTTGTATTAGAACCTCGTTCTCCACTTGCCAAAGCACCGATTTGGTTTTTACCTTTCTTGGCTAAAATTTTTCTGTTTTTCTTTTGAACCGTGCTGTACCCTGATTCGTCGACATTATAAATTTCACAATCACACAATTTTTCCAAAATATCGAAAAATTCATAAACACGAGTCTTGTTGAAACCTTTTGCCCTGGCAATGGAAGTTGATTCAGGTTGCCGTAAACTTAGATTTGGGTGACGTTTTAGAAATGAATAATACCAATCTTTGCCGGCCATTTGTTTTTTTAGAGTTAAAATTGTGCTTAATAGAATTTCTTTCGGCTATTTGATATGCTAGTTTTCTAACGTCTGATATTGTGATTCCAAATAAACTCTCTTCAAGTTTAAAAATATGATTGACAAGATTTTGTTCGACAGGAGCTGGTAATGTTGTATTTCGACCAAAAATTTGAACTGACTCATTAGCACGTTTATTTTTAGCTAATGAATGTCTTTTCAGTGTTGGTTTTGGTATGCCAAAATTTCTACAAACTTCATTTAAGCTGCATTGTCCGCTTCGATAAGCTGCCAAAGCATTTTCCATGTCTTTGGACGTCCAAGTTCCATATTTTCTTTTTGTTGTATTCATGTCTATCAATGAAGAAAAGGAATTAGTTTTCTAACTTAAGTAGAAGGCTAAAACGTACCGGTACAACTTATCCAACCGCTTGCTGGTACGATTTACCCGACCCCGTTGTTTCTTAAATATTACAGCATATTTAATAGAAATTTGAAGTTAAGAACGCCGTTTCTAGTTAAAGTTTTAGTAAAGAGTTGTGTGTTTATGTAGAATGCAGTAATTTAATGATAAACTTCCCTGATAATCTAAAATTAATGTACGAGCCGTTGTTGAAAACTACACCATACAACCCGACAATAATGAAACTTCTTCAGAAACCGCCACTCGCTTAAATCGTCAACACTATTCACATTTATGTTTGTCAACAACCGTGATGTTTCTGATTTAACCACTAGTTGGCATATCCACATCATAGAATTTAAAATAATGCAGTGGTACGATTTACACGGCGATACAATTTTACCTACTTTACCCTATATATAAACTTGAGCCACAAACGATATAAGAGATGTGCATATTTAATTATTTGACATAAATTAACATTTTAACACTATTTCGCTTTTGCCGAAACAATATTCAATTCTTGTTACTTTCAATTGAACATCCTGTATATACTTTTAAATATTATTATTAAATACGTATAAGATTTAAATGAGTTATATAGATAAAAATAATTTGCTGTTTGATACGTCTAAATATTTTAATAAGTAAGTAGTTGCCTAATCGATCGAATCGTGATGTCAATTTTAAGAACTGTAAAACATTTGAAACGCTTCTGTTCCTGCGAGTGTCTAAAGCTTAAAATGTTGAAAGATACGAAAATATATACCTAATCGGAAATTTAATTTAATAAGTTCTAAAAATGTAAAATATATGTATTTATCCACTAGGCTAATTTTAAATTTTATTCACATAACAAAACAGCCGATATGTACGATTGAGAAAAAAGTTATACGAATCATTTTTCAATGTCCGAATGCATCTGGTTTCCATTTTACCGAAAGTTTTTGATCCCTACAAATAATACCAGTTTTCTAACAATTATTCCGCTAAATAGTAAACGTAACTTTTTTTATTCCAGCAACCGGAAACGAACGTCCTTCCTCGCCGTTGCAGTACTCGGCACAGCCGAGTTTTCCGACGTACTGCCGAAGCATTTGGGGCTCGATCATACCCGGAGCGCCTAGATACATATCGCCGAATCAAAGTTCGACGGAAAATCCGCCGGAAAAATCAAACGGTAAGATCCGTTTAACAATTAATGTCGTTTCCCAAGACGAAAGATTTTAAAACGATTGATTAATACAATTGTGACCCAATTATCGAGTCACTCAATGATTATCCGACAAAGGGTAAGTGGATAATTGTACCCGATTGGTAAAGTGGCGACTCGTGCTCTCTTAGGCCTCACAAGTAGTCGTTACGTCATTTCCGAACCGGTAACCAAAGCGACTGCGTTCAAAGTCGACCCCGTATTTTCCGGTCGCATTTAAAATTCTATTTGCCGGTTTCGATTTTAAATCGACGCGACGCGCGTAACTTAAAAAAATTAACGGTCACGGCATTATGTATTTCGAAAGCGAAATCACATTTATTATATCAGCTGTAAACAGTCAATAAGATTTTGATATATCTATACGAGGCTGGATTAGTTAACCAGACGTTATACGAGATAGCGGCGGTATCATGAAAAGGCCTGATAATGCAGGGATTTCAGATATCGGTGTCGACATGACGAATTGCTTCACGGATTGTAAATCACTTTTAATCCAACAGAAATCATTGTTTGGACGAGCATTTTCGAAATTCAATAAAGGTTAGGCCAGATGCCCACTCTACGCGAAACGACGCGTTTATTTTTCGATGGTTTTTCCATTTCGCATTGAATTCATTTTTTCAACTGTGTACCAACTTGATGTACGTGCAAAATATACTTACCAAATTTGAACTATTCAGGGCGTGAATGAAAAAAAAAACGCTTTTCTTAGCGAGTTGTGCGTACACGAGGTTTTGTAAAATTCATAGGAACTGAATATTTTATTTATCAAATTTTTCATCATGTCAAATACTATAGGTAATCATCAAAGTTCCCTTTGATGTAGTGAAATATTTCATTGCCACGCAAAACAAAAGTAAACAAAATAAAATGTAACTATTGCTTCAATGTTTCTCTTTTGTTTTATTTTTCCATTCTAGTTAGGAACAATTGTAGGCACTTTTCCTGACTGAAACTAGTAGGTACCTATTGAAAAGTCGAAGAATTATTTACTTGGAATGTCAGAAAAAAAACTTTAGACATCGTCAAAATAATCACACCAACACTTTCAAAATAAGATATAAATTACGAATAAAACATACATATGCGTTAAACTAGTAATGACAGAACAGGTGGAAATCACAGTTCTGCAGAAAACAAAACAAAAATTAGGAGCGCGCTCGGTTTTTAAGTTTTTTAATAGATTACTCCGCGTGCTTTGATTTGAACGACTGCCAAGACCGCCCGAGACACACAGCCGCCTTTTTGAAAGCGGAAAATTTACTTTTATAATTTTTTACTACAGTTTAAAGATATGGTTAAGTGGACTGTTTAAAAAAAATCCAAAAATAACTTATTGAAAAAATTTGCGTGCTATTTTGTTTGATATCGATAACAAGTCCTAAATCGGTTTCTATGTAAATAAGGATTTTTATTAAATACCGATAGGACATCGACTTTCGGTATGTAACAATCAATTTCGATCAGCTAAAATCGCAGTCACTAGAAAGCTTAAGTAAGAAAAGGAGGTGAAAAAATTTTGCGAAAAGACAAAATGTTACCAAGTACGTGTGTAAGTGAATATCCAAATAAAGAAAATGCAACTATCGTGCAAATTTAATACGTATACAAGCATAGAAGAAGAGAAACTGTTTCAAAAACAGTTTTACACTAAAAATCCTACATTGGGTTGGCAGTTGAGAAAGAGTTGGGAATTGGAAAAAAGGAGTAGAGAGCAAAGTTAGCACCATCCGCCTGACTAGGCGAAGCAACAGAGGAAATTTGAAATTCCATAGGTGAAAATTTTGAGAAAACTCTTCAAACCAAACCAAGCGTTTGTTCCAAAAAGTCTTCGTCAACATTAAATCAATAAAAATGTAAATACACGTATCATAGCAATCATAATAATTACTGTCCTTTTTATTCGTTTATTTGTTTTCGGGACATTGCTAAGACGTTAATTAGACCACCCACGACTCCTTCTCGACTAATAATTGGGCTTAAAAGTTTAAAGTGTATTTACAAACATGTTGCACAACTGGTGGTCGACCGAAGAACAAATATGATCAAAAATGTGAGAATCAACTGGCGCCCTATTGCATTTAACCTAATTATATCGCCGTCGTTTCCAGAAAACTCCGCAAAATGAAACATTTAAACATACAAAGGGCAATTCGTCACGTGATTAAACATTGTTATGTGACATTTCATAAATATCTTGCACAAAGAACGGCGAACCGGAAGTCTACTGTTTGCGTTCCTTCCGTGAGCCACGCTCCTCAAAAAGATTATGATCGATGATAAATAAATATAAATATTGTGTAGGTATTGCTGTAGTACCTATAGGTGGTGCGTGTGGTTGCAGCTATCGGCGATTGTTTTTGGTTTGTGTGTTCGGGCCGCGCCTTAAAATCTTTTATTTTATTAAACTCTTTTGCTATAGGGGTTGAAAAAAAAAACGATTCGAAACGGTTAAATCTTGCTTCAATTTATTTACAACGTCATTACGGGCACGCACGTCAAATCAAAAATTCCATATTTGTTGGCGAGTTTGTATTTTCTGGAATTCCTGATAACATTATGCTCTATCGTGCCGACTGAATAATCAAATACCTGTAATTCGCCGGCAAATAAAAACGACAGGCTTGATTTAGGTACTCTGGAATATTGATGTCAGAATTTCGAGATCAAATAAAGGAAGGGTTATTTTCATTAAGGGATTACGCGAAATATGTTGTTTTCTGATTTACATAAACTAATTTAGATAAATTGTCATAAAATTTATCGTCGCATTATCGTGTTTGTTCAGCTTCAGTCATTATAATCAGTAGAGTTAGGTTTTGATGTTACAAGGATAGCTTTTTTTTTAGTCGATTTTCGGAGACTGTGAATTGAAAGGTTACGTAAGTAGTTATACTAATACACTTTAATGTAGGTACTTACCTATAAATATATATATTGCTAAATATAATAAGCACTAAAATAACTAGTTTTAGTAACATTTCAACTCTTTGTAAACAACTAAAAGAGCGAGAGTGTATTTATTCAACACATTTTAAATTAAATTAACAGTAGGTAGACATATAAAAATAAATAATAACCTCGTTCTTGAAATCCATCATTAGCAAAAAAACAAAATTTTGGGTAAACAAATATTGCGCTATATAAGTAATTTAAAATGCGAAAAACTATCTTTCCTCGACGTTTTAAATTAAATAACGAAATCTGTTAAAAACAATTTATAACAGAAAGGTATTATTGGGAAATTTTCAAAAAAATGTTTACTATACGTTAGTAATATTTTATCACATTCTGTAACAAAATTCTTTCCTATTCTTTTATACAATTGCCCTACAATTTGCAGTTGCACGTGCAAAAACTTTTACATATTTTTAAATATTTTGAATGCAAACGCGAATGTATCGCGTCGCGTTTAGAACAACAACGGTCACCGACAGAACCCCAAAAACATCGCTTCGTCGAAATGCTTCGTTCCCCGTTTAACTTATCAAATTTTAATCGACCTTATTACGATTAACGTATTACGTCAAATTTTAATTTCGTCGAGATTTTACTATTTGATAAGTTTCTCGATAAACAGTTGGTCATTCAAAAAACCTACGTACCTACCCTTAATAAATTGATAATTCCGAAAAGAAACGCGGGCAAACATTTTACTTAATGAGAACTTCACGAATCATTAGATTATTGCCTAAATTAACAGGGGCATTTCTTAGGGGTGGCGGAGTTTCCCGTTCGGTAAATACTATCCCACTCATTTAGTCCAACACGATACGCGTAATATAAAGAATAGGGGTTGTAATGTGCAAGGGTGGCACTGAATAATTCATGTTTCGATATGACATCTGCTATAAGAGCGTAACTATATTAGGTTACTACTTCATCAATTGTCCTTTTTTAGTCCATTTTTTGCGTTCCGTTCGCGCAAAAAAAGATTTTAGCGGCTTTGTACCGGATTTGCGTTGAATTAACGTTAATTACAATGCGATGGACACCTGTTATTTCCAGATTTTACGTTGTTGTTTAATTGAAATCCGGGGCGATTGTTTGTCGAGTGAAATGAGCTTGATTTTATTTTTGTTTGCGTTGTGTTCGTCCCACGAATAATCTAATTGAATTTTTGATTGAAACGTCGGAAATTTTAATTCTATTTCGGCATAGGGTTAATTAACGTCATTATTAATTCAGGTAACATATCGATATACCTAATCGAAACAACAAACGAGGTCGAATAGTTTCTTTGCACGTTTGAAAAGACGTTGGTTTACTTTACATAAACGCTTAGGCAGTGAATAAACGTTTCTGTCAAGGGGAAAGAAAGAACACTGAAATATTATGTAAACACGTGACGGGCAGGGAACTCTAATAGAAATAGAGTCAAGTGACAGGTCAATGTATATGTAAAACGGTGTCGAAACGTATTCCTCGATGTAAAACGGTGTAAAAGTTAAAATTAAGAATAACGGAAGCGAGAAAATTGAAGAACGAGAACGCTAAATAGTCGCCGTTGTAGAGCTTACACGTCGGGGAGGCGAAGGGGTAGATTGTCATATTAATTGAAGGGGCAGGATTGTTGTGCGTACCCTGGAGACTCCAGTCAATTTACACTTTGCACAACACGATACAGCTCATTGCACATTTGGTTACGCTTCGGATACAGGTTCACAACTCCAAATCTGATACAGGCGCGTACTTGACGGATTTCGTACGCGTTATATAAGCTAGTTTTCGCCCTTGCATCGTCAAAATACGATAAATGTCATAACCTATATCTAATATAAATACAAAAAATTAACATAAGCAAGTTATAAGTTTGTACAAACAATATTCGCTCCCATTTTAATTTAAAACCGGCCCTGTTATCCACGGGGATGACTGTAAACCGTACGATGTATTCGCGACAAGTTTAGCAACGCCGAAACGTACAAATCGCGGGGACACAATGATGTACGACCTCTTCACCCTCTGCCGCGTTCACATCTACATTTTATTCAATTCTAAAACAGTCATTTATCACTATCGTATAATCTAATCCCACCCATTGTTTTATTACTTCTAATAAAATCCATTATGTTACAGAATCTATTAAATTTGGAGTAAATAGACTGGTATCGAGATCGTCGGAACTCGAAGACGACCAGAACATAAACAACAACAACCCGAAATACTATCATCAGACGCCGGAAGAAAACGCCGGAAACTGTCACAGCGGAGACGAGATGTTATCGCCCGGACCCAACCAAGAAAATCACTGGGAGCCGTCCCCGCCGCGGCCGTCGCCGAGTACATCGCCGGAATTAGAAGTAGACTCGCCGCCGCATTCGAGAAGCCCTTCGCCGTTACCGTCATCGGTGACAGAAATATCGAAGAGCCCCGGCCCTCTAAAAAAATCAGAAACTTTCTCCGTAAGCGCGCTGTTACGTCCGGATCGACCGAAGAGCAAGTTGGACTCCTACTACCAAGAAACCATATCCGTTACAAGATCGTACCTGTATCCGCCTTTCGTCGACTTGCTCAGGGACGCGCAATTAAAAAGCGCCCAAGAATACGGCAACCATTTTCTGCCGCGGCACTTCGTACATCCCGGGATCATTCCTTCGGGAATTTATCCGCCCAAGGACGGAGAAGACCGTCAGTTTCTGCCGAACCCGACGTCGTTGTACTTCAGCGCCATGGCGGCGGCGATGGCTAACGGACAATCGGGAGTGCAACCCGGACAGTACCCCGCGCCACATTCCGAAGAATTCTACAGGTTGAGGCATCACTTCATGAACAATTCCGCGGGAATACATCCGCACCACCATCATCTACTTATGCGACCCGGAATGATGCCCCTAGGAGACGTGTACTCGTGCATAAAATGCGAGAAAATGTTCTCGACGCCGCACGGACTCGAAGTTCACGCCAGGAGGTCGCACAACGGTAAGAGGCCGTTCGCCTGCGAGCTTTGCAATAAGACGTTCGGACACGAGATCAGCTTAAGTCAACATAGGTAAGAGATTTCATAGGTATCGATCGATTATAATATAATACATATTCATTTATCAAGAAAAAAAATTCGTTTGTTTTACTATATCTCTCAACTACTCAAATATACTTTTCTTCGAATATGTGCAAAAGTAGCGGTTACGAGAGAAATTTTTCTTCGACTGAACGTGATGTAAACCCTACACGACACGATGGTGATGATAAACCGATTACAAAATTATTCGTTAGGCGTTACTAAAAGTGTTAACAAAATGAGTTATCGGTTATCGATCGTTTATGTAGTACATTCAACGAATAAGAAAAGCTAGGTCACGTGAGCGAGTGAGGAACAAAACTTTCTGTAAAAAAACCAACGTCGCTTTTTCTAATCATACATTTCTCGCGATAGAAAAATTATGCGTGCAGTTTGTATTTCGGATAAACGTATACTTTCACGAAAAAGCTATTAAGTAGAAATAATTGTGACGAGGCATCGAATCGGTCCAAATATTTTTCCTACTAGTCAATCTATCGCAGCGCCCGTCGCTGGTAAATAAATAGGCTAATTGTAGCAATTTCATACATAGAACGAAATTAAATTAAGTTTTTTATGACATTCCCGTTTACGCGGAATTAATCCGAATTAATGAGATATTCGATACTGCGATAAATAACACGCGTGTACAAAAAGGCATTTTAATTTATATTAAAAAATAATACGACTATTAATATAATTAAGCGCGTGACATTTCGGAATTCCAATAAAATTCTTTCGATTGTGTTACAGGGCCGTGCACAACGTCGAGAAGGTTTTCGAGTGCAAACAGTGCGGCAAATCGTTCAAAAGATCGTCCACGTTATCGACGCACCTTTTGATTCATTCCGACACAAGGCCTTATCCTTGTCAATATTGTGGAAAAAGGTTTCATCAGAAATCCGACATGAAAAAGCACACCTACATTCATACAGGTTAGTCCGCCGTTAGTTTCCTACACACTTTTCGAACGCCGCTCGTCGGTTAAGCAGTTAAAGACCTCCCTGTGTGCGCGTATTAAGTTTAGGAACAACGAGCCGAGCTTCATATAAACCGCAAGGTTGCCGAGAGCATGAAATTATTACCCTCCGCCTTGTCTAATTAGTAAATAATTTACTGGTAAGCCACGCCGGCAATTAATAACGCCCGTTAAGCTGAAGGCGCGAGAACTTGGAAGGGTTAAGGCGAATACAATATTGATGCACGCCGAGATATTTCACCGAATACATTTAATGAAAAATTAAGATTTATGGTTATTTTAAAGGAGCAACACTCGTTTAAATTGTGTAAAACGCTATACGACATCACGAATCTCGAATTATTCAGGTCAAACAAAGCGAGTTTTTCTTTTAAAAATAATTCGAAACGTCGCATCGCCGCTTGTTGCCAAATCAATTAACGTCTCTACAGAGTTTCTTTAATTAGACTTTTCTTGCAATTAAGAAAAACTCCATTTTTAAAATTACTCGGGAGCTGGCATTTCTCGAAGGGTAATTTTGATTGTGTCTGGAAAAAACAGGTTTTTTTTTTGTAGGGAGAAGATTCGCTTCCTACTCTGTTTTTTAATTGCGAAAGCCCTGCATGCGAAGTGTCACTTTTTTCTCCATCGTCGTCCCTGGCCAATTACAGACGCTACCGTCGCACTTTCATTTGTTACTGCGTCTCGACGGATTTTTATATCGCTAATTACTTTCCCGGCACGTACTACGGACTAAGTGAAAAGAGCTTTTTTGATTCCTGCACAGAAAATGCCCTTAGTTTTTCTATCAGGCGAACATTTTTGCCAGCGGGTTCGTCCCGAGTATATACTTATAACTGCACGCGGAGAACGTGCAGGCGGAAATTGCGCGCCTACGAAGATAATTAATTTAAGATCTAATGCAGGCCTCGATTTATAAATCAAGGACGTAATTGAAATCGTAGTTAAAAGCTCCCGATGAGTTCGAGTTAATTGAAGAAGGTAAATTATTGTCTATCCGGCGAGCGTGAGAATCCTCCGCCACTCACACAGATTACAATTCAATACTAATATAATTATCGTTATTGGCTTTCCTAATCCCGGCAGCTAATATCGGGAGGGCGCGATCCTATCGGTAACTCGACAAAACCAAAGGATTCTACGCTGTTCTTTTGCAGCGGGATGTCCGATAGCCTTATAACTGGACTGGAGAACGTGCCAGGCGGAAAGGCACGCCTACGAAGCTACACTTAATCTTAAGATCTAATGCAGGCATCTTTATAATTCATGAGGCGTATGCAATCGTAGTTAAAGAGCGCTCGATGAGTTCGTGTTAATTGAAGAAGGTAAATTATTGTATCGCACTGAATCCTCCGCCATAAGTTACATGCGGTCTATATACGTTATTGTTTCTAATCAGCTAATATCGGGGCCGACCTATCGTAATCGACACAAAGGCTTTTCCTTCTTACTGACGTGCCCTAAGTACTTTCGGCCACAAGGTCTTTCCACTAATCTCTTTTCGAGTAAATTAATATTCAGGGGTCAGCGGAAGATGCTGAAATCTAGGTTTATTTAATTTTATTGGGTTTAAAGTACCTATTGGGCCTATTTAATACAAAAGACGTAAACGTAAATATCCCGTATTCTTAATTGAAGTATAGGTATCTTCGGAAAGGTTGGTATCAACTTAAAATTTTTCAAACATAAATTAGGTTCAAATGCTATCAGGTATTAATTTATCTTAAAGCAGCTCTTTGGGACCTATATAAGTCAACAAACCGTAAACGTAAATTTATCGAAATGAGCGAAAGTTCGAAATATCTGGTATATTTAAAATTTTTCAATATGTTCAAAGTTGCTCAATTTAAACTCAAAGAGTTCTTTTTAGTCAACTATATACCGTATACACGTTCCGAAATCAGCAAATTCAAATGGGATTTTGAAAAGTTTAAATCAATTGGCATTAAATATTAGAAATATTAGTTGCGCTATTTAGAGTATGTTCACATGCTGGTCGCAAAAGTTCATTATTGTTTATCGTTTTCAAAATTCTCAAAAATGTGATTTTTAGATTTTCGTTTCTTTTCATTTTTTATTTATTTTAAATGATATTAAAAACTACCGGCACTTTCTCATTGCCACTTTTTAAGCTCTACAAAATGGCGTATTCAAATTTTTAATCCGACGTTTCGTATCCGACAACCCATCATCAACTTTATTTTTATATGGCCACAAACAAAGAGACACCCTGTATTCGGTAGCATTATTCATTACAAAATCAACGATGTATCACACATTATGGTTTTGAAGCCAAAAAGGGAAAAACGTGAGTTATAAGGTTTTTATTTTTAAATTAGTAGGCGCTGGTACAATAACAGAAACAAAATGTCAAAAATTATAATAATTGCTCAAATAGGTTGCCATTATTTTCTAGACACAAGTATGCTCTGTCTACAGAAGAATTCAAAACATGGTCTAACATTTCTGGTGTGATTGTATTAACTGCTGCTAAAACCAATGCCAATAACTGTTCTTCAGTTTCAAAAGTGGCGTCATACACTTGGTTTTTAAATAACCCCACAGGAAAAATCCAACGGAGTTAAGCCAGGTGATCGGCTGGCCAGGCTACTTCACTGTGAGTTCCAATGCATTTTCAGGAAACCTCTGGGACAAATATTCCCGCACAGTTCTTGAATTGCGCAGTTCTTATGCGCTGGGGCACCATCTTGCTGAAACCAGCAGTTGTTAACTATAAGTAATGGTAATTCATCCAAGGCATTCTCCAAATCAGTCTGCAGTAGGTCGAGATATCGTTCGGAATTTAAATTGTTGTGATAAATAAAAGGTCCTATTATTCTGCCACCCAAAATGCCTACCCACAGATTAAATCCAAATCGATGTTGACGCCTTGTTTCTTTTATTAAATGAAGATTGTCTGTTGCCCAATAATGTTTGTTACGCCGGTTGAAAATGCCATTGTTGGTTATCATTGTTGGTTATTGTTTTTCCCTTTTGGCTTCAAAACCATAATGTGTGATACATCGTTGAATTTGTAATGAATAATGCTACCGAATACAGGGTGTCTCTTTGTTTGTGGCCATATAATAAAATAAAGTTGATGATGGGTTCTCGGATACGAAACGTCGGATTAAAAATTTGAACACGCCATTTTGTAGAGCTTAAAAGTGGCAATGAGAAAGTGCCGGTAGTTTTTAATATCATTTAAAATAAATAAAAAAAAACTGAAACATCACATTTTTGAAATTTGAAAAATCAATATTGCAAGATATATCTAAATACAACTTCTTTAAACTTGTTTCAGACAACGATTTTAGGGTAACAACTCAAAATGGTAACTTTTAAAAAGCGTAATCAAGGTAAAAAATTCGTGTAATTTTCTAACAATAAATAGGAAAATCACTTTTTTTTAGTCTAAGTTTAAGCTACCTACCAATAAAACCGTAACTTGTTCTAAAATATTTTGATGAAACCGTCTAATAATGATTAATTAAACTAGACGCGTATAATACAGCTTTCGTTTATAAACCAATCAAAAGACGAAAATATGAACGAAATCTTGGCCTGTCTTATTTAGTTTATTTATGTGTTTGTTTTGACAGCAGCGTATTCGTCCGAGAGTTACGTGAAGTTAAAAATATAATACAATGTCTCTCACTTCATTAAGCATTGCATGCTTAAACATCCTCATACTCGCATCATTCAACTCACATAACAGCGTCCTATTGTAAAGAAAAATTAATTTTTGTTTAAGCACCACGTCCATAGTTTTAGATTTCAACGAACGTGCCAGGCCAATACCTAATAGAAATCGACAATACACACCCATTTTTTACACCTTGCCTTAATATAATTGAAAACAAATTGAACGCGTCGATTAGCAAAAAATTAAAATTTTTAAAGTGGCCGAAATCTAAACTGTCGATAAATTACCACGAAAACATCCGTTCCAACGATTGCGTCTGTACGGTAACTAGCTGGAGATTAAAATTAATTAAAAGTAGAAAAGTTGTCTTTAAACTGTAGATAAAATAATTGCCTACGATTGTTTAATTGTTTATAACTTGGCGTTGACAGACCGAAGACTGCCCTTTAAACTTCTTCCCCTTAAGTTATTTTTGACCGTAATTTTTTACCTCTAGTTTTAAGATGTTAAGACCTAGCTGCGTTTTCCACTTACTATTCCATCAGTGTTCGTGCATATTGGATGTCCGTTTTCCAGACAGTAAGTAGATAGGTACTATTTAATACCGTCACTTTTATTGTTCGCAGCATTCTCTCACTTTTTGGCGTTTTAACCGTTAAAGTGTAGGTATAGCAAAAAAAAATGAGTTTAAGTATCGACATTTAAACATTTATGCAAGCGTCCAAATAAATGATAGCAGATGATTCTTCCACTTTTTTAATTATCTATCATCGCAAACCGCGCGAGGTCCCTCGCCTCTCACTTCAAAGTTCTATTTGGTTTAGGTTTAGACGTGCTAGATCGAGAAAGTTTCACTTTGTTTATTATTTTCAGTTGGGTTTTAGTTCAAAGCAATAAAACAATCCCGAGTTTCTTCGATGAGTTGGAAAAATTTCTGGACAACTAATACAGTAAAACTCCTATAAAACGACCACCTGTGGTTCTTCTAAAAAATGGTCTCTTGTAGGAGTAGTCGCTTTAGAAGATTTATTTTTTTAAGTTTCGTTTCGTTTCGTTCTTAGAAACTGCGATCGGTTATTATAGTGGTCAGTCGGAGGAGTTTTACCATACTTATCTACCAATACGTTATAAATAACGTAAAAATTGTGCTCTTTTAAAGTTAACAATTCGACAATTCTTATTTGATATTTTCGATAACTTGAATACAATTTAGGTAAATTATTTACACAAATATTATCATTAAAAATTAACTGCAGACACGATAGCTAACAATAAGTGCGATAAAGACAGTTAGGTAATAGAAACAGTTTCGTCCGCATCTAACTTTTACCGCATGATTTTGTAAATTTTTAGTGTAGGCAATCAATCCTGTCGCATTTCGTAAACTTCAGTTAGTTTTCACACGTGAAAAGACCCTCGATCCTTAGTTTCGAATACCGTTACGTTTAATTTGAGAATATAATTCTCGCAACCATCTAAACTGTCGTTGCCACAATTCGAAAATATGTACCTATAGCAAAATTCACGGAATTTGTAATAGGTATTACCCACATATTAATTACGGCATTTTATTTATTAAATGAACGTGGCAAGAAAAGGCTAAACATGCGCGTTCTGTAGATACATTAATATTGACCATGAAATAAAATACTTCGTCACTTTACAAATACTACTTTTTGATCATTTCAATGCTATAAGCTGTAATCTCCCCAATTATTATAACCTGTACTATTACTAGTAGAATGGCGCTTCAATCGAGCGGCCGGCTAAGTCTACTGACCTGACCCCACTTCACTTTTTTTTTATTCTTAAGATATTGCGAGAATATAATTGTAATTGAATAGAGGTATAATATTTTAATTTAACACTAGAAATTAAAAAAATGTAGATACGCGTATATTGAGGTTGTTCGACGATACTGCCAACTTTGTTTTACAAATTGAAAACCACATTAAAAAAAAGGTTTATTTCGCGCAAACGTGTAGGTATGCGACGTGACTTGACTGTACGGGTAATAGCGGATTTTACAATATTATTTTATAAATTAGCTGTCGTAAGACTCGGCGGTTTCTTATCGGCCGCTGGTTTTCCCGGTTCTCGGTTCGTAACTTGCCAGAAAAACTACGGCAAAAATCAGAAAATAATTCCTAATATTTTCCATCAATTTTACGGTTTTTTTTTATTGAACTTATAAAGCACGCCTACGTAAAACGGCTAAAAGTTTAGCTAGGTAATTCGGAAAACATTTTGCGGTATCCACCGTGTGGATGGACACGCGCACGGTAAAATTAAAGATCCGTAAAAATTGCAATCGACATTGATTAGTTAATTTTTTCACGTAACGATCGCGGTAACGATCGTCTAATTCAAGAACGGGAACGTCCGTCCGCTTACTAATATATTTACAATTCATGCACCCGGAAATCTAATATGTATCCACTTTCATGATTTGCCACACGATACGCAAAGAATAAAAGTTAGGTTAGCGACATACTGTGCTATAGGGGTGCTAATAAAATTAAGGCGGCAAATGGCCCTCTACGCCAGCATCACGCCACATGCGCCCGGAATATTTTCGCCGAATGACGTCACACCACAGCTAATCGGATACGTTCTATTGAAACGAACATAATACCTACGCGTACGTACCGCCGAAATTGGCTTAGGATTCGTCGACCGGAGCGACGAAAAATCTAGAAGTTTATAATGTATTAAAAATGCCCATTTCGGCGAACTGCGCTTTTAGACCATAACTCTCGGAAAGCGTCTCTCGGTCGTGATGCCGAAAAAGCTAGGCTAGACAGCGTTTATAGCCGCAGAGGAACAGTAATATGGGTAAAAGGGATTTTGTCTTGAAGTTACAACGGCCCGCGTCGTTCCAGACGCGACGATGAAACTGTAGTCTCTGCTTTTGAAATGTCGAAATGCGCCGGTGATTTCCCAAAATCTGAGAAAGGGCGCTATAACCCGAGCTCGTTGGATATTACGCGGGCATTCGCTAGGAAATGGAACGAATTTACGTTTATTAATAAAACTCGGCTAAAGGGTGCCTCCTAGTGAGGACCTGGGGACCCTTATTATTGAAAATCTGACATGCGAACCTCTCCTTGTTATTATTACATACATACGTGACATGGGAAAGGCCGAAGGTCCCGAAGGACTTGGTAACAATCAGCAGCGGTTGTTTAGGGACCGAAGGCGGCGGCGTGAAGAGATGAATCGCGAGAAAGCGTAAAGAGGGAGGAGAGAAGTCTACGCGTTTAATTAAAATCCAGATTTTTCTTTACAACCTGTTTGCGCTGTCGCAATTGTCGGAATTGTATAATCAAAGAAAATTTACGTAAGCGCTTACCTAAATCAGAACCTAATCGTTTTCGTCAAAGTTCATCGAAACCGAAAAGTCGTCCCAAATATCACTTACATTCCTAGACTCGAGACTTCTAAACCAGGCGCATAGTTCAAGGATTGCGGGCCAGAGACAGGACACCGAGGAATGTTCCGGATTCCCCGGATATTGGTCTCGGAAACTTTTGTTTGACGAGGATATGAAACTCAATTGCGTCGCTCTCCGGTTAAGAGCAGTCATTACTTCGACGTATCCACATAATTGCGGCAACTTTGTATATTTTACGGTTCGTACTTCGAAAGAAGGTCGAGGAATTTGCATTTTATAATCGTCGCGATGGACTTGTCGTCGAAAGCTCTGGTTGTGCGCCAATCCGAATTTATTGCTGTGGTAGTGGTACGCGTGCGAGCGCATTATTAACAACGATATTGAAGCTCGGCCCGGAATTCCAATTTGACTCCGAAATCCGGCGAAGAGGCTCTTAATGATCACTTTTGATTTATCGTCGCCACTCTCTTTCTTTATTATGCTCCATTATTGAGATTCGCTCGGGTTACTGATGCTCATTAAATAAATTTAATTCTAAATTCGGATCTTCGCAAATAGAATTCGTTATTTAACTTATACGAAAAGGGTTTCGTTTTGTTTTCGGCCGCTATTAATTTTTAACTTTAATTTACTCGCAAAGGCGGCGACCCGAAAACTTTACAAACATAACGTAGGTAAATCAGAATTTCAATTTTTAATTAAATTTTTTCTTCGTTTAGACAGTGGGTGGTGTACGTTTGAAATTTAAGCACGGCTAACGCCGAAAAAAGAGAACTCGTACATTTCCCGCTCTCGGGGACTGGCGTGCTTTTGAACGTTGTGTAAACTTTAATCCTGTGGGGTTAACAAAGAAAATATTTAGCCAGAGGCCAATCTAAATTTGGTGGCTGAAGTGGAGAGCCTGATTGGTTGTATCGAGAGTTCCGGGCTCGAGTGTTATCCTTGCAGGATTGCTCGAGAGAGAATTGTGGATTTTTCATCAAGCCGTTAAATTGCTGAACTGCAGACGGTAAAAAGGTTGCGCGGGCAGCAGGTCACATTGTTTTAAAACTTTTTATTTATTGCTCTCTACTGCCTTGGAAATTTTTGAGAAGTAGGTACCTGACGCGAAATTTGGATGACCGTAGACGTGCACCTACTATACCAAAATAAACACTTTATGACGATGCCTTCGGATTATCGGCGGCGTTTTGGATAATCGAAGTATTAGCTCTCAAAAAGTTGTTAGATTATTTTTAAATATATCGCAGTTTAAATGGCGACATTTTATTTCACTATTTTAGCAATTTAAGAACTTTAGCACTAGCCCCTGACCTAAACCTGCGATAAACCTTAAAATAATATTGATAATCATTTTAGCTTTTTTTAGTGAGTCAACAAAACGTTATGTTTGAAATACAACAAAAACGTATGGATATCTATACATTTTTTAAACAGTAAAGTGTTTAACATCGAGCGTGTTGGAAAATACGCGAATTTTCACTATTTTCTAACAAATATGAAATTGACAATCGATCGATGAATATCCCTAACAACGAATTACTGTTATCTTAGCACAAAATTAATGTAATTAGCACAAAATCGTTTACTTGTAACTACATTTATTATTTTTAGATAACATTTAGTCTTACTTGTGAAGAAAATTCACAAACACCCACTAACCCGCGACATTTGAATCGCGAAACCAAGTAAAAGTTCGAAAAAATAAAGCTTTTGTACAAACTGAACTTGATTTCTAAATTCAATTTAAATAATCTGGCGAGTAGAAAATTTTGATATTTAACCTACTCGTTTTCAAATAATGAGCTTTTTCACCCCTCGACGTTAGCTCGTTCGCCGATACCATTATAACTGGTCGCTGATCGCTGGTCCCTTAAAGTGTTCATTGATCGACAACGACGATTTTAATAACGTATCTATAATTCATAAGTGCTCGGCACGAGAACGTGCAACAGAATTTAATAAACTTAAAATGCACGGGCAATTTTCCGCGAGGCACCACCCCCAGCTCAGCTGTAAGCGGCGCGTAATAAATCCAGAAACAATAGGACCACAAAAAACCGAAATCAAAAATACATCGGGAGTTATGGACGAGGGTAGAATCATCCCACAACAGCAATCATTTCTTAAAACGACTTATATGAGCTATATAGTTTAATAATTGAACATTATCGCTTTTGGGAAAGCTTTCGGAAAGATTGAGCGAGCAGTTGCCGGCGTTTATTCAGTAATGGTGTAGGTATTAGGTTTTGCAGGTTTTCGCTCGTTTTCCCTTAAAAGCTGAAGGAGCAGGTTAGAGATATAAAGCAGATGACTGCAGAACCATCGCAGTAATGGCGGCAGATTTCGCGCCGTGGTTATGTTTTAATAGAATTTACGATTACGGCCGGCGGAGGGTTGAAAGCGAGAGAGGGCGGCAGATTTTAGCTCGGTTTAAGTGAATATTACAATGCACTTAAGAAGATGGTTTCTCGGTTATTTTACAGTGCGCCTTCGTAACGTTTATTTTCGGTTCTTTAAGATACGGCGACGTCTTAATATTTTTGACATCGGATGGGTCCTTAGCAAATTAACTATCGACTTGTTTGTATGGGTTTTCAAGTTTATTACCCTCGAATAACGTCTCGTACAGATGCAATAAGAAAGCAAAACGGAAAGATAATTTTCAATCGTAAAAAGCGATAGACATTAGTAGATGAGATACCACCTATAATAAAAAATATATAAATTTAATATTCGAGTCTTGGTGAGGAAATTGAATCTGTGCGTTCCTAGGCGGCCATAAGCCAAAAATCGGGAGATCTTGACTTCTCCCGCGGGACAAATAAAATTTATGACTGACTTGACGTTTCTTTAGTGGACGCTGGGCACATATAAGTAGAAAAATCACAGAATTTTTCCGGATGAACGGTTTTCTGTTTCCTTTATTCTTGACGAGAGAGCGAGAGATAAAAGAGAAAAGTAATAACACTTTTCCCGGCAAAGATTTCATTGCATCAGCAATCTGAGCGTGTGCTAGGTATGAAACATCGAAATACCGAGAAAAATAAGGGTTTCCGCGCTCCAGAGAGATCCCGTTTCAGACGTAATAATGCCTTGATTTATTAGAAATCTCGAGGAACTGAAACGCTTCGCTATATTTGAATTTAAATGAACGAAAATTAACGTATTAAACGTTCGCTCGCTTTTGAAATTTTCGTCTTTAAAAAGCAGGCGTGTGCGCGGGTAGGGAAGCTCGCCCACAAATCACCACCATCATCTTAAAGATTTCTCTATAGAAGTTAGCTATATTATCGATTAGGTACTTTAAGTTTGCGGCAAACCGTGATTCGTTCCGTCAATTCCGGAAAAGCTCCGCCCGCATTTCCACGTTGCTATAGGAACCCTCCCTGAGCTTCGAAAAGAGATAAGGCGCCCCTACAATACCAAACAGACAAAGACAAATACAAACAGATTCGCGAATCGTACCGGAGACAAGGTAATAAAGTTCAATGGATACCGGAAAAAGATAAAATTCGTACATGGACGATTTAAATCTGCCGTATCGCTCACGGTATCGGTGATATCGTGAAAATACAAAATGACAAGTTGTTAATAATTGCGACCCAAATACCGCGTAAACTAAACATTCCGAATTCGGTGATTTATTTAGATCGGTTTGATTACTTTTTTATTTTGCATTATAACACCTATATTTACTATCTACTTGTACGTGTTTTTTACACGTAAGCTTAACAGTGCGATACCTGTGTTTCGTATCTTAGATCGCGGTTTCGAATTCGACCCAAATAAGTTTATTAATTGTAAGTATTATACCTAGTTTTCTTTTAAATATCGAACTATGTCTTTTATCATTTCAGTTGCATCTACCTACATTAGACTTAATTTAGACTTTTAATCAAACACAAATTACAAACAAAAATATTGTTCAAGACTTTTGGATAGTTAAAACTTGAAATTTTAATCGCTTCTTTATGTTCCCACAACTATGAAAAATTTTTAAAATCTGCATTTGTTTATTAAAATGCAAGAGAACTGAAAAATTTTATAAATTACTCTAAATTACAATAGTTTATTATTTAAGAAATACGACATTTTCCCGCAATAAGACACTTTTACTTAAAAACAAAAGTCCACTTAAAATTGGAGTGCGTATTATCTATCGAAAAATGCCGTAATCAGTTTTACTATTAAAGTAGGTAGCTTAATTTCTTAGTTACGTTTTAACGATTAATTAAATAATTAACACGTCTCTATCTCTATTGTCGTCGCATAAAGAACGTTTTTCTAAATTATGCAGTCGAAATACATATAGCTTATCCAAACCTATATGATGTTCACGTCATCAATTAAAAGTTACTAGATTGTTTATTTGTAATTCGGTTTAAAGTTTGGAAAGTGGCATATTCTATAGATGATTTACTTGCGACATATTAGTATGGTATAAAGTAAAGACTACAATTTATTAGAACTGTCAAAATACGAGGTACGACGTGACAACACTGTGTGAAACGTCATCATCTAGTAACCTTGTATTGATGACGTGAACATCATATAGGTTTGGATAAGCTATAAATATTAGTCGAGATATGACTTATTTATAAAGGCGTTAAACACTTCATTCTGGCTACCATAGCGTTTTCAGTATAGGCATCTAAATACGTGAGTACATACTTAATAAAAATTTACCCCTATTTAAAATCAGAAACAATTCAAAAACATGTCTAAATTATTTGACATGTTTAACAAACCCTTAATTTGATTAAGGTTTCTCCTTGATCGATCGAACGCTCCATTAAAATCAAAGGTAAAGTTTGTTAGAATTGTGACGTATTTAACAATCATATTGAAGTGCAGACTGTATATTAATTATTCTTGCAGATATAGGCAATTGCAACGAAACGCGACGACGTTGCTATAGCCAACTAACGCGTTGTTAATTTTGAGCGTCTCGTTAATTAAACAATTATAAGGGCGACAAAGTGTGCGATGATTTTAAAAATTGAATTGTTTAAGGATCGCCAATTCGTGTGTAACGGATCGTTAACAATACGTTACGGTTAATTAACCAGATGAGAAAATTATTGCGGGCAGCTCGATCGATCGATTATTTAATAATTAAGTAGATATAGGAAAATATGAGGATTTTTAAATTTAGAAAAAACTGGTTTTGATATTCTAACGTTAACGATATTCTATCCTGTATATTTTTTTAAATGCGATTTTAGCAATTACAACGACGAAGCTCGGTTCTAGGATTTTCCGACGATATACTATCTCTAAAGGGGTATTTCTGTTTTAGGTGAAAAGCCGCACAAATGCCAGGTATGTGGAAAAGCTTTCAGTCAGTCGTCGAACCTTATAACGCATTCAAGGAAACACACCGGCTTCAAACCCTTCGCCTGCGACCTTTGCGGACGAGCATTTCAAAGAAAAGTCGATCTACGACGGCACAAGGAAACTCAGCACACGGAACTGCGATCAATCGTGACATAGTGCCAAGATACCGGAGGTGTATCGCATCCATTTTCGACGAATGGTCTTTGCACTTCCCCATCGGCGACGCACGGTCAAACTTCTTCGGGATTAAGTAACGACGTGAAAAGCGCGAACGCACCCGCGCCCGATCTCGCCTCGTCCTTGCATTTACAAAATTCCCCCGGTCAGCAATCTTTAAACAACCTAAACTGTCACGTTAAAGACTTTTTGCAAAATACTTCGAGCGCCTCCTTGCAGATGCCATCGAGTTCCATTTACCCTAATACAGGCTGGACTTAATAGAATGCCATATTTGATGACTTCGGGCGGTTTTTTAACGATCGCTGTGATTTGAATTTAATTTTTCCGACGCCGAGGTCATGAAATATTTATTGGGTAGTAAAAAAGTGTTAATATGTATGTAGGTATGTATTATCGTTTATCTAGTAAACCAAAGAATGAATGTAGATAAACAAAATAGTATTTTTATCGTGTACATCGAACTGTGATCGAACCAAATATGTCATATTAAATATGATGCTAACGACTTTAACGTCTCTTGTACTGAGTGTTTTAATGATGGTTTAAAATATTAAATGTGCAATCTTAAATTTAGTGCAATCTACCAAATATTCCGCTTCCTCGATGTACGCATAATTACAAAAGACACTCGTCGGCATTCCATAGATTAAGGATTTATCAATTATTAAGTATTTCGGCACACCGACATATCAACGAAACCTCCGTCAACGTTTTACATCTGACAGGATTTTATTTTTGAAGACCTTGATTGTCTCATGAGAAACGTATCTGGAAAGGAGCGAATACGTTCAGTTGAAAAATATTCTTTACGATCGTCGAAGAAATTTCACGTTTCCTTGTTCGTCCCTCTCGATCAAACGATCTCCGTTTCCATATGTTTGACGAAAGTTTGCCTAATTATTTTTTTAACCATAACGATCACTTGTCGCTTATCGGAAATCAATTAAAAATTCGATAAACCTCACGTTTCATTATTGAAAAACCATACGTAACGACCAATCAAGCTTCGACCGCCTCGAAACGTGTATTTGTGCGGAAAAACTCGAGGTAGTAGTGCTGCTCGATACAATATCACCGGAAGGCGAGAGAACTCTCGCGCAGGCCATATCTTTATTTACAACAGAGTCACGGCGTGTTTGGAATACAAAATAGGTTTCTTGATTGAACGACTTGATTTTTAACCAGAGCTGCTCGAAACTGGGGATTGGAATCGGATCACGAAAAATGCAAGATTTTCCCCTCAGTAGGTATAACAAGAAGAAACCGAACAATTTTTCCGATTACCATAACTCCCGGTCATTTTAATATTCTCGTCCGGTCCCGAAAGATTTCTATTAATATTAATAAACGAATTACGAAATATGCCGTATGTAACTTCATATTCCCCGTGCAGCGGAATTGGAGGTCTCGACACTCAGAAAGCTGGTTTCCAGTTTCAGCACTCTGTGTCTACGCCCTCATCCCATTTCAGCCCCCGAAGTCTCCCGAAAGCTCAGAACTGTCAAGCTGTATTCTGTTGAACGTGTGATTTTACTGCTGTAATTCTCACACCGAGATACCGATACCCGCAATGAATTTTCGCTAAAAATTTCAGTAACGTTGTCGGTAATATGCTGTTAAGCTTTAGCCAAAGATGTTCGCCACGGTGCCGTATTATTTTTTTATAAAATCACTGTTCTTTAATTCTGATATTAATGGCCGTAAATAAATGTTATTAATATAATCAAAGACGATTAGTACAACTCACAACTATCAATTCAAATAACTAGTTCGTAACGGAGGAGGAACGCAAAAAAAAACAACGCACTGTACGTATGTATGTATGTATGTATGTATGTATGTATATGTATTTATGAATTTTTTGTATATAAGCTTTATATCGTGCATGTTTAAACACAGTTTTACTATTCTTGTCACTTGTAATTATTTAAATAAAATGTTATTATTGCAAATTACGTTTTAATTCGACTTGATTATGAACTGTTTAAAGACTTTTAGAAAATTAAATAAATTATATCCGACAATGCGTTATTTAATTTATTATCCTTGATGTCAATTTCACGTGAGGAATAAACGTAACAAAAACAATATACGTGTAAGTACGTAGAACTCGAAAAACAATCAGTAAAAAAGTATATCTAGATAATTAAATTTAGTAGGTATAGTTTTCATAAACAGTAGAAATTAACAGTTTCTGTAAATTAATGCTTAATAACCGATCTTGTTTTGATTAAGTAATACTAAAATTAATTTCTATTAAAATGAACAAGTGCCATCTGATTTTTATATCGGCAATAAAAACCCTAAGAATCAATCGTATATATGCTTCTAAAAATAATTTTCTAATGAAAGCTCCAGCATGACGTTTAGAAATCCCCTTAATAATATAACAAACGAGCTACCACTAGTTATCGCGATAATATTATGAAGTTTCATAAACGAAGAGGGTTGTTCATTATCAGGTAGCATTTATAACTATTTAAAACAATCTCGAGCGGTTTCGTCGATTGTAGGACGTGTATAAAATCAAATTAACATGCATTTTCGCATTTAGGCATTTCAAGGTGTAGAATATTTAAATCTGGCGATTACGAGGACGTAATAAATCTTTGACGTCCAAAGTGGGAGGCGGAACGAACTTTTATCGTTTTTTTTATAGCCACATCGAAGCGCCCAAATAAATAAACAGAAACAATAATGGTAAGAGGTAATTATGCAAATGAAAGTAGTGTATTGAACAAAACAAACAGAGATCCTTTAGACTAAAATCCTTTTAGATCTTTTGGGAAAAGTCGTATTCATTCGTATTCGTCTAAAGTAAATCTTAAAAGGTAAATCTAATGTACCACCTAAATAAAAATCGTTTTGAAACTAAAATGATAACGACAATCGAATAGTAGACGTTTCGAAATAGTTGTAAAACAAACGATTTATCATATATATATATATATATATATATATATATATATATATATATATACCTACCTGTTCTAAAAAAATTGATTTTTCAAAAATACTAAAATTAATTAATTAATATCTAAGGTTATTGAAGAAACTTGTCAAAAGGAAAATGAACAACTGCGCTCCCACTCAAAATTTATTACTGCACATGCTGTGTATAAATCTATAAAATTCATGGAATCAACTCGTACATAATACCCCATTATGTGTTTGTTAAAAATAACATACAGTAAAAGAAGGAAATTTCCTAAAACTGACGTTTTTAACAAAAACTGCCGAATAACGAACTAAATTTTAATCGGTGTCCATTTTCCGGAAAAATTTTAAATATTTTTCAAATTTGCAAATTAAACTGGCTCAAATATTAATGGTTAATAGATCGAGAATCTGCCAGAAGCCCAAAATAATTGAAAATTATCGGTGATATTAGTACAGTAAGCAATCAAATACATGAATTACGAGGAAGTTTATTCAGTATATATAGTTTCTTGTACAATTTACAGTCCACGGTCGATATTGAATAAATAATTGGACGGAGAGTAAAGGGCGAACATCCCCAGCGTATCCTAAATGTAGTTAGTGTTCTCACCTTGTTCGGAACAATTTGAAATGGAGTCTGATTCGATTAAGATTCTCCTTCTCCTTCTTAGTTTTAGATTCGAAACGAAGAGGGCAATCGTCGCGACCGAAATAAAGACTCCCATTAAAAACTTTTGCATACATTAACGTAGAACGTCGAAGCTCAAAGGAGCTTAGAAAATTTCTAAAACTTTATAATTTTTCCGAGAAAAACTCGAGCTCTCCTCGTTTCGACCCAAAACGGGACCAAAGGTTTAAATGGAAGTTTAAAAATACTCGAAAAGCCGTAAGCAACAAACAGACACCGCAATTCGCGTATAAAACAAAGTAAGTAGTATATCTAAGAAGTCGTCAAGCACATTTGAGTGGAGTAATGATCACAATTACGCCTCACGTGACCTATAATTATCACTCAACGGTCGTGGCGTTATAGCTCACCGGGGACCTACTCGGTAGGGCTCAGCCTCCCCAAGAGGGCCCTGCACGCGAAATTCCGTGCGCCAGTCAACCAACACTTACCCCCTGCACTTACTTCCAAACCGAACCGTAGTTAAGCAGAAATTTTTATTTCCTTTAATGAAAAATTAAAGTAGAAATAATTCGAGAAACTAAAATTGTCTGGACGCATTTACGATAACCCGACAGTTACGACGTTCGTTTATTTCACCGATCTACGGTTTATCGAAATGTAATTATAAAAAAGCGGCAATTGGAAACTTTTAGACCGGCCGACCTTTCGTAAATTTTTTATTTCTGTTCACGATAGTAAAATAAACACCCGACGACCAAACTAAAAGAATATATTTTTAAAATTTTTACTGGTATCTACCGTTTTTGTTTTTAGAAGGACTTATTTATCGAATTTCAAAATAATGATTCATTTAAGAGATTAAAAACGCGCCAGGAAAATTATTACCTATTAAATTAAATTAAATAACGACGCAAGTTACGAAGAAAAGAAAAAGTAAAAATAATAGGTTAACGTGGCGGTTAAAAGGAATGTGGAATTTATGAATTGAAGGGCTGAAAAAAACAAAGAAGAATACGGCGAATTGCATAAAAAAATAGGACAAAGAAACTTATAAAAATGTAAAAGTAATTTCATCGAACTACTAAAGCATGAATGTCGTAAGAGAAAAGTCCAAAGACAAAAGAAGAAACTACAAGATTATATGAAACAATAAATTAACGTGACCAAAAAAATTTCAATATTAGCAAAAGATTTACCGAAAGACGACAAGTATTGTATTAAATTGCATGGTTCATTCAACAAAATTTAAATTGGTTGAATTTGTTCTTCTATTATCTTCTATATTAAAGCGAGATATAACAAAAATATTTACACGATAATTGTCAAAAAAAAATTATTTAAGAAGTATCTTGGCAACTCTTTGATTATTTATCATTATATTAACGAAATGTATTTTGACGTTATAAATAAATGCGCAAGTGTCAAAAATGAAATGTAACCAAAGATTCAAAAGTCCAAACATGAATGAAAATAAATGTAACGTTTCGTCGTTGAAGAACAGAATTTTGGGGCTGTTCAGTATCATAAGAATAATGGGCCGATCTTTGCATTTTCGATTTTAACTGACAAATATTTATTGTGGAAATAATTTTTCTAACAAACTTTTCTATGGTAAATAACTGTCAAATAAAATCACAGATAGTTAAGGGCAGGGTACCCATGATTTTTGGCGTATTTTACGCTCATCCTTAAACTAATTTTTGAGACATTTTGGATCATTAAAACCAAAATGTTTTTATGATTAGTTGTTTATCATTATTTTGTTTATGTATACTCGTAATTTGAGTACATGATTTTTATTCGTTAATTTGTTATTATAAATTATAATTTTGTTAGTTATGGTGGAATTTTATAAAAACTAAATAAGTTAAAGTGAAGTGGATTTTTTGTTTTACAGAGAATAATGTACTCGAGGACATATAAAAGATTCATAACGAATGAATTATTTTAAACTAATAAAAAATTAAATTAATATTTTAAAATCAATTTTTATGTAAACAATAATAAAATTTTGTGAGAACTTGTTAAGTCCTCGAGTACATTATTCTCTGTGAAACAAAAATCCACTTCACTTTAACTTATTTAGTTTTTATAAAATTCCACCATAACTATTAGGTGTACAACTTTGCTTCCGCCGTTTTTTCCGAAATTGAGGCTTTATTGTAATAAACTGGTTATACATTTATGATTCAAAGTATTGTCCATCGCTGGCCACTACTTTCTTCCATCTTTCGGGCAGCGTACGAATCCCGCGTTGAAAAACTGGTCATCTTTTGAAGCGATCCACGAATCGATCCAATTTTTACTTCTTCATAAGACCGGAAGTGCTGGTCATCCAGGCCGTGTGCCATTGATCGAAACAAGTGATAGTCCGAGGGAGCAACGTCTGGAGAATACGGCGGGTGGGGTAGGACTTCCCATTTCAACGTTTCCAAGTATGTCTTGACCACTTTCGCAACATGGGGTCGAGCATTGTCATGCTGTAAGATTACTTTATTATGTCTCTCGTTGTATTGAGTCTTGCTCAAGTAATGCCTCCAATTCTGCATCTTCGAAAACCTTCTCTCTTCCACCGCCATGCCGGTCTTCGACGTCAAAATCACCGTTCTTGAAGCGTTGAAACCACTCGGCACGTTCTTTCACTAATAGCGGCCTCACCGTAGGTATTTGAGAGCATTCGATGAGCCTCAGCCGCAGATTTCGTCATATTAAAACAGAAAATTAAAACCTCCCGCAAATGACGAGAATTTGGCTCGTAAGCTGTCATGTTTAATCGAGAATAACTTTATGATGCAGACACAAATCGACTAATATTTCGATGGCGTTATATTTACAAATACCTAATCTTATTGTATGACAGCTACGATCTATTTATTTCGACTACCACTTACCGCTACAGCCATTTATTGCAAAACGGCGGAAGCAAAGTTGTACACCTAATAACAAAATTATAATTTATAATAACAAATTAACGAATAAAAATCATGTACTCAAATTACGAGTATACATAAACAAAATAGTGATAAACAACTAATCATAAAAACATTTTGGTTTTAATGATCCAAAATGTCTCAAAAATTAGTTTAAGGATGAGCGTAAAATACGCTGAAATCATGGGTACCCTGCCCTTAAAGTAAAATAAAAATTATTGTTAACGAATGAATAAACTTAACAAAAATAACGAAAGAAAAGACAAATGATGTAATAAATAATGGCGTATAAATAATTAAATTTCTTCAATAAATAATTCGAACCTATAAAAATACATGCATCTATGTCATCTGATTTAAACGCCGTACTTAAAATTTACAATTTATATTAAAAAAAAGTTGAGCAAAACGCAAATTAAAATATAAAAAAAAAACAGTCCAGGAAGTACAGATAATATACCGTTCGTGCTCGCGTATTAGCTTTTTGTAATGCGGTAGGTTATCAGTTCCACTGTCGGAAAATTAAAATATTATATACAGTCAAACTTCTATATAGCGAATTTCCTCATATAACGAACTTTTGTAGAGGCATTAAAACAATATTTACCAAAAGGTGTTATTTCTATATAACGAACATTTTTTCCTGGATTTATCGACTTCGCTATATAGAAGTTTAACTGTATTTGCTTCTTCTCTTTGTCCTCATTAAGCAACAAATTCTTCTGTTACAAAATTAGGCACATTAATAAATTGCCAAATTAATAATCGTTAGCTCCGACTCGTTAAAATCTTTTGCCCTTCATAATTTCTCAAGGTAAAAGTTCTAACGGCTGTTGAACCAATTAACTACCAATGATCAATAAAATTGGTTGCGTATACAGGGTGATTTATAATTAGATATAAAAATTTGTAATATATGTTCAACAGGACATTTGAAACAAACAATTGCTCTAATTTTTTTTTCTATTTGTCTTCCTCACAAACGGTTCATTCTCACAATGGGCCCGTTATGAGCATTTACTTTATATTAAATCGATTCAAATTTGTTTACAGTCGTGCCGAGCACGTCTGCAATGCTTTTACATCTAATTATAAATCACCGTGTGTAGGTAATGCGGTTTAACGGGAAACTGAAAATATTTCAGCCGTCGCGACGGCGCTGCGTCGACCAGTGGAAACTCCTTAAACATTTTGGTGGCGCGCCGAAAAGAAAATGTCGAAGAAATAATGTTTATAGTACCGACCAAACATGTTTTTAAAAAACAAATTTATACGATAAAAATATTTTTTAAACATTAGAAAAAAACAAGCGAACAAATTAGAGTTTATGAAAGAGACACGAAGTGTTCGTCGTGTTGTGTTTTGTCCTTGTTGCAACGAACCGACGGAAAATAAATTAAAAAAAATAATAATCGAAGGAATACTGGATACAGTTTAAAGATCAATATTCATAGCCGCATTCGACGACTAACCGTATAGTCGGGGAGATTCGATTTGAACCTTTCTGAATATGCAGCCGTTTTAGTTCGACAACTGAGATAACTCTGTTAAAGAGTGTTAGGTGAATTGTGAATTGCAGTCGAATTTCGGGGATGGAATTATCTCTGAATCATGAACTTTCCTAGCGTGCCGGAATGCCAACAATTACGACAAAACACGAAAATGTGAGCTGCACACGGCTAGTCAAAAGCTAGCCCTGTTAAAATATTAATCTGGACAGAGATTGTGAGTTATGGAACCGAGACCTCTAACATGACTGTGGCAAGTGGTTCCGACTTTCCCACCGGCTAAGTGGCGTTCGGCACGCAAAGAGTAGATTTGCAAAAGCAAGAGTTCGCCGTCTTTCCGTTTAATTTTCTTAGCGATAACTTAAAACGTGAAAGGTCTTGTCGTTTCGAATTAACCGACAAATGCGGCGCGACGGCGTTTCCTGAAAAATAAAATCCTTGTCGGAAATAACGGTAATTCGTCAGGATTTTTCCAAATCATATCTGTTAGCAGGGTTCAGAGCTCGCTTTGTGTTCGCACACATTTCAAGTCTCTAGAGAAATACAATCAACGAGTCGGAGAACGGTCAATCTGCTCGGACGTTGCCCATCAGTGTCGGACTTCCCCTTTTATATACTTTCACCCCGATAAACTTAAATACCCTAAATATTCCCTGACGCGACGATCTAAGGCCGTCCGCTTGCGCAATCAAATTTTCATAAAATTCGTGCATTCGTTAATTAACGAAACTCGATTAAAAACTGAGGCCGGAGCGCTTTTTTCGCAATTTCCTTTGCCGCGGTCTTTTCGTGTCATTTCACAACGTTGTTTAATGTTAATTGAACTATAAATACTGCCGTTAAGCTTTTATGGTCTCGAACTTGATGTTCGTCAAAGTTATCGTCCTCTGTCGATAAATGGATTATTTAAAATTCCCATTACGACCTGTAAATGTAGTCTGCAGTTCTTGGGTTAATGGTTATTTTGATGGTTTCCAAAGTCTAGGGATTTATAAATAACTTATTTTTATTTCCACGCTTGTAATAAAGTTGTGTGCTGTGAAAAAGAGGCAATCGACGAACATCCATCCAACGATCGCGTCGTTTTCAAATATTCGAAATAAAATGCATTTCTGTTCCATTTAAACGGAATTTTCGCTTTATTTAATATTCGAACAAAACGACCGAAGCTGCAAGGTGTAGATTCGAAAGAAACATCCTGCCAGAATACAGAACAGTAACGCGCCGCAGGGGTGAAATCTTTTCTGCTACGTACTTGTAAAAGTGGTTCGCGCACTCTTGTGTCCAATTATTGCACGAAAGGGCTGACCCCTGATGTACAAAGCCCTCGCTCAGGAACGACCAGCAAGGATAATATTATCCTACCTTTCTCCGGGAAAAACGAGCGAGCGAAATCCCATCCCCGTTCTTTGTGCCGTTATCGCGTCGTCAGTTTTTCGCGACCTCAAATTACAATTCAAATTTTTTCATCGTCCCCGCGAAATAGGCCACCGCATTTCCCCGATTATTTAAAACGGGTAACAGTTGGATAGTTAAAATTCGGACTATATTTCTCCCTCATCCACAAAAATTTCGAAAGGAATGGACGAGAACAAGCAGAGAGTAGATATTCATATATAAATATATAAAACTTCCATTTGGAAAATAGCGTTCATAACATATTCAGTAGCGGACAGTCTTTTTCGAATGCATATACAATCCTTATATATAGGAGTTCTGGTCTTTCTGAGGAGCCCCGGACGGGAACTGAACATTTCGGACGTGACAAAATCTCCGCTGGGACTTCGACGGTATACTCGGTTTTTTATGAAAAAATATCGCCCCGAAATTTGTTTATCGGCCGGCTTCGATTTCCTGCGCGTGCATTAAAATAACGCGGGGACCCGAACGACATCCGAGATGCTAATACAAAACTTATCTTCCAACCCCGCGCGAAGGCGGAGCTGCGGAGGCCCCTTTAGAAGTCCCTTCAGCCCCCGAAGACCGAAGAACGCCACGGAGACAGATCGCCGCTCAGTATTCTCAAATTATATTACCACAAACTCCATCTCTACGTGAGCCTATTGTCAAATAAATAAATAGCATTTGTATAACGTTACATTTTAAAATACACTTTGCATAATGCACTTCGATCACTTTAGTAGGATGTGATCTGTATAACAAAAATCGTATGGATTATATTCTGCGAAAGCGCAAGAGTGAGGGTGTAATACGATTATTTAAATAATTAGGTAGGTACGCAAAATCAAATTAAATTTCGAAATTTAACGAAAATGAAAACCAGAACTTGTCGATATTTAAATATAATAAGCGTTTTAATAGTTATACGATACGAATATGAATACGACAGAATTGAAAAAAATTCAAGTTGAAGGCACACGTATGAAAGTCTGCAGAATATAAGGTTTTTATTTATTTATTTATTACCAAATTTATATTACAATGTTATACATAGTATATATAAATAGTTCCAAAGATGAATGGAACAACCACAGAGACAAAATATCCGTACGTGGTTCGGTATATAACTAAAATCTAAAGTTAATTCTAAAGTTTATACAAAAATAAAATAAAAACAAGACAGGTTAATAATTAAGTTAAAAATTCAACTCACTTGCATTTACATTTGCATTTACTCAGTTGACATAAGCATAGCACAATATGTTTTCAATGGTTTTTTATAATTGTTGTTTTGTAATATCTTAAGTTCATTTGGCATTTTGTTAAAATTATCTCTTGCAACATACTCTGATTTTCTTTTGCCCACTTCCAACATTGATTTAGATATTTTGATTAACTTATTCCTTGTTTGCACCGAACTGGATTTGAATTCATTTGACATATCCCTATAATAATGTAATACTGCTTCATAGATATATTTTTGTCTCAAGTCTAAAGGTAATTTCATACCATTGTTAGATTTAATTAAGATTTTAATAACTTTTCTATGTATGTTATATAATAAAGACATTAAAGACTTATTTGCAGATCCCCATGCCACAATACCGTAGGTGACAACACCGTAGTAGAGTCCATACATAATTACCATTAAATTTTCTGGTGATAATATTTTGCCCAATGTAGTCAATATATAAATGATATATTTTCTTTACGAACATTTAAGTATCTATAAAAAAATTAAACACTGACGTTTGAGATAGTACTTTAAAGTCGAAAAAAAACAAATATGAAAAGACTTTTCACGTCGAGTGTAATAAAGTGACGTTTTTCAAACGGTACCGATAATCGAAAAATACGACTTTTCGATTGCGAGCAAGAAAAGATTAATTTTAGATTTTCGAAAATCTAAAATGTAAACTTCTTCGAATGTGATATTACCTACTCAAAAAACTCGAATTTCAACCCATAAAAAATACGTCGAAATCTAAAAAAAAATCGGGACGCGTTTCGCCCACTAGAAGGTCGAATTTTTAAAATTATCCATTTATAATAGCAAAAAGTTGATGTTAATTCGAATCCTCTTTCTGAAGGGAAGATTGCTATAGCGAAAAACAAACAAAAAATGTTCGACAAAATCTCGTTTTTAGCGCGGTGTTTTTCAAATAAAAAACTTTAATAAACGACAGATTATATTTAAATCTTTACGAAAATTCGTCGTTTCCGGAACTTTAAAAATTCGTTTCGTAACGAAAAGCTACGTTCAAGATGGAAACAAAAGGCATATATACATATATATATATATATACATAAAATCTAATCTAAACTTCAGGCATGACAAAGTGGCGACCTTATAAATATGTGGGTATATCTAGGCGGGGATTATGCGGCCATAATTCAGGGATGTCGTCTAAGAGCGTCTTGCCGTGCTTCCTTCCCTTAAGAAATTCCTACTTGATGGAATTCGAGGAAAACGCACCAAGGTATAAAGGAACACGGCGATCGTCATAATACGTATAGATGACCGGCCATAAAAACGTTAATAATAAAGTCGAATTCGATTCAATTTATATCGATAATTAAGAAAATCTTTCGTTTCGTAAATTTAATGGGACTTTCATCGAGTAACATTCTGATTGCGAGCGACGCGGCGCGTCGCGGCGGGCAAAAGCGCTTTATGACAAATTCCCAAGTGTTTCGAGCAAACCTGCTCGCTAAGCTCACCTCCTGTGCATAAGCAGAGACATATTTTATGTCATAAACTCCATGCATTACTTATGGCAGTTTTACCCACGTTGTGCCGCCAGCGCTTTAAATTATTTTAATATTACATGATTTCGCTCTGGGCAAATCTGAAGTTGAGCTGCTTGTTTCGTTACGTCCGCTTTTATGTAAATTTCGACTCTTAAAAATTTAATTAATAAATAACGTCGGCGATTTACGACCGTTCTACGGACCCAAAGGGGCGAAAGTTCGAACCTTATTAATAAAACCAAAAGTATTTACTAAAATAGCGTTTAAAAGTTTTCAACCCGATATCCTTCCCACGAGCCCGATAGCCGAAAAGTCGAATATCAAAAATTGTCATATCTTTGTATCTTTCTACCGATACCTGCCTACGTACTGCGTTCCCGGAGGGCTCGTTCGTGCAAGGACCGTGTATCGGTTAAGCCTGATGTAGGTTCTCCGTTCTGAATATGTCATGAACCAAGATGACAGACTTGGGATGTCGGTTATAGATTATATGAAAACGTGATCGAGATATGTCTCTCGACTTTTGATTATTTGATGAATACCTTTAAATTCGCAATAGGAAAAAAAAATGATCGTCCATAAATTTTCGTTCGCGTATAGGGCCTTTTAGATTTTTAACTAAAAGCGTTTTCGCCAAAACCGACAAAACCGCGCATTTTAATACGAACTCTCTTTCCTAAACTAAAATAAAAATTTAGTAGTCGAGCGAAATATGACGAAATCCCACAGGAACGTCTTCGAGCGCGGACACCCGCTTATTTCACTATCAAGCCGAGTTATGCGATCGGGCTTTTCAATAACTCTAAAAGGCAGAACTCTGTCGCCCGGAAGAGTACTTGAATGATAAAAACTTTATGCATTGGCGTAGAATACGTAGATAGATATACTACACGACTAGCTCGAATAAACATAAAACTCCCCTTTCAAAACTGCAATTGAAAAGAATATTCGTAATCAAATACCATAAACTTAAACCTGTAGCAAATTGACGAGTAAATAAGGGGTAGTTCGGTGGGCCCGACAGCTTTTAAGGTTCATTTTAAACGGCGCGTTTATCAGGCCCGATTCGATTTCTGGTTAATTAAACGATATCGAAGCTTTGAAAACTTTGAATTTTCTCATTTCCTAAACCATAACGTCCATAACGTTATATTTATGCATTTAACGTCTAATTTTCTAGGTGTAATTAAATATAAGACACGAAAGAATAATTTTATTAAAATGTAACGAGTTTTAACGAACTAATATAATGGTGAAAAAATGTTATTTTTTATTTATTTACATTTCGCATATAATATACATCATATAATAATACATATATATATTAGGTGTACAACTTTGCTTCCGCCGTTTTGCAATAAATGGCTGTAGCGGTAAGTGGTAGTCGAAATAAATAGATCGTAGCTGTCATACAATAAGATTAGGTATTTGTAAATATAACGCCATCGAAATATTAGTCGATTTGTGTCTGCATCATAAAGTTATTCTCGATTAAACATGTCAGCTTACGAGCCAAATTCTCGTCATTTGCGGGAGGTTTTAATTTTCTGTTTTAATATGAAGAAATCTGCGGCTGAGGCTCATCGAATGCTCTCAAATACTTACGGTGAGGCCGCTATTAATGAAAGAACGTGCCGAGAGTGGTTTCAACGCTTCAAGAACGGTGATTTTGACGTCGAAGACCGGCATGGCGGTGGAAGAGAGAAGGTTTTCGAAGATCCAGAATTGGAGGCATTATTTGAGCAAGACTCAATACATGATACATGATAAAGTAATCTTACAGCATGACAATGCTCGACCCCATGTTGCGAAAGTGGTCAAGACATACTTGGAAACGTTGAAATGGGAAGTCCTACCCCACCCGCCGTATTCTCCAGACGTTGCTCCCTCGGACTATCACTTGTTTCGATCAATGGCACACGGCCTGGATGACCAGCACTTCCGGTCTTATGAAGAAGTAGAAAATTGGATCGATTCGTGGATCGCTTCAAAAGATGACCAGTTTTTCAACGCGGGATTCGTACGCTGCCCGAAAGATGGGAGAAAGTAGTGGCCAGCGATGGACAATACTTTGAATCATAAATGTATAACCAGTTTATTACAATAAAGACTCGAATTTCGGAAAAAACGGCGGAAGCAAAGTTGTACACCTATATATATATATATATATATATATATATATATATATATATATATATATATACACCGTGTCCAAGATAAGAATGCACAGCGTGGGGATCTTGAAAACGGTAGAAGATGCAGGGTGGCTTAAATTAGAAAAAGTTGCGCTATTTAGAGTATGTTCACATGCTGGTCGCAAAAGTTCATTATTGTTTATCGTTTTCAAAATTCTCAAAAAATGTGATTTTGTGGATTTTCGTTTCTTTTCATTTTTATTTATTTTAAATGATATTAAAAACTACCAGCACTTTCTCGTTGCCACTTTTAAGCTCTACAAAATGGCGTGTTCAAATGTTTAATCCGACGTTTCGTATCCGAGAACCCATCATCAACTTTATTTTTTATATGGCCTCAAACAAAGAGACACCCTGTATTCGGTAGCATTATTCATTACAAATTCAACGATGTATCACACATTATGGTTTTGAAGCCAAAAAGGGAAAAACGTGAGTTATAAGGTTTTTATTTTTAAATTAGTAGGCGCTGGTACAATAACAGAAACAAAATGTCAAAAATTATAATAATTGCTCAAATAGGTTGCCATTATTTTCTAGATACAAGTATGCTCTGTCTACAGAAGAATTCAAAACATGGTCTAACATTTCTGGTGTGATTGTATTAACTGCTGCTAAAACCAATGCCAATAACTGTTCTTCAGTTTCAAAAGTGGCGTCATACACTTGGTTTTTAAATAACCCCACAGGAAAAATCCAACGGAGTTAAGTCAGGTGATCGGGCTGGCCAGGCTACTTCACTGTGAGTTCCAATGCATTTTCAGGAAACCTCTGGGACAAATATTCCCGCACAGTTCTTGAATTATGCGCTGGGGCACCATCTTGCTGAAACCAGCAGTTGTTAACTATAAGTAATGGTAATTCATCCAAGGCATTCTCCAAATCAGTCTGCAGTAGGTCGAGATATCGTTCGGAATTTAAATTGTTGTGATAAATAAAAGGTCCTATTATTCTGCCACCCAAAATGCCTACCCACAGATTAAATCCAAATCGATGTTGATGCCTTGTTTCTTTTATTAAATGAAGATTGTCTGTTGCCCAATAATGTTTGTTACGCCGGTCGAAAATGCCATTGTTGGTTATCATTGTTGGTTATTGTTTTTCCCCTTTTTTGGCTTCAAAACCATAATGTGTGATACATCGTTGAATTTGTAATGAATAATGCTACCGAATACAGGGTGTCTCTTTGTTTGAGGCCATATAAAAAAATAAAGTTGATGATGGGTTCTCGGATACGAAACGTCGGATTAAAAATTTGAACACGCCATTTTGTAGAGCTTAAAAAGTGGCAACGAGAAAGTGCCGGTAGTTTTTTAATATCATTTAAAATAAATAAAAAAATGAAAAGAAACGAAAATCCAACAAATCACATTTGTTTGAGAATTTTGAAAACGATAAACAATAATGAACTTTTGCGACTAGCATGTGAACATACTCTAAATAGCGCAACTTTTTTCTAATTTAAGCCACCCTGTATCTTCTACCGTTTTCAAGATCCCCATGCTGTGCATTCTTATCTTGGACACGGTGTATATATATAACGATGAAGTTGCAGCCGACAATTTATCAATTATCCGTAACCTCGATCGAACGATTGATATTTAAAGTCCTAAGTACTTACGTCGACAACTGTAAATTCCTATAGCAAATATTGTAAGATGTGGTAACACCATCCCCTTCTTACCTAATAATTTACACAAAAGGGACGCGCGCCTAAACAGACCTCAAAGACCGTAACATTAACTCGCACGCAGAAACGATATCGCGTATTGAAGCGTATCAAGGCAGGATACGGCTGATGAGATGCACGGGATTCGACATTTTATGGATTTTGTTTCATTTTTTATAACCACATCCTTAGAGACGTCATCTCGCATACGACGTTCCAATATAACCGCTCTTTACCGACGATTTCCCTCGTTCCAAATAAAATATTTTAAGTAAATTGCACTATATTTTATAGACTTTTCCATGCGTGCCATAATATTTTGACTATGTACCGCAAATGAAGACACATTTGTTCATTAAGTTTTCAACATGAGTTATCTGATTTTTTATGCCGAGTTAGTTACTTATTAATTTATTCTGAGCAGCGGGATAAGCGATCACGCGAGGACTAACGATATGATAAATTTTGGTCGACATTAGCATTTTGTTACTTTTTCAATTTTTAAAGCGACATTCGGCTGCGGCATGTTTTGACTAGAAAATCGGCAAATTATTATTATAGAGCGATAGTTAACCTGACCCTCGCAAAACGTATCATTACACCCCAGCCATGCTCTGCATTAAATAGAAATTGTAATGACGAAAGCAGCTTACGTTTCACACCGTTAACAATAGTCCCGTGATTGCCTAAGGATAATCCGGGATTACACCGTCGATTGACAGGCCGCTCTACGGTTCGCCACAACATCCCTTTACTAATGTATGTAACGCTTTAGGACCCTCGTACTTAGTAAATAAAGGGCGCAAGGAACTAGGGCTATCAAAATTTCGGGGAAAATCCTAAAAAACAACGCCTAAACCTGGTGCTACGGAAACAACTACTAATTAACAAATCGCTCAAAAACAAATTATCCCTAATATTTCACGTCAACAAGTATGACACCTAAGGGAGGCCAAAAGGGTTAGGCTTGACAATGCAACGAGACCGAACCTCCCTATTGAGACCTTCTCAAATCATTAAATTTACACGTTTACTACAACACAAATTTTATCTCGCTTTTTTCGTTTCTCGGTGCAAGCGCCGATAAGGACGGCGCATCTTCGAACGCCACGAGCGTAATTAGACGTTACAACATTTGTGCAAATCACACGCACATGTGTAGTTATCCGAGACCCACCCAAATCCATTTTAAAATATCGAGAATAATAGGTGCAAATTTAATCAGGACTACATGCCCGTATGTGTGATAGCGGTGTCATTTTAAAAGAACGATGAGACCTACGGGATACGTTCGTTTTCCCTGTAGAAATATCCTAAATTTATTCGCCTATCTGTTTTACATTGTTTACTGCTTATAGTAGCGACCTACGTATAAGCGCGCAATTGATATATGTTTTTTACTGACGATGCCGATGCCGATGCCGGAGCTGTAAGCTTTCCTTAGATTTTAATCGTTAATCGTTCAAACGACTATCGCAATTGAACGAATTTAATATTGTCAAACGAGAATGGATATACAAAATATAAATGTTTTAAACTAGGTCTTTATTAGAGTGCACCGAGGTGGTGTCGCAGTAATTCCGTACGACTTGAGATTTTGATTGCATAATTATGGCGTCTAAACGTTGAAGGCGAAAAAAAGAACTATCTATCCACCTACGTTGGCGTTGTTTAGGTGGTTTCTAATTGAAAAATATGGACTTTAATCGTATATTTAAATAATATTAGTAACGCATCAAAAATAAGTAAATTATATACCTCCAAGTTCTCCTGCGTAATAATCTTCAAGACCGTCAACATTTCGCTGAACTCGTGCTGACAACGAATGAGTTTCCAAAAGATAACTGAAATCTATGAAATTTTAAATGGTTACTTAACATTTAAACGTTAAAAATTAGAATAAATAATAAATTTTCTGTAGATACTTAGAAACATAGATATCAATTTATTCTAAACATCGATGAAAAATACACTTATCGATTCCTCTAGAATCAGTTATAATTCTCATTGTCAGAAAAAAACGAGAATCGCCCCGTGACGAGGTGGCTCGAAATGGTCCTCGATTTAGCTTTGTTATTGCAAGACAGTGCGATAATAGGGCGCGTTGAACAGACAATAAGAGAAATACAAAGATATTGTAATGATCTTTTGAATAATTTGTTGTGAAAATAATGTTGATTTATAAATTATTTTGAAAATTTTTATGCTTAGATCGGCACTCCAAAATCTTAGCAACAAATATTAAACATACTTAATATAAAATACATTTAAATATTAAGACAAACAAACAAAATATAAGACGACCATTGTTAAAATAAATGGCCAATAAATTTTTACATGATCATATTTATAATAATCAAATGTCGAAGAGTTGCTATTAAGAAATGATGGTAAAGTTACTGCAAAAAGCTAATGATAATAAAACTTCGATTTGACATTGAAATATGTAGGTATCTAAGTACCTAACTACTTATTGTATTTTTGAAAAATATAATAGACGTGAACATAGATTTTTATCAAAACTTATTCGTTGAATTTTTAATGAATTTTCTCCATATGTTAACACCTCACTTTAAATTATTACAGAATACACGTTCGACCTTCGATTTTTCGCTTCTTTAAACTATATTCCAATTCTTAATAAATTATAATATTAATTTTTAAAGTAATCGCGGCCCCTAACAGTCACTGGTTGATAAATTATTATCAGAAGAGCATGACCTCTAATAAAAAATTGACAAACGGTCCCTAAAATTATACAATAACATTTCAAATTCGTCTCCCTATTTTTATATTATTTCAACTTTTACTATCATGCGATTCCTGCACTTCACCTTATTTCTAAAAAAATTTAAATGTTAGATATAATTACGTAGATCGTATTGAGGCAGAAACGAGATGAGAAAAAAGAAGATAAGAAAAATATATAGGTAAATAGTTATTTGTCTAGTGACGATGGTTTTTTAAATCCACGAAAATAGAAGTGTTTAGAAGAATTTTATTGTCGACGCAATTAAATTAGATAGAAAACGTAGTGAAAAGATACCTAATTGGAAAAACAACGTTGAAAATACACATCAATCGAATAAAATGAACATTGGGAAGTTAGAATAAATAAGAATACATTTCTAACAAGTTCAAAATCGTAGAGAATTCGAAGTGATAAAGGAAAGTTGCAAAAAGGATAGTAGTTGTATTAATCGCTGAAAAAAAAACCTACTTAAAGTTGGTACTTTTTCACAACATAAGAAAATGTTCTTTTGTGTTTGATTCAGATAATAATCGGGTCCACGACAAAATATAATATATATAACGCCTATTTTTTGCAAAATTAACGATCGTTAACTGTTGAGGATCTATAAGTAGATACGCTTTACTGTCACTTAATCGATAACACAAATTTACAATTTTACAAATTGAACTGCAAAACGATAACTCCATATAATTATTGTCGGTGATAAGGTAAGTGCTCGATCGCACTTTTTATATTTTGTACGTAGTGTAAGTTGAACTGGAGTGGAAATAGTTCTCGTTCGAGAAATCACAGAGATACTCTTGTTTTTATCATTAACGAGATATTATTAATTACTAAAAATAGTTCGATTTTGGCAATTCGTTTAATAATACTAAATCCAAATCGTCCCTTTAATTTCGATACGTTTTATAGCTAATTGTGAGCGGGAAATTTTTTCATTCACTATCAACATCATCGTTAAAACGATCGTAATGTCTAAATTATGAACCGAAACAATTCAATAATAAATTTACAACGTTGTTGCAAATTATAGATAAAATTTCAATACATTTCGGAACAAACAAATGGTTTCGAGAGCCATTACACAAATTGCATTTTTGTCTGACAACAGATCGCTCACGCACGATAACAATAAAAAGCATAACGAAACATCAAATTTTAGCAATGAGGCAATAGCCCAGTACACGAACCACGATAAACAATTTACATCCGATGCTCGTTTTATGCGCGTTCGTTTTAAAACTAATCGAAAAATCTATAAAAACGAGCGCGCCTCAGATTGAAGAAGAAGATGAATAATCCCACGTTCGGTCATGTTTTTCTAATGTTTCAATCAGGATGATGGGAAACCGGCAACTGAACTGGAGGTTCAGATTTTTTCTTATGTTAGACCGATTTGAGGAGAAATAACGACCGACGCCGACGCTGCTTTTTGCGGCTAAACTTCCGCGAGACACTTGCCGTATTCGGTCGTTTTGAAAACGCAATTATCGAAAAATTTATAAAATAGGTAGTCATTTAGGAACTCTTTAACTTTTCTAATCGATGTATTTTCGAGATTATCGAGTTACATATACTATAACGTCTGGCAATGGCTTTTGCAGGTTTAACGGAAAATAATTGGTAATTATCACGCAATCGAGTAAAGGGTTACACCAACGCTGATTAAACAAACAAAATGGTCGACAAGTTATTAAATATTCCCGCAACCGGTAATTATGGGCCTTTAAAATAACGAAGTGGTGTACTTTAGCGGCAAACATAAATTTAATGTACATTTTTCTCATCGGCCGCACTATAATCAGAATCGATTTCAGCTCAATCTCTTAATAAACGATATTGTTGTCGACCTGTTTAATTGAATCATTATTGCGCATTATACCTATAAGGTATTATTTCGAGTAATTGGCACAAGGACTGTCGGGGAGCTTAATAATACCTTTTTTAATTTGTATTTATTTAAGGCGTAGGTAATAAATTGGTTGTTTCGATAATTGAAATGTGTTTTTTTTTATATCTAGTGCCTATACATGAAATCTTCCAACTGTTAAGCCCGCTTGCGCTAATATCAATTTTTGGTTGTTTTTGCAAAATATTCGGCGAGGTCGCGATCTAAGAATCCAAATGGTCACATTTTACTCTATAAATTAAAAAAATATATACTTATATTATAGTTAAGTTGAGTTAATGAATAAAATGAAGTCCATAAATAAATTTCCAACAATAATTATTAATTAATTCGTGACTGAAACGGCCACATCTATCAACGTACAACGTTATCACGCATACCACAATCATTTACTTCTAAATAATAGCAATAGCTAATAATAGAATAATTATTTTAGACCAACCAACAACCCCTTTAAAACTAGTAAAATAAAATGATTTGTTAGATTTTCGATTTTTCGAATAGATACCTAAGTATTTATATTTGTAAAAAGTGATGGTAATTAAATTCTAAAGAAAGCTTTTTTTTTAACTAATTGGAAAATTTTAATTTTTATCGTGTGATTTAATTTTTAACGAACCTCGTAAAAATAAATAAATAACTAACAATTTCGCGATTTTTACAACTATGTAGATATTTGGATATTTAATTTGAAAAATGTATGATTAAAAACAATCCCGGATGACAGGGAGCAATTTCCAATAGTGTTTCTACAATGGGCGATGTGGGGCAATGATATTTATGAACAGTCACTGAGGTATGTAATAATCTGAGGCCGGATTTAATTTGGCGGACTGATTTCACACTGCCTCTGCAGAAGTGTAGTTAATCACTCTCTCGGTTGCGCGTATACTACTCTTTGGAAAATCAGGGGCGTCCAGTTAAAATTTATTTCATCTCAATTATTTACGATGTTGTTAATAAAATTCGGGCTTACAAAACGCGATATAAATTTAATGTCGTGGAAGGTTCGATTGGTGACATCGTCCTATGCATTTCAGAATCGGAGTATTTGACGTGTTCTTCGAGAATGGAACTTTTGAAGCCGCGATTAATAATAAAAACGCAAAATGGGATTTGCACAAATAAACGTTTCGATAGAAATCTCCAACCGTTAAACGTTTAAATTAAGTCTCCGCCGCTGGCTGTGTTATCGCCGTTGTTCCTGTGGGAGGAGGCATACCTCCCAAGGATAACTAGCTTCATAAACAGCTCTTGATAAATGGGAATTCTACCATGTACATTCTCTGCAAATTGCACCCCGGCATAGCATAAATTGAACCCGATAAACCATTTGATAACGAATAAAGTTTATATCAACGTGCTGGGCGAAGTCTACGTTACTCCATTTTAATCGTATTATTAAAAAATGTTAAATGAATTAAAATTTTAAAATTATTATATTAAAATCACTATTATCTATAGACAAAGAAAAATCCGATTGTCAGTTATTTAACGTAGTTGGGTGTGCGGACAATTTCCAGAAAGAAATTTATTTCCATTTAATTTCCAAATTTGCTTGTAAATTGCAATATATTCTATTTTTTATTTACATTAATATAAAAAATTTCGCCGAATATTAAACAGTTAAATTTAGGATGTCACTGATAATAAATCTAGTAGGTACTTAATTGTTCGTTGACAGTAGGCTGCCACACGCCATACACATTTTTTTAAATATTTTGATTTCCTGCAGTTATGATTGATATTTGTTTAATACATTATCTCATACATTTGAAGAAACAAATATATAATACATCAAAATATATCTATAAATATGAATTACTAGAATAAAGCAAAATACAAAAATATTTAATAAAATACGTAGATGTGTTATTTCCAATTTACTAAAAACAAGTCATCATACCTTAAAACACATTGATAAGCAAATTTTTATTCTTTGCAAATAAAATTTAGGATAATTTACACTCCCGAAGTGTAAATAAAACATTATAATAATATCTAGACTTAATTTTATTTTAGCAATTCTCCATTCGAGCAATTATTTTAAATCGTGTAGTTGAGCAGTAATATTTTATATATATATATATATATATACATATATATATATATATATATATATATATATATATATATATATATATATATATATATATATATATATATATATATATATATATATATATATGGGTAAAATCATCCAGGATTTACACCCAAAATTTATTTTCGTGTCTAATATTTTTTTATCATTTTGGGCATAAAATATTCGACACGTGTTTTTTATTTCATGATTTGACCTCAATTTTTGAGAAATTTTTTTGAAATTTCACATCTCCAAAGGTGGAGTATTTTTCAATAGTTTATTGAATGAAGGATAATGCATATAAAAATTTGAAAACATTATGATGGGTAGAGTCTTCCAATGTCTTTCGAATGACATTTTCAAAAAAAGGGTCAAAGGTTCTTTTCATAGAAAAAATGCAATTTAAGGAAAAAATCATTATATTTCAAAAACACATTTTTTTTCGATTTTTTTCAGAAATCTTCTTCTTGAACAGGAGAATATTCTGTAAAATTTTTGGAGTGGAAAACTCAAAACTCAAGTTGTACCGCGTGTTGTAACATAGCCTGGTGGCTCCGGCGCTCAGGGAGCGAGCGCGCGCGAGATTCGAGCGTTGACAATATTAAACATCATTATATTATATTATTATAATATATATAAATTAAACATTCCATACATTATTTATTTATCAATCAGTCTTTCGTCAAGTTTTTAATTGCAGCGATGTTGCTCTATCACAGTTTTCTACGCTAAGGTCATTTCAGGTTCTATTATTATCGCTACTATACAAGTTTAACAACATTGTATAGCTAAAGAATCGTGGAAATATTGTTAGTGAAGGGCACTTCCACGCTACATCCCATGGTAAAGGTCCTTGCGATGGAGCAGGTGGAACTATTAAGAGGATGGCTCGTCAAGCCAGCTTGCGGATGAGTAATGATGATCAGATAACAACACCTCTTGAACTGTACGAGTGGGCTTCGAAGGATTCTGTATTACCAAATATTTCGGTCATTTACAGAAATTTGAAGGACTACGAAGATGCAGAGAAATTGCTAAAGCCACGTTTTGATAAATGCAAAGCGATCCCTGGCACTCTCTTTGCATTGTATAAAACCGGATACAAATTTTAGATTGAGAGTAAAATCATATTCTTTTCACAGAGCTTTGAATTAGTAAATCTTTTGAAATCTGCTGCGCGTTCATCTCATAAGAAATAGTTGATAAATAAATAATATGAAACATGTAAGATTAATATATATGAAAATAATATAACGATGTTTACTATTGTTAATGTTCGAATCTCGCGCGCTGTAGCGATACAATGTTGTTAAACTTGTATAGTAGCGATAATAATAGAACCTGAAATGATCTTGGCGTAGAAAACTGTGATAGAGCAACATCGCTGCAATTAAAAACTTGACGAAAGACTGATTGATAAATAAATAATGTATGGAATGTTTAATTTATATATATTATAATAATATAATATAATGATGTTTAATATTGTCAACGCTCGAATCTCGCGCGCGCTCGCTCCCTGAGCGCCGGAGCCACCAGGCTATGTTACAACATGCGGTACAACTTGAGTTTTGAGTTTTCCACTCCAAAAATTTTACAGAGTATTCTCCTGTTCAAGAAGAAGATTTCTGAAAAAAATCGAAAAAAAATGTGTTTTTGAAATATAATGATTTTTCCTTAATTGCATTTTTTCTATGAAAAGAACCTTTGACCCTTTTTTGAAAATGTCATTCGAAAGACATTGGAAGACTCTACCCATCATAATGTTTTCAAATTTTTATATGCATTATCCTTCATTCAATAAACTATTGAAAAATACTACCTTTGGAGATGTGAAATTTCAAAAAATTCTCAAAAATTGAGGTCAAATCGCGAAATAAAAACACGTGTCGAATATTTTATGCCCAAAATGATAAAAAATATTAGACACGAAAATAAATTTTGGGTGTAAATCCTGGATGATTTTACCCATATATATATATTATTGTCTTATGCCTTATTGTCAGTTGATTGATAACTCATTTTGTAATACGATGAGGAATTTCCAGTTTTATGTAAAAGAAACATTGAAAACAAGAAATTTTAATCGTACTTTAGTCGTGTTCTATTGCACTGAGTATGATAAGAGACAACAAATTTCTAGATCAAAACTCGTCTTAATAAAAAGTGGCTGTTGTAATAATGGAAAAGTCGCACGCGCCGTGTAAAGCTAAATCACGCAATCGAACAATCAAGAAAATTTCGGCCTTATGATATTATCGGTGCCTTTCGAATATCATGGTCATATTAATTTTCTAACATTTTCTAAGAACAACTATAAAGTATAGGTAAATTAATATAACTACGACGAAATTATCGAGTTAGACATAAATCGTGTTTAAATACTTTTACATAAATATGGACACGAGAGGCCGACGCGACGCCACCACAACACCAACGATGAAGTCAGACTAATTGTTAATACAACTTTATCGACGGTCGTTTGTTTTCAGTTATATCAAGAATTTCGGCAACGTTATAACTTAAAAAAACATTAAAAACGATAATAATTCCATAATTTTATTGTAGAAACTGTTTAAATGAGATGAATATTTTTAAAATAAATTGTTAAGTAAAATTGTAATTGCTCTCTTGCTTAATAAACGAAATTAAAATTTTAAGGTACGATAAAACGCGAGTGAAAGGTAAACGAAGCAAAACCACGACGGTCACCCCATATAAAGGATTCTCGCTGTGCCCACTTGCACATGGCAGGGGTGTTAAACAAACATAGTCGACTTCCGATGGCGTTCACGTGAAGCACCACCGGCTAGGGTCGCGCCCTTCACTGTATAATTAACCTTTTTATTACACAACCCTTCAGGAAGAAGTAATAATAATCCAGGAAAAGGTTGTGTGTAATTGTTTATACGGCAGAAACGTTTTACTAATTTAATGAAACACATTAGGACCTTTACTGTTTTATTCTAATTTCTGGAACTGGTTAGGAGTGTTATTTCTGCAGTACGCAATTGTCATTATTATTATTACTCTATTTCCCTTACTTTCCATATTTACATTTAACTACGTGAGAGAAAATTTCGTGCGCAGCGCGTTAAAATCTTAGGGGGCATCTTAAAATCAAATTATGACTAATTCACAAAAGTAAATCTACTCGGTGCTATCGACATCTTCTATCTTTTGAAATATAGAATCAACACGATAATGTTGGTGTAGACAATTTAAACGATTATCTAAAAGACTTCGAATTCGATAACTGAAAATTACAAAAATTTATTACCAATTTGAGAAGGTGTTTTTTCCACAACAGTCACTTATAGTCGACAGCTTCCAATTAACAAGGCTCGCTGTATACGACACTAACAGACTTAACAAAAAAAATCGATTTTAGGAGAAATTATTGCACTAGTTCGCTTAACTTGACGCGACGTAACTAGGAAATCACGCCGAACTCGTTGTCGCAGGCGTTGTCGGCAATTAAACGGTTTTACCAGGTGATGGAACTAGAATCAAATAAACAAAAAATACGACAATATAAAAACACATCGTAGGGAAATGTGTTTTCGGCGACATTCCCGCGAAGTCGACAGCTTCTCCTCGGGGAGCTCGTAGTGCACGCGATGCCACCAACAAAGTCCCCAAGAAGTCGGAATTAAGGGAAGTTCTTGTATTCGCCATCTGAAAATTACAAGCACATATTAACGCTCCTCGTGGGGTTGTTTCTTGCACTAGTTCGCCGAACTCGTTGTCGCAGGCGTTGTCGGCAATTAAACGGTTTTACCAGGTGATGAACTAGAATCAAATAATCAAAAAAATACGACAATATAAAAACACATCGTAAAGACGTGTTTCTGTCTTTCAAGTCGATAACTTGCAATTAAAAAAACGTTCGCTGAACAGGGCGATACCTTTGTTGTTCATAAAAATCCGGTTTCGATCGAAGTTACCACATATTTGCCATCTAAACATTTTAAACAATAAAATCATTATGAGCGCTTCTCAAAGGGTCGTTTCTTGCACCGGTTCCTCGATCACGACGCGTTACTCTAAAATAATATATGTAGCTATACTTACCGATTCGTGCTTCTTTACAATCCGATATATTCCGATTTACCTCCGCTTATTACCGCTTTTTCATTTTCGAGAAAAGCCGATGTGGAAGAACCGCTCGGGAAAACGTGAAAACCTTAAATGTCAACTTGTGTAAAACGGACAAGAAAAAATCGCTTCCAATCTTTCACAATCTTTATATTACGGTTTCCCTGACTTAAATTTATGTTCTGTCAGTCGTTTCCATTAGCTTACGCAATATTGAAAATCGTACGGAAGCATTTAAATGATGTGAGCTTCTTTCGGAGCGAGTGTTCATAGTAAAAATTCCGCAAGTGATGATTTTTTAACTCGCGACTAATTAAATTGTTTTAACTTAAAAGTCGTCGAATTTAGCTTAAAAATTTAAAAAAAAGGAAGCCAGATGCCACGTTCCGAGTTAATTTGTAGTCCTAATCGAAATGCGAATCGTTGTTTTGAGTGGCGTGCACAGCGTGAGGTTTTCGGTTAATCCCATTAGGTCTAGGGCCTCAATTTAAATATCTAATTATACTGATTGGTGGTATCTGATATCTGTCCGATACCTATCTGATGCACTCACCTGATGATGGTGCGTTTACGGAAAGCAAATTCGAATGTAAAATTCCAAACATTCGGGAATAACTTCGTTCCAATTATTATAATAAAAAGGCAATATTTGCGTCAAACTCGAGCAGGGCACTTATTCATGTGAAGCTGTTAAAATGCAAATGAGTATCTAGATAATAATAGTGAATAAAAGTGCCTCGCTTCACGAAGAAATCTCATATTCTCGAATAAATAATCGGTAAAACCATTAGGGAAATTAAATCTGAAACATAATTTAGAGGCACTTTTAGTTATTCGGGGCGTTTTGTGCGTCAAAATATAACAGATCGCGGCAAATAACGTGTAATTAAAATTTAGTCGCGTTAAAAAAAAAGGAACTCGCATTTGACGACAACGCTACAAATATTAAACCGAGATAAAACTTGAAAACAAACGTCAGAAATCGATGGAAGACAATAATTTCACAAAGTGTTAAAATACTAGTAATATTTTGCAACCAAAAAATAAGTTACCATACCCTCACCGTTCACAACTGCATTTCAAAAATTGTCTAACAATAAGCATAAGTAGGGTACCTAATACCAAAATTTATCAAATCGTAATTATTAAACCAACAAACAACAACGATCTAGTATGTAATTATAATGAAATTTCATTAACGATCAGTATTAGAAAATTAAAAACTCCAATCATTGAACTATAGTAATTGCCGAATAAAATTAGCAAAAGAACAGTTTGTTTCAACGATAAGTTTGTTTCTTCCATGTATAAGTAGATACTAAGAATAACTTTTTTCCTACATACCTATATAAGTAGATGATACGCACCTAATACACGATTTTTTATATTACCACCGTCGCCTTGTATACCTATATTTTTATATGTTTGGATTTCTATTAAGTCGAACGATGAATCAATTTTCATAAAATTATGCGTACGTTGTTAATGTTAATCGAAGATAAAGGGCATTCGTAGCATAATAATTACTTATTTTCGATTATTACGTGAGCTAAGAATTGAATTTAAATCTAATGTAAATAAATGTTCGATTTGAAATGAACACTTGTAGCATCGCCTTTCGAAACTACGCTACATGAAAAGGCGTTCGTACACCGAAAGAAATATAGTAGGTATAGATTCAACAAAAAAATATTTTTGGACAACAAAACATCAAATAGCTAAATTAAACTAGAAACATTTTAGAATAGTTATATCAATTAAGTAGAAATTGTTTCGTAATCAAAACTTATGTTAATTTTTACAATGTACCTAAGTAGTTCATTTTACTGCACTCGTAAGAAATAAATTGATTGAATTAACCATAAAAAATTGTCAATTAACGTTTTACTAAAATTTAGTTTATATAAACGAAATGTAGTTTAAATTAAATAAATTACAACTGTTATTATAATAAAGAGAAAATTTTTAGAATTAAATAAATACAATCAACTCGAAAAATTAGTAGTTTACCTATACGATATACATTGGAAGTCAACAATTCAATTGTTATTTTACCAAACGCTCGTTGTAATTTAACATTTTTATCGAGATAACGTATAAATTGCGAATGTTAAAAAAATAAGTTTGAGGCGAAGATTAAAGAATGTTATTTCAATAATGTGCTTAAAATAATTAATACTATCGATATCTATTGCCACATTCAGGTTCTCAGAAAAGCAATTTGATAATGCAAACTATAATTTTATACAAATAATAAATTTTGAATAGAATACAATACGCATTTGAACTTTGTGTATTTTTCACATCTATTTTTCATTTATGATCATTTACGTACCGTTTCCTGAATCCTTACAGTTTCCGACATGTTTTGAAAATTGTGCCAAGTTATTTTTATTTATTTAAAATTTTACTTTCACTAATGTCAGTACATAGTTGTTACATAATAATTTTTTATTAATTAGTTACTAATCTAAAAATCAAATAGGTATCTTAAAATTTATAAAAACTAGCAAACCGAAGTAAATTAAAATCTGAATACGGTACAGTAAAGATTCGAATCTGTTAGCAAGCATCCAATTCTACCACCCCCCGTATAATTAATAACTTAACAAAATTCTGACCTTTCTGTAGCAATAAGACATATCCAGTTAGTTCTCAGGTCCAGATAGTATTCCATCGACACCAGGACAATACACGCAAATGCACAATTCAAATTATTCGCTAACAATAAGTAAACGCCGCATTTACTAACCGATCGTTATATTCTAAGAGCTGGTGAACATTTTCACATCCGAGTTTATACCTCTTGAAATTTTGTAGGAAGGTAGTTTTTTTTAAGTCTGGCTAGGGAATGGACTACCCTTTTAAGCAACTCCGGTTTCGAACTACCCCACAATCGTTTAAAATTAAAATATATTCGAAATTTTCATTTGTTCCTCTTGAAATTTTGTAGGAAGGTAGATTTTGTAAGTCTGGCTAAGGAATGCACAGTCTGGTTAAGCAACTCCGGTCGCGAACTACCCTTAGTCGTTTAAAGTTGTAAAAATGGATGTGAAATTTTAATTTCTATCTCTTGAAATTTTGTAAAAGGTAGATATTTTTAAGTCTGGAAGAGAATAAACCACCTGATTAGGTAACTCCGTTCACGAACTACCCCTAATCATTTAAAATTAAAATATATTCGAAATTTTCATTTGTTCCTCTTGAAATTTTGTAAGAAGGTAGCTTTTGTAAGTCTGGCTAAGGAATGCACAGTCTGGTTAAGCAACTCCGGTCGCGAACTACCCTTTAGTCGTTTAAAGTTGTAAAAATGGATGTGAAATTTTAATTTCTATCTCTTGAAATTTTGTAAAAAGGTAGGTATTTTTAAGTCTGGAAGAGAAATAAACCACCGGATTAAGTAACTACATCCGCGAACTACCCCTAATAATTTAAAATTAAAATATATTCCAAATTTTCATTCGTACTTCTTGAAATTTATATCATCTCATACCTATTGTAGTATGAAAAATAATTGTCAAATGGCCAGGCCGGTTTTAACCTAGTTACAGAGAGTGTTAAAGTTGCATTTTGAAATAATGCATTAATTACATTCTACCTTTTGTCGTTTTTACAGCAGCTTGTTAATAATATTGAAAAAAAAAGTGTCGTAAGCCAGACAAATCTGGCGGTTTAGCGTCAAAAAGAAAATCGGAAAATAGTATTTTTACATTAGTGCGGCGGAAAGAGCATTACGTAGACACGCGAGTGCGAGAGAGGCCTTATATCGAAGGCATATCGGCCCGTCATAGACATCGCCATACTTCCTGTAAAAATTTTCATAATAGGTGTGAAATAGAATGATTTAAATTTCAAGAGGTATAAACGACTATTTCAAATATATTTTAATTTTAAATGATTAGGGGTAGTTCGCGAACGGAGTTACCTAATCAGGTGGTTTATTTCTCTTCCAGACTTAAACAAAAACCTACCTTTCTACAACATTTCAAGAGATAGAAATTAGAATTTCACACCCATTTTTGCAACTTTAAACGACTGAGGGGTAGTTCGCGACCGGAGTTGCTTAACCAGACTGTGCATTCCTTAGCCAGACTTACAAAAGCTACCTTCCTACAAAATTTCAAGAGGAACAAATGAAAATTTCGAATATATTTTAATTTTAAACAATTAGGGGTAGTTCGCGGACGTATTTACCTAATCAGGTGGTTCATTCCTCAAGCAAACTTAAAAAAAGACTAATTTTCTATAAAATTTCATGAGATAGAAATCCAACTACAATTCTCCTTACAATTTCACATCCCTTTTTGTAATTTTAAACGATTGTGGGGTAGTTCGAAACCGAGGTTGCTTAGCCAGACTTAAAAACTACCTTCCTTCAAAATTTCAAAAGGTATAAACGACAATGTCTCACCCTTTTTGCAATTTTAAACGATTGTGAGGTAGTTCGAAACCGGAGTTGCTTAAAATGGTGGTCCATTCCTAGCCAGACTTAAAAACTACCTTCCTACAAAATTTCAAGAGGTATAAACTCGGATGTGAAAATGTTCAACAGCTCTTAGACTATTAGAAAGGACGAGTACCTAACTAAAGAGAATTTTCAAAACACCTATTCGAATCCGACTGGGATTGTTACATGCTTGGTTTAAATTCTAGAAAGTTCACTTTATTAGGAATGACTCTTGCAAACGGCGATAATAAAAAGCAAGGCCTTGTTTCGAACGTTTTATTCGACAGGTACGTTAACTTGCCCCCCTCCCCCACTTACAATTTTAAGAAAAGGCGTTTTGCGCTAAACGCACAATAGCTAGCGCTGGCTTGCGCCCAAAAATTAGAGCTAGCACCATAACGGTTACGCCGTAAAACGGTATTACAGTTGGGGGGGGGCAAGTTAACGCTAGTCCTCCCCCCCCATTGCGAATTTGAAACGTTTAAAGGGCGCATTAGATAGCATAGGGCGCATATAAAATAACTTCGTGAATAATTCAGAAAACAATTAATACTACATAGTTTAATATTAATAATTATTAATATTATATATTTTATAATTATTTGAGTTGTTTGACGTAAGTCAAAATGTATGGCAAATGTGTCGACCTGGTGTCAATGTGGATGACCGATAACGACCTTACCATCGCGCCAGAGAAAACGGTTTTCTTGCTGCCGAACGGGCGCAGGAGGATCCTTCCGATCTCTATTGAGATCGGGGGGGTCTTGGTGCGCCCGAGCGGCAGTGCGCGATATCTGGGAGTCATACTAGATCGTCACTTAAAATTAAAATAAATTAAATAAAATTAATAGATCCCACATTGACACTGTGGTTAACAAAGCTAAAAAATTAGCTGGCGCATTGAGGAGAATTATGCCCAGAGTCGGAGGCCCCTCAACCAGGAAGAGAAGATTGCTGGCAAGTGTGGCCTACTCAGTAGTTTTATATGCCGCTCCGATCTGGGTGGCGGCTTGCGAGGTAGGGGTGAATGCCAAAGCTTTAGATTCTCTTCAGCGTTGGCTAGGGATCAGTGTCTGCTGCGCATACAGAACTGTCTCATCTGAAGCTGTTGCTGTGCTAGCAGGCCTGATCCCTATCCGACTGCTTGCTTTAGAGAGGTCGGAAGCATGGCATTCACCGGGATCATTGAGTAGGGCAGCAAGAAGGAGGGTGACTTTGGGGAGATGGCAGGAGGAGTGGCAGCGATCGAGGAAAGGGGCGTGGACGAGGAGACTCATCCCTGACCTCGAGAGCTGGCACTCCAGATCTCATGGGAATATGAGTCACTATCTGACACAGGCTTTCACCGAACATGGTTCGTTCGGTGTTTACCTGTGTCAGATAGGGAAAAGAGAGTCACCTTCCTGCAGGGATTGCTCTGACGAGGAGGACACGGCAGAACATGCCTTGTTCTCTTGTCAAAGATGGGCTGCCCTACGAGGTGAGCTGGAGAGGGAGTTAGGCTGCCCCATTCTCGTCAATAATTTTGTTGAAGCAATGATCCAGAACGGAGCGGTGGGATAGGGTTGCCTCCTTGTGGGAGTTGATCCTTCGTACCAGGTGTGAGGAGGAGCGACTCGCACAAGCTTGGTGGCTCCTGCAGTTGTCGACCCCGTTGTATAATGTGGAGAATTGCTGATGTTGTTTCGCAACATTTTACATTTTTTGTTGTATTGTTAATTTGCTTCTGTTCCCTGTTTTACCGTTAATCGTTTTTGTTCACTGTTTTTGCCGTTCCTGTTATTTATTTGTATATTTGCAGTACCAGAGCCCCAACTGACGATATGTCTTACGACGGTTCCGGTCGGGGTAGTACCACTTTCACTGGTCAATAAAGGATTTAAAAAGGTCTATGCTATCTAATGCGCCCTTTAAACGTTTCAAATTCGCAATGGGGTAGCGTTAACTTGCCCCCAACTGTAATACCGTTTTACTGCGTAACCGTTATGGCGCTAGCTATTGTGCGTTTAGCGCAAAACGCCTTTTCTTAAAATTGTAAGTGGGGGAGCCAAGTTAACGTACCTTTATTCGACAAGGTCGCATGATTTTACTCCTATCACCGTACACGTAAGAAATCGTACGTTCCGAAAATTTTCTGTCGTGTTCATTTAAATTACGAGTTGCGATAAAAATTATAGAAATAATGTGTGTAGGTATGTATTATTAACAAACCGGATATTAGAAATCTGTTAAAGTCCAACGCCTATACGCAAGGCGATCAAACATTAAATACGAAACTTCAAAAATTAATGACTTGTGTTATAACGTAAATATGTGCGAATCAATTTTCTTCATACAAAAGTGATACAAAAAACATAATAATCGTCCGCTTTGGCGTATACAAAGATTAATTAGAAATCGACAAATAGTCAACGTTAAATTGCACGGCAAGGAGTGCAACTACTAATTTACGGGGGTCGTAGATCACCCCTGTAAAGTCGTTGTTCCCTAGTGGCGGACGTTATAGAGTAATCGCCTCGAAACCAATTGATCTATCAATATGTATAACGTCTTAACTAGTTACCGCTTCCTATCTATCACTCCGGTTTTCCGGATTTGGCCGGGGCGCAATTCCTAAATGCAACGCCGCCGTATATCTATCGTAAACGGGCGCGTTAAAATAAAACGAGCAAAATTAAGTTTCGTCCGGGGCAATTTAAACAGGCATAAAGAATTAATCAAGGGAAAAATCATACGCGCGAGATAATACCTGTAACATCTCGAATTCGGCGAATTTGCTCGAAAATACAAATTCGTATGCAAAATTACACGAAGCAATTAGTCCGGCGAAGAAATCTAGTCGTTTGATGCTGTAATTTTAAAGTGGTTCGCCCCTGTAAAACCTTTTGTCTCACTTTTATGTACAGAAATAACTACAAAGCAGTTAAGCTTATGCAAATATGGACTTAGTTGCCTATGAACGTAGCTGATGAAAATTTTAAGGGACTCTTTAATTTAGCATTTTACAGTTTCCGGTTATAATTATTTATTGATTTAAGCATATCAATATCTTATTTTCTTTGTGATTGCGAGGAAAACGTGTAATATGTTGTACTGTTAAAGGTAAAAAGTGATCGTCAGATTTTTATTTTTATCTTTATTGTATGTGGAAAGTTCTTTTTTATTCGCGAATAAAACGGAAATAATATTATGGTTAAACGTATAGTTCGCAGAAATAGCTTTTCTATGAATATGAAAGCGTCGATATTAAAAATAAATATCTAGGTAAAATATTTGTTTTATTTCCATAAACATAATGCTCTAAAAAATCATATTTTTCTTATTTTCGAAACGGTTCGGTAAAATGTAAGTAAACACCTACCTAATGCGAATAATTTCTTATTGTTTATACTCTTCTTGTAAAAAAATTATGGTAATAATTGTTAATTGTTTCCATCGCTATATAATATTTAACCACCGAAGATATCTCCAACCAGAGCTGAAATATATGGTGTGTTAGTTGTTCCAAGTTTATATTTATCGGCTTATTACCGTAATTTTTTAAAAGTAGAATATTAATTGGACCAAAAAATTGTATCTTTACTGTTGTTTACTATCTTTACTCTTATTGTTTATAGATAACTACCTAATTATGTTACCTATATCTAAAATTAATTCGCAATAAAATGTCACTCCAGTATTTTTTTTTTTCTAAAAATGATAACTACAAACTACTATTTTCGAATAAATCGGATTTCCTGATTGCGAATAAAAATTTGAACGATCCTAAAATTCAACTTATTGCAAAAAAAATCACAATTCCTACTAAAACAAGTTTAAATTAATTTCGGACGCGAAATACATATCTATACTTCGTTAAATTATATTTTATAGATATATAAATATAGGTAATTATATAATATCGATTATGTTTTGCTAAAAGGGCGTAACTCACACTTTTTGCAAAAATGAATTATTCTGACTATCTATCTTATGCAATCTAGGGCAAAAACATCATCTGTTAAAATCTGGTAACAATATTCCGATTTTTTCCACCGGAAAAATCGATTTGTATTTCCGCGAAACGTATCTTCTTATGCGACGACACAAAATGAGATATGCACCTTCTTATCGTTAGTTATTCTATTTATGAGAAGAATAAAAAATTATCTTAATTAAATATCGTTCTTGTATCTATTGATTAACTTATGAAATTTGAAAAAGAAAGACGAGAAAAAATTGTTAAGTATCTTTAACATCTCCGTTGAACACCCCACGCGTTTCTAAGAAAATATAACTAACTTATTTGTTAGGTGCACTAGTGGTTATACAAACTTGGAAAACACAGTTCTAAATCACTATCCCTATATGATTCGAAAATAAATAAGTAGTCGATAACAATTTTCACGTTATAAAAAAAAATTATAAACATTTTTCCAATACACTAGTGTTAAGTATACACTTAGCTATACAAGGTGTTGAAAACAATCGATTTTCAATGTACATTCACTAAAGACGTAAAACAGAGATTTGTCAATTTTCGTTTCCTCATATTGTATACCTACAACTCGATTTTCAGAAAATTTTACATTGATACTGGATGTTATTTTAATCTTCACCAAATAAACAAACTTTCGGACCAATCCCAACAAAAAAGCCGTTTGTCGTTTAATTTATTATAATCAGGAAGAATTTTTTCACGATAAGCATTATGGTGCGATTAACAAAATTTTGAACAACCATTGCATACCTAATATTAGATATTTGATACGTTTTTTTTTTCCAAATTTAATTCAATTTCGTCATAAGAGGAGTTGACTGGCATAGGTTTTCAATTATTAAGGGCGGTCGTTTAGGAATGGTTTTAGTAGAAAATAACAACAAAAATAGAAAAGTCACATCTTTAATTTCCGATATTTATTCCGTTAATCTTCGTTCATTTTTCACAGTTTGAGTTTACATTTATCGCTTTAGAGCGGAAAATAATAAGAATAACGGCCAGGGTGTTTAGTACGCACCGACGTAGTCGGATCATCTAAAATATATACAATGGCGGCCATAAATAAGCTCACTGCTCAAGATTTTTGTTTTCGACTGAGTTCTCATCGCAAGAATTTGTGTTTTGAAAGATCAGCCACACATAAGATGTAGAATTTCCTGGAGAATAAGGTGGTATAGCTCATTTTTCGATTGCCACTAATTTTTTTCAATGAAAATTAAATATACTCATGGGTGGTCCAAATTGGCGCGGCCATATAAATAAGCTCACTGCCAATTTCTCTAGTTTAATGAGTTTTTCAGCACGTTTTTTAATTTAATCGTGTGTTCTAACAGTATTTAAAAATTTATTCTGTATTTCTGTGTTGCAGATGGGTCGCTCTCGTCATATAACCCCTCAGTTGCGTGCGCGTGTTGATGTTTTAAGGAAGTCGGGTTCCAGTATTAGATCAATCACGACTGCGTTAAAATTTCTTATGGAGCAGTGAGAAACGCACTGAAAGTGCTCAAGAACAATGAAGGACGCGTTGAGAATCCAGTGCGCAAGGCAAGACCTCAGAAAAGCAACAAATACGTTGACCGCGCCATTGTTCGTCTGTCAGAATCCGACCGGAAGCTCACGGCAGTAGATATTTTTGACGAGATGAAGAAGAACCGTGAGTTTAACCTGAGTGTTCGAAGACTGTTTGACAATACAAAACAATACATGCGACCTCCTGACGTTAATATACCGGATAGCTGTAAAGAATGCATCAGTATGCGTTGTCGGTAAACAGAATTGGTGCACATACAATCTAAAACTGCAAGATCTCGGATCAAACGATAGCACTTTTACGATTACCGCGATATCACGCTGAAGTATTCAGCGTGATATCGCGTGTAATTTCTACAAGTCGTATATCGTTCATGAATTTCGTAAGGTGGATCTTGAATTCAATCTCTTACTCACCAATCTATGCTTACGACATCGCATTCTGTTTACACTCTGTCGCTTCCGGTATTTGGACGTCAGCGAGGTCATTGTTTGTGTATTGAGAGTCTAAAAACAGTTCGAACACTCAGGTTAAACTCACGGTTCTTCTTCATCTCGTCAAAAATATCTACTGCCGTGAGCTTCCGGTCGGATTCTGACAGACGAACAATGGCGCGGTCAACGTATTTGTTGCTTTTCCGAGGTCTTGCCTTGCGCACTGGATTCTCAACGCGTCCTTCATTGTTCTTGAGCACTTTCAGTGCGTTTCTCACTGCTCCATAAGAAATTTTCAACGCAGTCGTGATTGATCTAATACTGGAAACCCGACTTCCTTAAAACATCAACACGCGCACGCAACTGAGGGGTTATATGACGAGAGCGACCCATCTGCAACACAGAAATACAGAATAAATTTTTAAATACTGTTAGAACACACGATTAAATTAAAAAACGTGCTGAAAAACTCATTAAACTAGAGAAATTGGCAGTGAGCTTATTTATATGGCCGCGCCAATTTGGACCACCCATGAGTATATTTAATTTTCATTGAAAAAATTAGTGGCAATCGAAAATGAGCTATACCACCTTATTCTCCAGGAAATTCTACATCTTATGTGTGGCTGATCTTTCAAAACACAAATTCTTGCGATGAGAACTCAGTCGAAAACAAAATCTTGAGCAGTGAGCTTATTTATATGGCCGCCACTGTATATCGTAACATCGTTGAAATAATAGGACCTCCGTACCTACCGTAGGAGATGAGTAGGGCTATGCCTAGATACTTCTAGGTAATAATAGTAGTCTTTTTAGATCCTAGATTTGGTTTACCTTTTTCTATTTTGGATTACGTTTTCTCTTTTTTTGGATTTCGTTTTTCTGGTATTGTTCAAAATTATATCTACTGTTTTTGGATTGGACTTGTTATTGGGTTGGACTTGGATTTTTGTTACCGGAGGTTGACTGGAAGATCGATTTTGATTACTACGCGTAGAAAGCTACGTCAATTGTTCGGAATAATTTATATTTTTGTTATTGTTTATATTATCCTTTATAAACGAAGTGTTTCTCGAGAAGCATTAGCGTATTTACATATTTATATAAAATTGTTCATATTAAATTTCGACTTCATTTAGGCCAAATATCAAAATTACCTCTTGTATTGTACGTTTCTTGATAACGTACCGGCATTTACCTATTGTAAATATTTAACATCGTATACTTTTAGTAATTTTCCATTTTTTTAATAATAGTTATTACTGTAAGGAAAAATTACTTGGCGCCCCTTTGTATTTTTTATTATTAGAACAGGCCTCTATTATTAGACAGGCCTCTAAATTTTGTTAAGTGCTTGTTTACCATTATTAAATAATATTTTTCGATCAGTTTTTATCATTTATTTTTTTTTGCACGTAACATTTTCACAAGAGTTGAAGGAATATCGCCCTTATTAGTGCTCATTAAATGAAAAAGAGCCGAACAATATTTCCACATAATATTCTGTTCCAAAATATTCCTAAGCATGTCATTTGAAGACGGTTCGAATCTGATTATTTTGTAAAATATATACCTAGTCAAAAACTTTTAAATTTCCAAAACATATGTGCTTTTTATTTAATATGTTTTATATATGCATTTTCGATCGAGGTATTAATCTATCGACGTTCAAGTCATCGTTTTGTTTAGTCCATGAAAAGGAGAAGGAAATTTTACGCAGCGCTTCGTATCTACTATAAAAGCGAAAAAGTCATCGGAAACGAACAATAGTAATAATAGAGCATCCACTAATGAAAAGAATCAAACGTAATCCGACACCAATCAGTTAATACTGATAATACGCAAACACGACCAACCTGTATTGGTTTATTACGTTACCTAGTTGAGTTATCTGCTCACGCTCGCTAATGAAATGAGCAATCTGTTAATGGATCTCTAGAATCAATATCGCGCTTATAGCGATAGCTTTACATAAAGTGCAATAAAATTTAAAGAAAATTTAAGATGACAAGATAGATAACCTTTTAAAATTATATTTAAAACTGTCTCCAAACGAGTGACACACCACCAATAAATAAATATTTTATTACGAGATTTTGATTTATGTACAAATTAACTGCCTTCAATATTATTGGAATTTTTCTCGACTACCTACCGTTTCTTGTGAAATCTAAAATACTTTTCCTTCGCGGAGTTTTATGGTAGTTTGAGGAAAAATAAGTTAGTCCCAATAACGATTACCAAAATAGTAGGTATATAATATTGTGCAACTAGTACGTGAAGTCAAAGTTTATACACGAGTGAGGAGTTTGCAACACGAGCCGCAGGCGAGTGTTACAAACAGAACGAGTGCGTACACTACTTTTTCTACGATCCTAAATAAAACAAGCACATCAACCTATTTACTTGTTAACTGTGTGTGAAATTATACTTCACATATAAATATTAATTAGGTGAAATGTGTGTTTCACACACGGGAGTAGAAAAAATTATTTTCTGGTGACTCAATTTTGACAATTCAAAACGTTTATGAGTTGTTTGATTTGATATGAGACTAAACAGATTTTTCTCGAAAAATCAGGTGTAAATGATGGATAGAATGCCATTTCTTATTGGGAAATTCATTTTAAATTCTGTTTACTATTTGTCTATGACCTTAATTTCAAATAAAGCCCAAGAAATGTTATGACAAATCAAATAAATTCAAAATTCAGATGACTCACGATGATTGATGATTAATGACTCACGGTTTGAATAATATTAAATGTTAAAAATTAAATATAATTTTTTTTTCGTAAACCCATTTGAACAAATTAATTAAGTAAATAAGATAAACTCACGACCCTACAAATTACTTTCGTTTCGTTTTGGATCCTACAATAAAATTATAGAAGATAGCTAACGCCAGTAAACATAATCGCAGTTTTAAAATTAAAAAACGAGCTTTCCGAAATTTCTGTAAATCCCCACATAAGCAATCGATTGCCTTTAGCCCTTCGTTTTCTGATAGATTTCACGTGGAGCGACTCAATTTTGCTTAGTAAAAAATTCAATTAAGTTTCATGTCGTGGGCCCACGTTTCTGGATATGTACCCTCGACTGTCGCCGAAAAACTGCACCGCAGAGAATTGGAATGTGAACTTTACTTATTTTAATTCTAAACTGTTGATTTCCGCCTGATTTCGGTAAGAAATTACGAATTCCAGTGAACGTCTTCAAACGTCCATTCGACTGACGGCGACACCGACGATTTGGAAGTGATAGTTATTATTTTTGCGCGTGAAATATAGAACAAATTTGGGTTACGGCGCCATCTAATGCCGAGTTAGTAAACACTATATTTATACCGTTCGCGGGAATACAGACGACTTATTTTTGCACGTATTCCCTAATGACAATATTATAGATCGTAGTTAACGTGCACAGAAACATGTTTACCACTAAAAGGAGTATTATTCAACAGATGACTCTAACAATTGTAAATTTAAATCTTGTATAATGATTATCATCATTAATTATTGCCAAGAGAATAGCCTGCCATAATTCTTACAATACCTAAATACAATAAATTATAGGTATAATTATAAAATAAGTTACCTAGAGCAAAATAAGTATTACATTTAATTAATGTCATTTCAACATCCGATTAATTTAGGTATAAAGTCCTGCAGTTCTGTAACTGTAAATACAATTAATAAATCAACCTTGCTACCTTTACCTATGGCCTATCCAAACCTATATTCAATTTACGTCATCAACAAAAAGTTACTAGATTGTTTATTTGTAATTCGGTTTAAAATTTGGAAAGTGACATATTCTATAGATGATTTACTTGCGCACATATTAGATGGTATAAAAGAAAGACTACAATTTATTAGAACTGTCAAAATACTAGGTACGAGGTGACAGCACTATGTGAAACGTCATCATCTAGTAACCTTTTATTGATGACGTGAATTGCATATAGGTTTGGACGAAGTGTACTATAATAATTTAGTACCAATTAATAAGTAAATTAAAGCTTATCTTCAGAGAAACCACCATCGAGGTCAAATTTAAGGAAACATTATCGATTGGGACGAAGTAAAATCGATGAAAAACCATAACTGTCCTAAAAGAAAATTAATTATATAAATAAATGATAAGATAGATACTAAAACACTAAAACATAAAGATTGCGTGACACGATCAATTTTCATCCAAGATTCAATATATTAGATTCTATAACAAGAATCTATACAAAATTGATTGATTGATACATTGATTTCATCATTGTTTAACCATAATCGAAATGTAGATCTAAAAAAATGTAGATGTAAATGTAGATTATAGAATCTTTTATCAATTTACGGCATAGATAATTTGATGAAACTATGACCGTGTCACTCAGCCTTATGACAAAAAAGAAAAAATTCATAATTTGTAATTTTCTTTAAAACTTAATAACGTACATACCTTCACTTTTTTAACACTTACACTCCCGTTTAAACAAAAGCACGTTATGACGTAGGTATCGTAACAACAATTTCGACAAATTTATATGGGGAGGGGACAGATGATAAATACCAATCCCACCTTTCGTAGATTCTCTTCTGTGGTCTGTGAACTTGCAACGCTGCATATCCTTGCCTCTCCAATGCTTCATTACCCACGTTTACCAACAGTTTTTACCTATGTTTTTCACTTTGATTGTCACCACCACTAATCAAGAAAGATGGTCCATAACATACAAGTACACATTATGGATCGTATTTCAGTTGTATTTTTTACATGCGGTTTTTGTACGTGTTATCCACAATTAGTACGACCCAAAAGATACTCTGTAAGTACCTATGTAGGTGTTCGTCGCTTGTGACGGAAGAAATACATAGCAACGTCGAAAGCGGTGTTTTGGTTCGATCAAATTCTGGTTAACACGTGTTTCGGCCACCTCTAAAAAATCACGTTTAAATATTTAATAGGAAATAAATACTATTTCTTTTTAGTTGTATAAATGATCGCAAAAGGTAACGCAGCGTATATAAAGAAATTTTTAGAGAGAACGTATAATACGTGTATAAGAAAGTTTAGATTTCAAAAAGAAAAACATTTTTGTCACAGAAAATTAGTTTTAGTACTGAAAGCTATGTATTCGTATGTCAGATAACATACACGTATAGTGTACGCAAATCCCATAGAATACATAAATGAATGGTTGGTTAGTAGAATACGAGCGGTGCTTTCCTACCTTTGATCGTTGGCTACAAGTTCAACAGTCCCACATCCCTCGCAGATTTACCTACAGCTGTATACATAAATATAACAAACGATGGGGACAGAATTATATTTGTTGCTGTTACTTTTAAATTTCTTTTCGAATTGTTCGGTGATACATCTTAACATATTAACCACCGTCGTTTCTCCGACCACCATAGATAGATACATTAGATCTCCCTCCATAGATTTCTACACGAAAAATATCCTCTAGATAATTAAAAGGCATTTCCAAATTGTTACGTCAATAAAATTAATTGTTACGTAATTTACTTTAATTTTATTAAACCAAAACAACTGAAAATTACGCGTCGTGGCAGGAAAAACGACAATGGGCGGGGCATATTTTTTAATTTCCTACATATATTTATTATATCTACATTAGAATCACAATCGTACCGATTCTTTTTCGATCCGCAATTTGTTTCAAGCTCCAATTAAGTTTAAAAATCGATCTAAATTCGCAAATTGATCAATCCGCAATAATTCTAATTCAATCCGAAAGTTTAATTAACTAATTATACTATTTCGTTTCAATTTTTATTTGAAAATAATGACATATTACGTACCTATTTAGGTTAATGACTTTGTTTAATACTTCAATCAAATTTAGAAATTGATCTGAATACAAATGATAAATTATTTACTTATTTGAAATTAATTGTAAAGCGCAATTCACACATATTATTGATTTTTAAGTGAAACTTGTCAACTTCATTTCAATCATTGTAATTTAATGATTAATTTTATTGTGATTTTTGTAATTGTTTATTTTAATTTTTTGTAATGTTATTTCGTTTTTACTTATTTGCAACAGTATTACTAATATGCTTATTTAGATACATATATGATCTTAACAAATTGCATGGTTCAAGTTGCGCAATTTTCAGAAATAATTAAATAATAAACTCACCGATAGGTAAATATGACCCCGCTTGACAAAATAGAAAGATCCTACCTGTAACAAAAAAAAATACAAAATTAAAAAATTACAAAAAAAAGGTTAAACAATTGAAATGGCAACCAACAATAGAATTAACAGTAGATATAATCTGTCGTGTATTAAGCTGGATTTCCATTTGTTGCGGCGTAACGTATCGTATCACCGCACCCGTTGACTTTCTTGATACGCAGAAATGCAACAAATAGATATCTAGCTTCAAACATTAAAGTGTTCTAATCGTAAGTTATGTAAGTATTTCTAATGCCAACTGTTTTTCTTTCTATCGGGTACAGTCATGGTCATAATTAATGTCGCCGACGACGTTCAATATAAGTACGATATAATAAGAAATTAAGCAAATTGATACCTAAACGTAATATAAATATTATTATAAGTGCTTATATATGATGTATGGGACATATAACATAACATATAGACGCATATAGGTACATATACATTAATTATGCCTATGACTGACATATTAAGTAAAAAAGAAACCGTTTTCTATATACATATCTACATAAGTAGGTAGATAACTGATTGTGAACAAAAGACAATATTAGAAAAGTGAAAGATGACCATCATCATCGGTTAAGTATCAAAACAGCGCAGATTTCTTTCCAAAACAATTAGACACCTATCTAAATTATTTCGAAATTAAAAGCGGTTCAATAAGGATAACAGTTCCAAAATTAAATACTGCGCAATTTCCTACAATAGTAGCCAGTTCGACAGTTCACGTGTTATTATGTACGTACGATCCGTTGAAAACACTGGTTAATATTCCAACAAACAGCAACAGGAAGCATGTTATAGAATTCTATTAACGTAGCTCCATTTACGGCAATCTTCTTTCCCTTCCTCGTTATTAACGTCAACAATATCGACAATCAAAAATTACGAATTACAAATAATGGACGATCGACGCACGGTACAAATTGTTAACGTACCTAACTAATTTATATTTATTTGATCTACACGCTACTGCATATAAAGAGCTAAGTGGGTTGATCAAACAATAACACAAAAGCTATTCTCCTGTAGAATGTGCATAGATTGCGTGTTCTTGACATTATTTACAGGAATTTATTGCGCAAAGGATGCAAGTTGCACTGTACGGGAACATAGCTACGATTTAGGAGTCGTGAAAATTTATCGATTAATGAACGAAACAATTAAACTTTGTAGGTACAGATACGATTTTATATTTTTATAAACAAAGATAGTTTAGTAAATTCTATAAATTAGACAAATCAATTTTATCAGTTAGATATAAGTATAAAGTTATAGGTACAAAAGTTTCGAAGCTTTTTAGAAAAAAAAACGTAGCTACATAGATGTATCAACTTTTTCAAAAAATCAACATGTGCTAAAAAGCGACGATACACATATTTACATGTTAAACGCTCCAGTTCGTCAACTACTAGAGATTAGGTAACGAACGAATACTTATTAACATCCAGCTTTATTTCTATTATTATAGATTTCAATAACCTAACGCCCTAGTTACTTTATAGATGTAGAAAATTTTCCAAGTTTTAAAAATCAGAATCGGAAACCGAACCTCCGTTTCGGTTTATAAATTGTAGATATCCCTTAATAGCGATCGAAAAGTTGACTTTAACCTCGAGGTTCACACGGTCCAAATTAAAAAGATACTTTTTTATACGACTTGTAAATAAATACTTTTGCAAAGTCGAACTGGAAGCGAAGAATCGCTTCTGGTACGGTACCTCCTGGATTTTGCATCAACCGTCATTAGAAAATTAAAATTAATTACCCAGTTCTTTTTTTTTTGTAATATGCAGATCACGTTCATGCAACTTGTACATAAGTACTAAATTAAAAACGATAGCTTAAAGACAACAAAATGTGAACCAAAAGTAAAATATGGCAGATTCCAATTAAGATTGCAACGTAAGAGCTGCTCTTTTGAAAGATGAAGTAAAAATAACAATTCAAGGGAATCCTTAATCGACCAATAATTAATCACTGACATCCAACGAACTTAATGTCACGAAACGAGAGATCCACATCAACAACGTTCCATATTTATTTTAAATTGGTGAGGCTTAAAGAAATCCAGATTTATGTTTCCTAATAACGCAAAAACTGGAATTGAAACTATAATTATTATAAAAACATTTCTTGTACCGCGGGAAATACCTTGACAACGACAATCTTCTTTTCCGTTAATCGTCGTATAATTATACAGTTGCAATCTATTCAAGTGAATAAAATGTTCTATTAAAATAATAATAACGATAATAATCACCCGTGAAATTAACTGGAAGCTCTTTCGCATCTTTTATGGCGAGTTGTCTTTACCTTGATTCATAGCAGCGTGGTCAGCGTTTAGCCACTTGCTCTCGACGGTATGTCGCTTCAAGCAAGAAGTGCTCAGTGATTATTGTGGTATTTCAAGTGCAAGGTCTTCCTTTCGATGCATTATTACCTGTGCTTCGCAGAGTATTACAGGTGATACCTACTACTGTCATATTACGGACGTTCTCGGTTATTTCAATGATTTTATCAAATTGTGAAGAGTGTTTAAAATCGCATAGATTAATATAAAATAAGTGTTGCGGCGCTCGGTGCTTGGAATTTAATAAATGCGCGCAACTTCCTGTACAACCTGGGACCTTTAAAAATGACATGTACGTAGATATACAATATTCGTTTCAACGTTTAATTATAAAAAATTTGCGCAAATATACGATATACTTTACAATTTAAGCCACCTATTCCCTATCGATTTAACCCCTCTTGATAGACTACCTACATGGGTCGACGAACAAGGGTACAGGTAAACAGTAAACGCCGCGGGACTAATTTCAGTCCGAAAAGACAATTCCCGATTAATATAAAGTTTTATTTAGTTCGAGTCCTCGAATCGAAAGCATAAAACTCCAAAACCGACCCGTTCTTCGTACCCTGCGATTTAAAAAGTGTGTCGCCCACGCCGCGCCGCAGCCACGTCGTTTTAAAATTATTCCAGTTGTTAGCTTTAATCGGGCCGATTAATTATATTTGCCACTTTGCACGATCAATTTGATCGCAAGCAATAATTATTGGCAATTTGAATAAAATTTGCCTTCGAATATTTTAATTAAATTTAATGTGGGGTACGTCGATAAGTGGTTCTATAGATTAACAAAAAACTTAAAACGATTAAGTATATATAAGTATTACCTATATCTAACATAAACCCGTTTAAGAATTTTACTAACGTAGGTAACGTCGTAAGTGTATTATGAGTAATATTTTTATATAACGTGTTCAACATTAAATACCTATATCTACTACATACAGAATTTCGTAATAATGAGAAACTTCAAAAATTAAAAGGGCCCGGATTTCTGTGACATCCGCTGCAGCAGTCAACGATTCTCTGGTTCAACAACCACAGTGGAGTTTCAAACGTTAAAATTTAAAATTTCAATCCTTGTAAAAATAACGGACGTGACTGATTAACCAGCACATATGGCCACGTATTAATCAACACGAATACGATCAGGTGACACTACGTTAAGCGCCAAAATTATAACATTCATTTTCTAACTGCTTAAAAAAGAGTCGATAAATACAGGACGTCCAGGAAACGATGGCGAATCTCTCGAAAGCGTATATAATCCACGTCAAAATAATACCACAAGGTTCCATAATTATTTTCCTACGGCGCGCCGTAGCGCTCCCCTGTTCAGATATTCACTCACAAATTTGAAAAATAATCATTTTTATCATGTTTATTTTTCGTTGGAATTTAATAATTTTTGTTATACCTACGTAATAAATAAAGGTCTTTAAATAGTGTAAATAGGTTTGTTGATATAACGACAGGAGAACAAATTTTTTAGAAGTTTAAGTTTTAAATTTTTAAGATCGTTTTCGAATTTCCCAGATATATTAGGATAAAAAGGTACTCTTGTTTAACTTCAATAAAATGAACTATAAGTATTCGAGAAAATCATATCTACACAAAGAATAAGACATGCAGAGTATCCCAGATAATTATTATACACCGTGTCCAAGATAAGAATGCACAGCATGGGGATCTTGAAAACGGTAGAAGATACAGGGTGGCTTAAATTAGAAAAAGTTGCGCTATTTAGAGTATGTTCACATGCTGGTCGCAAAAGTTCATTATTGTTTATCGTTTTCAAGATTCTCAAAAAATGCGATTTTTGGATTTTCGTTTCTTTTCATTTTTTATTTATTTTAAACGATATTAAAAACTACCGGCACTTTCTCGTTGCCACTTTTTAGGCTCTACAAAATGGCGTGTTCAAATTTTTAATCCGACGTTTCGTATCCGAGAACCCATCATCAACTTTATTTTTTATATGGCCACAAACAAACAGACACCCTGTATTCGGTAGCATTATTCATTACAAATTCAACGATGTATCACACATTATGATTTTGAAGCCAAAAAGGGAAAAACGTGAGTTATAAGGTTTTTATTTTTAAATTAGTAGGCATTGGAACAATCGCAATATTTTTGTTTTATCCGTCACATTATTGTTGAAAACGCAATTTGATGTTGCGTAAGTTGTTGTTACGTGAATTTGAAGTGTTTTAACTTTTGTTCTTATTAAAGTTACTTATTCGTTAGTTTGTTGCTTCGTGCTTTCAATTTATTTACAAGTGTTACCACGGAAAGAGAAAGTTTCACAAACGAAGAAAAATTTGATATGTCGACGTGTTACATCTTGTGCCGCAAAAATTGCGTAGCTGCCGAGCAGATGTACTCTGATAATTATCCTGAACGAAGACAACCTCAAAAATCCATTTTTAGACGTTTGGTATCTAATTTAAAGGAATTTGGTTCGTTTAAAAAACCTGTTGTAACTCGTAAAAATCAATCCAACGAAGAAAAAGCGACTGCTGTTTTACAAACCGTTGTTGAAAATCCTGAAATATCTGAACTGGAGTAGCTAGATCTACAGCCCAGTTCATTTTACAAAAGAATAAATTTCATCCCTATAAATTTAGAGTTTGCCAGGGTCTTAGACCTGGTGACGAGAGAAGGCGAGCAAGTTTTTGTGAATGGTATACCAGAAAATGTGAAGAAGATCGAAATTTTCCTTTTAAAGTAATTTGGTCTGATGAAAGCATGATAACCAACAATGGCATTTTCGACCGGCGCAACAAACATTATTGGGCAACAGACAATCTTCATTTAATAAAAGAAACAAGGCATCAACATCGATTTGGATTTAATCTGTGGGTAGGCATCTTGGGTGGCAGAATAATAGGACCTTTTATTTATCACAACAATTTCAATTCCGAACGATATCTCGACCTACTGCAGACTGATTTGGAGAATGCCTTGGACGAATTACCATTACTTATAGTTAACAACTGCTGGTTTCGGCAAGATGGTGCCCCAGCGCATAATTCAAGAAATGTGCGGGAATATTTGTCCCAGAGGTTTCCTGAAAAATGCATTGGAACTCACAGTGAAGTAGCCTGGCCAGCCCGATCACCTGACTTAACTCCGTTGGATTTTTTCCTGTGGGGTTATTTAAAAAACCAAGTGTATGACGCCACTTTTGAAAATGAAGAACAGTTATTGGCATTGGTTTTAGCAGCAGTTAATACAATCACACCAGAAATGTTAGACCATGTTTTGAATTCTTCTGTAGACAGAGCATACTTGTGTCTAGAAAATAGTGGCAACCTATTTGAGCAATTATTATAATTTTTTGACATTCTGTTTCTGTTATTGTACCAGCGCCTACTAATTTAAAAAATAAAAAACCTTATAACTCACGTTTTTCCCCTTTTTTGGCTTCAAAATCATAATGTGTGATACATCGTTGAATTTGTAATGAATAATGCTACCGAATACAGGGTGTCTGTTTGTTTGTGGCCATATAAAAAAATAAAGTTGATGATGGGTTCTCGGATACGAAACGTCGGATTAAAAATTTGAACACGCCATTTTGTAGAGCCTAAAAAGTGGCAACGAGAAAGTGCCGGTAGTTTTTTAATATCGTTTAAAATAAATAAAAAAATGAAAAGAAACGAAAATCCAAAAAATCGCATTTTTTTGAGAATCTTGAAAACGATAAACAATAATGAACTTTTGCGACCAGCATGTGAACATACTCTAAATAGCGCAACTTTTTTCTAATTTAAGCCACCCTGTATCTTCTACCGTTTTCAAGATCCCCATGCTGTGCATTCTTATCTTGGACACGGTGTATAAATAATTAAAATAATTATCTGGGATACTCTGCATCTCTTATTCTTTATGTAGATATGATTTTCTTAAATACTTATAGTTCATTTTATCGAAGTTAAACAAGAGTCTTTATCAAGAGTATTTTATCCTGAAGTGTTTAGGGGATTCGAAAATATCCTTAAAAATTAAAAAACCTAAACCTCTGAAAAATGTTGAGGTTAGGAAGGTTAGGGATAGTGTACCCCTGGCTCGTCTGAGGTGATTACAAAAAAACCTATTACGCCGTTTTACAATCCTACATTTGTTACGTAGGTATACCAAAAATTATCAAATTCCAATGGCAAATAAAAGTGTTATTTAAAACAATAGATTTTTATTTTTAAACTTTGTGGGTGAATATCTCAAAAAAAAATTATGGGAACTTGTGGCATTATTTTGACGTTGGTTTATACGTTCCGTAGAGATTCGCCACCATTTCCTGAACACCCTGTAAAATGTTGATGCAAAAATAGAATCGTCGACGCCGTAACAGTAACAAGATTGTCAAGGAAGCCAAAAAGCAACACCTGATCTTTCCGTTATACCAACCATTATTGATAAAAATTAAATACAGTCGAACCTCGATAACTCGAATCTGAAGGGAAGAGAAGAAAACTTCGAGCTATTGAAAATTCGAATAATCGAGATGTATTTAGTGGAGAATTTTGTTTGTTATTCACACAGCCAGTTCGAGTAATCGAGATATTCGATTATCGAAGTTCCGCTATAAATAAAATATCAAATCTAATTTATGAACACTAAGGGCCCCCTTTCTTTTAATATCGATTCAATGTAATACCGATTTTGTAACGATTAATTCGACGTCCTTCGCAAATGTGCATTTTAGGTCTATAGGTAAATGACATTTGTATCGAAACAATTAATCGTGATTTGTATGCAGGAGCGGCAGTGGCGTGCGTGACATCTGGGGGCACGTGGGAGCGCAAAACACGTGGGTCGTCCCGTCACATTCCCCCTGTAGTACAACGGATCGCATTGATCTTCGCGACCTGTCCATATCTGGTAAGATCGGCTTTCCTTACTTAGCTTTTGTATATTGTATGGAATAAACGGTTCACAATTTATCCGATTTTTGAACATTTCAAATGAGCACGAGCATTCTCAAACGATTGTCGATGTTTAAACTAAAAACTGTTTTTAATATTTATCTCCAATCGCTGTTTAGTAAAATCGACATTTAAATGAAGTTTGTGCAACTAAAATTTATATACATTTTATAAACAAGTATCCGTGTAATTATTGATTTAATTATCTATAAATACGTCAACGATCAAATTTACGATTTGCAATGTCGATGTTACCGATAGAGATCGTGACCGTTTCGACGCCTTTTTTAATTTCTGGAAATGTTTATTGTTTGCTATCGATCGCATGATATCCTCCGGGGTTTTTCAAACTCCGGCTTGTGGAAATGTTTTTTGATATCTGATCGACTGCAAAAAATCGAAATTGTCATAAACAAACTACTAACAGTTTATTTATGTCTAATTTGAATTAAACCCTTACATCAGGACGGCGATCGTTTGACATTTTAAAATAAAATAAAGGTTTGTTTTAAATCGGTACATAGAAACGCACAGCAAATTACAGTAATTTTGTTGCAATCAATCACTTACAACATCTTCAAAACCACTTTACATGTTAAATAACTGAAATTTGCACTTTGTAACCATAAGCATAGTAAGTTGATAAGCTGTAAAAATTGTGTAAAAATTGATCTCGTGTCTTAGAGATATGAGCTTTCAAAGTCAAAGGGACAAAACTTTTTAATCTGTTAGTGCCTTGAAACAAAAATAACCGTGTAAATAGTTCCAAGAAGACAATCGAACCTGGATCTATAAAATCTATTGTTTGTATTAATAAGTGCGCACCCCACGAAATTCAATAATTACGTTTTAAATTGTTTGCAATTATTCTAACAATCGATCCAATATGCTGTATAATTATTATTAAATTATTAAATATGTATGTATCGTGTAAGGAACAAATTGAAAATATTTAGATACAATATTTAATTAAGATGTCACATTTTTACATCATCTATTATGAATCTACATTATCTACAGGTGTTATGTAAATTAGATCAATTTAGGTACAGTGCAATCTCGATAACGGGAACGACTAATTTGATATTCTAAACTTTTTATGTTCTAAAACATGAACAACGGAATAATACAAATTTAAAACTATATTGCTCTTAAAGTGAGATAGTGCCATTGAATTGTGAGTATTGAAAAAGGATACAATAAATATACAATCAAACTGAAAGTAGTTATTTCCAAGCAAATTTAATAAGTTATTAATTGTTTAGACCTGTGAGTGTAATCTTAAGCTCCCGCGATAAATATTGATATAGTTATTATGGCATTTAAGAAAACATCGACTTATTTAACTTTAAAAACAAAACCAAGCTTTTATCAGATGCAAAGAAAGGACTCTGAGTGACTTTTTTATCAAACAAGTAGGTATGGAGTTGCAAAGTCAACTGTAATGTGTCCTCGAAAAGAAACATTTTTATTTCTTTTTATATTCCATTACATAAATAAATATTATTTTAACTATTTTTGGTGTTTCACAATTTATGATTTATATTAAATATCTACCTATTCAGTTACGTGAACTCCTCGAAAACCCGAACGCCACTTGCAGCAATTAGTTCACGTTATCGAGACTGCACTGTATTTAAATGGCTTCCAAGTTACCTAGGCCACCTTACACTACCGGAAATTATTAAGAAAAACAAGTTGTTACCTTATTTGGACTAATTTATTTCAATGCCATGCTCGTAATAAATATTCGTCTTACTACTGTGTAAATATGTATTTTTGACGGTTCCTATTATGTATAAATACGTTTGAGGAAAAATTTTATTTTTAATTTAAATTCATTAAATTTCAGATGGAATAATTATTTTTATGCGACCTTAAATAGGCCATATTAGGTGTAATACCTATATACATGTATGTTCCGTTTACTTATATAGGTACTTACATACATAATTATATAAAACAAGTGTGGTTGGCATATTTTTCTAATAGTAGTCCTGCTTGTGTCAATATTATGCTTGTCGTGTGCATTGAATGAAAAAATTTATCGACCTATTTTGTTTGATAGAGGGTGAATTATATAATACGAAATCACTTCTTGACCACTTCAAAATCGCGTCCTTTACCCCCATCATCTGGCCTTCTAACGTCATCGCCACTTCGGCTGCTGGTTTGGAATAAAAAAGTCTATAACAATAATGACCGATTTTTCAATATTAAGCGAACTTCTACGAAAAAACTCACTTTAAAAAATCAACCCTCCATAAACATTGGTAATTCTTTCTGAAACTAATAAGTTTACCGTAAAAATGCTTCAAATAAAATTTATTCCCCGCACTTTCAGCTTTAATATTTTTAATTTAAAAACTATTCACCTAACCTTTAACATTGAAAATTTCCCTATTACAAAAACCATAAACCAGATAAAAGTTTAATCGCATTTTTATGCCACCGATAAAATACAAAGCAACTAAAAACACATGTGCGCCACCTACTTTCACGTGATAACTTATCGCAGCGCGAACAAAGAACTTGAAATAAAAATAAAATAAAAGCGGGATTTTCTAGTATCCGTGAATTACTCGAATGCATTTATTTATAGAATTCCTGCAAAACTGTTTCAGATCTTTCGCGTTAGTACATAGCGGTAGTGCTTGTTTCGGTAGTTCGAATTTTAAATTGAGGCGTCGTATTATTCGTGTGTGCGAGGAGTTCTCGTTCGGTTTATAAGGCCTTTTTGCGTGTGAGTGCGCGAGTGTTGTGTTGTATTTTTTAAAAGGATTACAAACAAAAAAAGATTAATACGACGAGGAGAGGTAGGATCTTTCTTTGTCGACTAACTCATCTTTAAGCTCAAATACAAATTCTCTGAAAATCGAGCTTGGTTAGGCTCTTGGATACGGACTCGGTTAGGGTCTTAGTTAGGGCTCCCTTCAAACATTCGATGGTTCAATTTCGCGGACGAAATTTTATCCTACGCGCGTTTTCGCAATCACAGTGGTTGGTGAAATACAGTGAAATATGAAGCGTAGGAATACGGTACATAGGCAAGTTCGCAGCCAACGAAAAAATCTACGCTAAAAATTGACGATAAAGGGAAAACAAACGTTGTGGAGAAAAAAGTAGGAAATACAAAGAAAAATTTAGAAGTTTCTAAATTTTTTTTAGTCTGTTATAGACAAGTGGCAATCGCAGCGGCAGCACTGTTAGTTTGCATTTTACGTAAGTATTAAAAAATATATTTATTTCAGGATTTTAATTTATTTTAATGTTTTTTGATTTTTTTTAAATTTCTCTTATTTTGAGAGATTTTACCTTTTCAATGCATTCGTTTACGGATAAAAAACTAAATTCAAATTTTTGACTGTCGCAACAATTTTTAAGCAATTTAGGCTGATAACGAGACAAAATTTAATCGATTAACTTCTTATTTTGGCACCTCTTTACTTAAAAAAAAATTCTGATAATACCAGTTTTTTCGTGGCATTCTTTTAATTTCTCCTTGTTCTAAATGTTTCCCTTTTTTTTTACTAAATATTATAATACTTTAGATAAAGATACGGTTCGGTTAATTTCCTGATTACCTACCTACTTAAAAATAAGGAAAATTTCGGAACTTACCGCCAAAACAGCAGTAAACGCTTGCGATATTAGTTTTTATGAGGTTTAGTTGATGCATGTTGATCTTTAGTTTTACAATTTATTGTTAAACTAGGTTTAATTCAAGTTAAGTCAGATATAAGATCGATTTCTTTTGGAAATTGATCTTCAAAGAAGGCACGTCAACGACTGGAATGTTTCGATGCAAATTGATGTAAATGAGGCATTCAGGAAGAAACGAAGACATGGAAGGGGTTAACGGAGCGCTATAGAAGACTCGCACCATACAATAGTTGGATGGAAAAAAACAGACTGCGTGCCTATTATGTATGTACATAAAATAAAATAAGTTCGAGAGTTGTAAACAAGTTACACCAAATACGTTGTGAAGATCAAGATCTATAATCACGTTTTAAAAGTACATACATAGATAACTAACGCATAAAATGTGTTACTGAATACCAGTCATATCTATAAAATATTTCAACGATTTTCTAATTTTGGTATAATTCTCTGATCCTTTATTAATATTAAATCATTTAAGGCTCTCAAATATGATAGCCAAAATGTGCAAAAATGACTCAATATTAAAACAAGCATCGAAATAACCTAGAAAAACTTTTGTAGGAAAAGCAACCCCCTTATAGCCATTAAAACAAAGGAAACGACAATTTCATAATTAATTATTACCAAACCTCCTCAATTAAAACGTCCACTAATTACTCAAGTGTGAAATCAGTGCTAAAGATATAAATAGTTAGATTGCAATAGTCGACCCTTCCTAATATTAGAAGACGAGAAGATTATGAGGTCATATCTATTAAAATATTTATATTTTATCTAATGCGTCTTAATATGTTAGTTAGTTTACGTTGCAAATTAATGAAAAGTTCTGTCCGGTTATTTTGTCAGTAATGCAAAACTGTCTCAAAACATTAATCCATATTTTGTTTTTCACCAATCAGTCCGATGAATAATAATAATAATATTAAAATGGTCACGTATATGAATTGGCATTTAACATCGAATTGCGACCTTGCTTACGCGGTCATTCGTGAATAATACTTATCGGGACTGAATCAACGTTAGTTGCATAAACCACGCAGACAGTGGAAGTCGTGTTTTATTTCCGCGATGTGTTGTAACCGAATCGTGCACTAATTAATCGGCATGGGCAAAAAACAAGTGCGACACGGGAGCAGTTCTAATTTTGAGTGTCGAATCGAAAAATTGTAGGTTTCCCTTTGACGTTCACACTTTACTACGCCTATGTCGTTTATCAAATTGCGTCAATGACAACTGCTACATAAAAACACGTATTTAGTGGTTAATTGATTAAATTAATCCGGGTTTGTAAGCAACTGCGATGGGAATGTCTTGCGGTTGTAAATTGCTTTGTTGTAAGTACCTACATTGATAACTGGCATTTCCCAATATCCTGGTTTCTGGATTGTTCTCTTAATTTCAAATGTTTGCGAGGCAATGTTGCATAATATAACGACATGCACGTACCTTTCCATTTGTTTTAACAGTTTCGCTTTATTGGAGAAATTCGATGAAGAACCGTTTGCTGTAAGATTCGAATAACCATTTCCTCGAAAAGGCTCAGCTTAAGAATTTGACAAATTTGACAAAAACAAGCGTACCTTATTTATTTCTTTTTATCGCTGCGTTACGTATGTCTAGATTTTATCATTCATTTTACATTCAGATATTCCATATTTCCTTTTGGTTAAAAGTGAGCGTGACTAAAGAGCTGATTTCCACAAGTTACCAGTTACCAAAAAGCCCTTTTACTCGGTCGTAAACTGGGTTTCTTTACTAACCAATGAACGTTTTGAGAAAACTGCAGATACGGCGACGTAGAGATTACGTTTAAATCAAGATGTCAAATTAACTTAACAAAAACGACACAATATCAAGACGCGAGCAGAGTGAAAAATTTTGCTTTTCATCGAAAAAGTCAATTTCGTGTTAATGGTCCTTTTCACCGCCATCTCGATTATTGAAATTTAGGGAAAGAAAACCTTCATCTCGATCGTTTTTCTATTAAACGCCGATTAGAAAGTGAAGTTAAATTAGGGTTATTTCTCTCAATATTTTGATTATCGAAAATTGCCCAGCCAATATCGCCTTTTCATAAAAATCCCGATCAACATTCGTTAAAAACTTCAATGATGATACGACATTCTTTTGTTTCTCATAATAGGTACCTATAAAATCCAATTGTATTCTAATGGGAAATTAAATCAAAATCATTTCAAGGCAAGCCAGCTGTCGATAAGTAGTATACAAATATTTAACTTTAGAAATGATCGGCAAATTATATAATAAATGCTACGTAAACATTTCGCGTGGTCGCGTTCGCCGGTGCTCAGTGTGAAAGGCCACCGATGCGATGCAACAAACTGTAAATTTCATTAACCATTGAGCGATAACCGGCACAGAGAGACGCAATCACCTGTTGTACGTATTAAGATATTAAAACTGGTTTTATGTAGTTGTTCGTAGGTACGCCCACATACTATTTATATAAATAATAAGTAATGTTTACGAGCCGTAACTGTGTCAGCGCCGGAGGATCGCGAAATGAAATTCGATTAGTTGATTAAACGTCCAATTTTGGAAGTCTGTTGTCGAGTATAGTTTTATGCTCCTTTTTTCCTCTTTGCCTATTTGCAAGCTTAACGCCCGTTTCATTTGCACTCCTATTACTTTCGTGACCACCGTCAAACTTTTTTTTGCAATAAGCGGTTTTGGCGAATAAGCCAAAGGTATGTAGAAAATTAAAGTGAAACGTTCATTGAAAATTCTGCAAAAGAATGACGTCTCTCGATCGTCCAGATTTCGTTTTTCTTTTTTTTTTGTTCATCCGCTCTCGCCAACATAAAGAGCCGAAACGAAAATAAATAATAGTGAATTTGAAAATGCTTGCCTGAAAACGACCAGCGTCGTGCTATTATTTATCGGAAATACCAGAACATCTCGAAAGTATAACTTAGCATGCTACATTAAATTACAATTCTGACGATAAGGTAACCTCAAAATGTTATTTGATTGCTAAACGTCGTTACACAACGAAAAGCGCACCTTTTCCGCAATAGTACCGGTTTTTGAAATACATCGGTACACGTGCGTGTAGGTTACGTTTCGGAACATTTTCCGAACAGCGAAATACAAATAGGTCAATTTTTTTAATCGAGAAACCCCTCTACATAATCTATCGGCATTAGAATATAATCAAAGCGACCTTCACCTCTTTGAAACAAATTAAACCAAAAACATATTCGTTACTGATTAATTTATTCGAACTTATCACAAATATAAATGTCCTTCAATTTAGATTGCTCGTTATTTTTTTTTCGTACAACAAACGAACGCGATTTTAATAAAATGCGAACCAGAAATAAATTATTCTTAATTTTAATTCTAAAGACGGGACGGCAAGTGTTTTTAATGCCCGAACATTGCTCAGTATGAATTAATTACGTTGCCTTTGAAGGATAATTTCCGAAGTGAGAAATTGCCAATTTGCAAGGGAAACTGTTTTGCAGGACAACGAACCGTTTTGGTTCTAATATCGAGCAATTTCAGGCGTTCAATAATCAAATTGGACGTAATTTAAAAAAAAATCTCTAACCGCTCCCATTTCTTTGTAAAAATTTAATTAGTTTCGGTCCGGAAAGAAGATCGATTATGGGGGCGAAAAGAACACCCCTCCCAAAAAAAAACATCCAAGTCTCATTAATTCAATATATTTTCGACCATTAGATTTAAATTGCTAATATGTAAGTAATTAATTAGCGCACCAACTGATGTGAGACAGTAATGGTTAGTTATTAAAATATTTTATGCTGCCAGTTGCTTTTGCTGAAAGAATTTTAATTGATGCGACTGGAAGAACTGCGCATACTATTTTCCGATAATCCGACATATTTATTATAGTCCAAGAGCTGGCGAACATTTTCACATCCGAGTTTGTACCTCTTGAAATTTTGTAGGAAGGTAGTTTTTAAGTCTGGCTAGGAATGGACCACCATTTTAAGCAACTCCGGTCTCGAACTACCCCACAATCGTTTAAAAATGCAAAAAAGGGGTTAAACATTGTCGTTTGTACATCTTGAAATTTTGAAGGAAGGTAGTTTTTAAGTCTGGTTAAGAAATTAACAGTCTGGCTAAGCAACCCCGGTCTCGAACTACCCCACAATCGTTTAAAATTGCAAAAAAGGAATGTGAAATTGTAAGGAGAATTGTAGTGGGATTTCTATCTCATGAAATTTTATAGAAAAGTAGTTTTTAAGTCTTCTTGAGGAATGAACCACCTGATTAGGTAACTACGTCCGCGAACTACCCCTAATCGTTTAAAATTAAAATATATTCGAAGTTTTCATTTCATTTTTGACGCTAAACCGCCAGATTTGTCTGGCTTACGACACTTTTTCTTTTAAATATTATTAACAAGCTACTGTAAAAACGACAAAAGGCAGAATGTAATTAATGCGTTATTTCAAAATGCAACTTTAACACTGTCTGTAACTAGGTTAAAACCGGCCTGGCCGTTTGGCAATTATTTTTTCATACTTCAATAGGTATGAGATGATATAAATTTCAAGAAGTACGAATGAAAATTTCGAATATATTTTAATTTTAAATGATTAGGGTAGTTCGCGAATGGAGTTACCTAACCAGGTGGTTTATTTCACTTCCATACTTAAAAAAAACCTACCTTTCTACAAAATTTCAAGAGATAGAAATTAGAATTTCACACCCATTTTTTGCAACTTTAAACGACTAAGGGGTAGTTCGCGACCGGAGTTGCTTAACCAGACTGTGCATTCCTTAGCCAGACGTACAAGAGCTACCTTCTTACAAAATTTCAAGAGGTACAAATGAAAACTTCGAATATATTTTAATTTTAAACGATTAGGGGTAGTTCGCGGACGTAGTTACCTAATCAGGTGGTTTATTTCTTTTCCAGACTTACAAAAATCTACCTTCTTACAAAATTTCAAGAGATAGAAATTAGAATTTCACACCCTTTTCTCAACTTTAAACGATTAAGGGGTGGTTCGAGACCGGGGTTGCTTAGCCAGACTGTCAATTCCTTAGCCAGACTTAAAAAATTACCTTCCTTCAAAATTTCAAGAGGTACAAACGACAATGTTTAACCCTTTTTTGCATTTTTAAACGATTGTGGGGTAGTTCGAGACCGGAGTTGCTTAAAATGGTGGTCCATTCCTAGCCAGACTTAAAAACTACCTTCCTACAAAATTTCAAGAGGTACAAACTCGGATGTGAAAATGTTCACCAGCTCTTAGACTATAACGAGGATCGAAACAAAATTGAGGTTGCTGCTATAACCTCGCGAATACGTAGATAATAATTACGAAGTTTGACGTTATTAATTTACAAGAAAAAATGCGCCGGATCGTCATATTTTTTTGCTCGTTAATCGATCGATAAACTTGGATCAAACGCGACTTCCATAAATATTGATGGGTCAGATACTGAAATCGCAAAGAAAATAAACCTGAAAAATCAGTTTGTAGTATATCTCGAAGGGGACGCAGAGGCGTTAGTGGAAATAAATATAAGCCATTATATAAAGTATTGTAGATGACAAAAGGCCGATCGAATTGATAATGGGAAACTTTTAATTTGCCCGTATAATGAGGGGTAATGGCATCGAGAATAACATTTTAAGCATTTAAATAATCTCACAATAATTAGTATAAAACCTACTACTTCATAAAAATAAATAAGTATATACCTACATTGTTATCCGCACGTATTTTATTCAGGTTTACTGAGGTTGCTAAATTCCACAAAGTCCACAAAGGACTTCTAGGATCACAGTTAAAATCGTGGAATCTAAATCGTCGGTTATCAAAATACAAACTTCAGCGTTTCCACCGTTTTTTTTTAAATCGCGCTACGATTATTTCAATTAATTTATTACCGTTATAAAACTTAATGTCTCGGTACAGAATTAATGCACAACTGGTTAGTAATGGGCGCCAATTACGACAGATATCCGTTAAAGATCTAACTATGAAATCTGCTGTATATTATTTTTTATCGACACTGAAACTTTTAAGTAAATAAATACCTTCCAAAGTTTTAATGATTCCATAATCAACAAGTATATGTAATTGATAGAATTACAAAAACCTCCACTCGTTGTCCATACTATAAACCATACCCTACCCTACCCATAATAAATTAAAATTTAGTAAAATCCGGTTATAACGAACCGCAAGGGTAACATGACATATAACACGAGTTCGTTATATCCGAAGTTCGTTATAACCACTAAAATTTATGAGTAAGAATATGTTAACCAAAGAAAAAACCTGCGGTATGAGTAGGTACCTAATTATGTATTCGATTTTGATGTATGATTGTGAGCCATTTTAAACTAGAAATAGAGAGAAACTTGGAACAACCGTTTGTTTATAACGATTCGTTCAGTAGAGGGCAAAGGGTTCTCGTGTGATTGCAAACATTGGCAAACAGTTACTGAAAATGCTTTTTTGATGCGTACGTAGTACTACCTTAAGGTTTTCTTCGATCTCGAATAAACGACAAATCGATGCTCGCCAATAAGTCGGTCCACAGACAAATAACTACCGCTCGTCCCGTGTTCATTATCACTAAAACTTCCTCGAGCCTGTTTTGAGGATAAATTTTGTACAATCGCGCTTTTCATTCAAATCTTCCCCGTAAGTAGGCAATTGCGCTATAAATGAATCGCTTTAAAATGCTTGAAAAGCAAACAAACATTTCGCTTACGATTAACACCCAACAAGGCCGCCGATTATCTAATCTAATCTCAAACCAGAAAAAATTATACCAACTGTTTACCGACGAGATACGCCGAAATTATAATATTTGAAGATTTTGTCAGTGACGCCTCAACTTCGCGTCGCGAACAATATAAGACCGTTAATATTAAGCCATCAATTAACTATAAATAGTTATATAATACTTAAAACATATCTAGTAACCTATATAATTATTCCTAAGTTAGAACTGCTCCCCCACTTCCGCGTCATTGTCTGATTTCAACACTTGCAGGCAAACTGTTATCTGGGATTCATCTACATACATACATATGCATTCTACACGGACAGACAGATCGACGCGGTCAGTAGTGTAACCTACGTGCTTTGCCTGAATAATTTGATAAATATTGTAGTGGGTGGTCAACCTGTTCAAGGCTGAAATTCTTTGAAAATAAAGAAACAAACTTTATGATACAACATCTAAAAATACCTGCAGAAACTGTCATCTCGTTCGCGAGTGCTCAGGTGTTTCGATTGTCGCGCGTAAAAGGTGGTAAAATGTGATGGTGGTGTAACAGTGCAAAGTGAACGACGAGTGCGTCGAAAATGGGGAAAGCCGCGAGCAAACTGAAAAACCGAAAAAACTCCACGCACAGCAGTACGTATTCAACTAAAATATTAATTTGAAGCTGCACGATGGATGCTTCCATAAAAACTTAAAAAATTAAACAACCCTTACGATCACATATTTTTAATACGAATTTAATCTAGTAAAAATTCTTAGACGAACTTTGTAATGTTCGTTAGCGTGATTACAATATTTGCGCAATTCGCCAAAAAAAAAGCCATATCTTTCTAAACGTTTAGAGTGCGCAACATACATATAAATGTAGATACTATACTAGTAACGGTAGAGATTGTTACTGTAATAAAAACTAATCGGATGTGTATGATAAGCGGAAGCGCCACTTCGTTTTTTCGTTAAAACTTAAGCGCCTGCGGTTCTAAAAAATTTTCGTGTGGCCACACATTAGTTTCCAAAACCGCAACTTTACCAAATACCTACTCTGTTGAATTTACTGAGCAGTGAAATAGAAATGTTGGAGATGACGAACTGATGTTTTTAAATTGAAATTGGGTATTTATTCAGCGTATAAACAAAACAAAAAAACACTTAGAATAAAGAGTTACAGGCTGATTGTAAAGAGCTCGCTCCTCCTTACAACTACCTACAAGGGACATCACTCAACCGTGACACTGATTTTGATTCAATTTTAGGGAATCAATTTATTCACTAAATGAATAGCTTTTACCCTAAAACTTGCTCCAATGATCAACGCGTTTAGGTGTAAATTAAACTAAAGAAAATTTCCTATGGTTTTAGGTGCAGGCAGTTCTCGATTTACGAACGAGTTCCGTTCCTAGGGGTCGTTCCTTATGTGTAAAAACACCTAAATATGCACTTTTTGCGTGTACGATGTGATCCTATATATTAGTGGACATTTCTACATATGAAAAGCATTGCATTAAATTGTATTTTATTATAACGATTCGTTACAAACGTAAAAGAAAGTTGAAAAAATACTAAAAGAAAACAAGATACAGTAATAAATAGTTAATTTTAATTAAAAACATAAACAAAGTCACTTATATAATACAATAATATTATTATTTTTATGTAGGTACAGGCAAGTTCAAAATTAATGTCCCGAATCGCGAGCATTGCGCAGGAAATACGTGGCACAACGAACAAATCTACAAAATGTACTTGCGATGTGTAACACAAATTATAAATACAATGTTACTGCTTTAAATATTCAGTTCATAATTTGTTTGTTGTATCGTGTGTGTCCGTGCAATGCTCGCGACCCGCGACGTCGATTTTGTACTTATCAGTACATACATAAAATATGCATATGTAAATGAAAAATCTTAAAATTGCGATCGTTATAGCGAATGTTCGTAAATCGATAACTGCCTATATTAGCATTTAATGCAATGTCAATCGTCTCAGATAATTTCAGATAGACGTTGCTTAATTTTGAATCTCGATTTAACGCTTAATTCGTCATCAAAATGTTTTGGAAAACGACGTGTTATTTGAGAAATTTTGTGAGAAGTTTAAATGCACTTTTTTTTAATATACGATGAAGTTACATTTAGCTCCATTTTTGTGAATAGCTTTCACAAAAACTATATACACGACGTATTCAGCGAAGAATTTTGATGGCTTTATAAACGAAACGTTTCGCATAAAAAGACCGTGCATGCCATAAACCAGTATAAATCCTAACAATCTTGCTGTTATTACATCGAATCCAGAAAAAAAACATTTAATTGGCTTAAGTATTCGCCATTTTAATGATAGACAATTACAGTATACCACTTACGCCGCTCCAAGAAAACTTCATTTTTATACGTTATTCACGATAGGTTCCAACCACACATTATCAATAACACCTTACAATACTAATAGATTGTAGTCTTTCTATGCCATCTCGCATGTGTGCAAGTAAATCATAGGTAGAATACGCCACGTTCAAAACTTTAAACTGAATATTACAAATATATAATTCAGTAACTTTTTATGCACGATGTGCATTGGAACCTATCGTGAATAACGTATATCTATCAATATAATTTAAATGTTCTAGTGAATGACGTAATATTGAAACGCATTCTATGAATGGGTGCAATATTACAGTCTGCTTATGTAGGTAGGCGAACGAAATATGTGTATGAAAAGCAACTTTAAACCTTGATTTGTTCACCTTTTTATTGAATTCATTTTGTAACTAGGACAAACGATCCTATGTATGTATATAAGCTCGGTGTAAATCTGTTGAATAGCAATTAGACTAAACTGTGCTCGTTTAAATTTCTTTGTTAGGAGTTTCGTTTTATTTTGAAAGGATGCACGAAAATAAAATAATGTACCCCTATTACTTCTTAGAGGTATGCTGCTTCAATTTTCTCAGATAAGAAAGTCTTCTAAAAAGAAACTTTATATTTATAATAAGAAGTTGTCCCGATTTTAAGATCATCATGCATGAAGACTTCAATGTTTTCTACTTCTCCCTCGAAGAGGGATGGATCGGGTAGATTGATTATCGAATAACCGCATTAATAAAAATAAAAAAGAAGTTAAAATATAGATTTGGTAGCTGTTCTAATACAAACCAGATGTATTTACTGTGCGGACAACAACCGACGAAACGAAAGAAACTACAAATAACTAACTACATAACTGAAAAACAAATAACTACATGAAATAACGACAAAGAAGAGAAACATGACTGAGAAACCACAAAAACTAATAAAAATAAAGATTCATTTTACATTTACGGATATTTACATAACTAATATAAAGTTTAATAAATCCAATTGCGAACAGTTTTCTAAAAAGTTTGAAAATTAGGTACCGATCTCTAGATTAAGTAGGTAAATCAATTTACATATTTTCATTCTAATTGGCGATATACCTTATTGTTAGAAGCACGTATTTTTTTATATTTCGGGTAAAGTCGCGATTTCGTAATTACCGTTTCGATCGAGAACCGTTTTCTCTGTTTGGCGACACGGTGGGCGAAAGACGTTCGTTTTATGGAAATTGTGTACGCAATAAAAAAGAGGAGTACCTGTAGATATAATAATTTCTCACGCCAACGCATAATAAATTCGTTACTTTGTAGCAATAAGTTTTATAACTGTAAATGATCATGATTCACGAATATTTTATTGTTATTATAGTTGCACGAAAATAAGTACTTTGTTTTCGTCGTATAAACAGAATTTTTACGGTACTTGTTGTATTATAATGCATGTTGTGCGAGACCGTCTAGTCTAACACTTGTCATACATTTTAATTGTTTAATTTGAAAGCTTACCACGTCGATTTATGGTAGGTACTTTTAATGGTAGATACTATAAGAAAGCGTGGTTTGTCATTTGAACGTTTATCCACGAGCATCAATGATTCACAAATTAAAACCGTTAAATATACAATTGCGATTTTTTTGTACTTCAAACGAAAATTCTTTTGAACTAACTAATACAAACTGTTTTGGCATTTGCGAGATAAGTGGGTGTATGGGTTAATATTTTTGCTGGTGAAAAATGCCTGTTCGGTACAATCAAGAATTCGTTAAAATGTTAAAATTAATTTTATTAATTTTACGTTTTATTTTATAATCATTACAAATTTCTTAGAATGTTCACAATCGACGTTTGTATCTACCTTTTAAACAGAAATTTGCCGCCCAAACAGATAATGAGAAGACCCATTCATTTTATGTTAAGAAATAGACATGAAATAAGAAGAAAAGCTCAGTTTCCGGTTTCTTATTGCGTTTTAAATAAATCGGACCCGACAAACCTACGTAGAAGGACTCGCAAAGCTCCCGTTTTATAAATTACCGAAAGCACGAGGCGAGATTTACAGGAAATGTAAAATCCAAAGGCACAAAAACGCTTAATTAGTTTTTAATGGATCGCAACTTTTGAAAAATCACTTTTCATAAGTTCTTCGTATATACGGGAGGCTCTTGTTATCGCGCTTCCGGTACCGCGACGAAAAAGATGCGGAAAGATTATGTACGGCCTTAACCGAATTTAAAGTTGAAGGAAATTGATTTTGTCCAAACTAAAAAAGCGGAAAACCGTCAATGTGAAACGTCTGCGAAAACAAGATTTTAAGGGGTGCGCAAACAATGCCACAAACATTTTGAACATAATGCAGTTCCTATACAGAAACCTGATACGATGACATTAATAAGAGTTTGTGTTGATATCAAAAAAATGTAAACAGCTGTCTAAGCTAAAGAAGGCGGATTTGACAACGTTTGACACTAATGATGAGTATAGGAACACTTGCGCGTCAGGATATAAAACACGTTATTCATAAATATGATACTCGCGGTTTAATGGAAATTTCACCTTGCAACTAATTTATTGCACTAATATCATCTTTTATTAATAAATGTATTTAATACCTACACAAAAGTTATAAAATAGAAAAGAAAAAACGCGACTGTTTATAGAAATTTTACAAATACACTGGTGCGTGATGGGTTGTCTAAGCTCAGGTGCTTATCCTAATGTATTCGTAATCATTGCAAACGTTAATCATTTTATAAACATTTACATTTCCACTTTTCTGATTAGTCTCTCCTAATATTTTTGGAAGACATTGCTGAAATATCGTACAACAAACCGTGTGTCATACGTTTAACTCGTATATGGATTTTACATGATGATAAATCTCTTATCTACTTACTTCATTTACCAAGGCGCTTATCGCGATATATAGGTACCTATTTGTATTTTATACTGAATAATTTAGTCAAAAAGCATAAACGTGTTTCAAATGACAGGTATGTTATAAGTATCTAGTTGTTTTATTTTATTTTATTAATCATTTTCGAAAAGTGGTGTAATTCGTTAATCAAAGTTTACACGTTAAATTTCGCAATTTAATTGCACTTTTACGGTATAGAGATAAAAAAAAGCTTAGTAAATAATAAATGGCTATTTATGGAGTCGCCCTAAGACAATCGTATCTCTTTTATTTGATTTTCGTTCTAAGTTGGCCATAAACTACCTTTAGAGTGGTTAATAATTGAACGTCACCGTATTAATCAAAAACTCAAAGCATGTTTTATGTTAGTTGAACATCTTGTTATCAATTTAGTGATAGTCACGCATGGGATAGATATTGTTTATTTCCTCCACTTATAATTTTAATTTTCATCGATAACGCCAAATATTAATATTCCATCATTGACAGTTATAATAGATAAGGTTCGTGCCATATAGAAAAGGATATGTCAGTATTTTTGAAACAGAACGAATTAACATAACATGCTTTTCGACAATTGCTAAATATTTAAGTGCGATATTCGATTTAGTTAAACTTGAGAATAATTAACAGGGGTCATTTTTATATGGCATGAACTATACCTATGTATAATGTTAAGTAGATATCAAAAATTAAGGGTTTAACTAATTAAATATCTACACAGCATCTTTTAAAGTCATACACGGTGTGTATGTTTTTGATTGAACTGGTTGGAACATATTCAAAACGATTTTACTCGAAAACGGTACGTTCTATCGAAATTCGATAAGAGTACATTATTTTTTAGCAAAAACTTTCAAGTTTCATAATTTCTTATCAAAAGTTGAAAAACTGGCATACAAAAAATTAGAGTGATATTTACCCACTCCCTGTGCGCAGTTTGACACCCCGAATTGAATATTGAGAATTTGATAATTTTAATTTAATAAGCATTAAAACAATAGTAAATGTACCAACTTTCGTCATTTTATCTTAAAAGCTTCAGGAGATACAGTTGTATGCAAAAGTTTCCGGCCAAACAAAATTTTGTGATTAAGTGATGTATGAAGGATGCAAAGAGGAAACAAAATATATCATCGTGAAGTACCTTCACTATACAATCAAAACGTGTAATTCAAAATTTTTATGTAATGATTAATAAATATTTATAACAAAAATAACAATTTTTGCCTTTTCATAAGTGTCCGGCCAAATATAAATTCTCCACTAAACATGAAAAAAAAACACGATAACTTGAGAACAAATTCCAAAAATGGTAACAAATGTAATATTTTCATCAGTACTCAGTAGCCATACCCTTCGAAGCTATCACGGCGGCACATCGGTGAGGCATTGACTCAATGAGTTTGACGATTCGATCTTGTGAGATATTTTTCCACTCTTCCTGAACTTTCTCCCACAAAACAGTTTTATTACTATGATTTTCAACTCCTATTCTTAGTTTGAGTTCTTGCCACAAATGTTCTATTAGATTCAAGTCTGGGGATTGACTCGGCCACTCCAAAACACGAACATTTTTCTTCCTGAAAAATTCTTGGAGTAGCTTCGATCGATGTTTTGGATCATTATCTTGCTGAAAAATCCAATTTCGTGGCAAATTTCGACGAGCATAAGGTAGCATTTGTACTGATAGAATGTCTCTATACATATCAGCGTTCATGTTGCCTTCAATTTTGTGAAGTGGACCGACGCCTTTCCATAAAATGCACCCCAAAGCATAATACCACCTCCACCATGTTTTACTGTTGGTATTTGATACCTAGAAGAATTTCTAGTACCTTTAGGTCGACGAACATATCTTCTCCCATCATTTCCAAACAAATTAATTTTAGTTTCGTCTGAAAATAGCACTTTTTCCATTCTTCAGTAGTCCAGTACTGGTGTGCTTTTGCAAATTCCAATCTGGCCTTCTTATTTTTTTACTAATTAGTGTTTTTAGTTCCAACGCGTCCAAAAGTCCCACTTTATTTAATCTACGTGAAACAGTACTTTGACTAATGTCAGCTAAATTTTCCTCGCGTAATTCACGTGCGATGATCGCAGCATTCTTTTTACGTCTACGTAGCCTTTCTTTTAATAATTTTATCGACACGATTCGTTGTTTTTCTGGGCCTTCCAGGACAAGGTTTATCTTTTAGATCATCTGTAGTCTTCCACTTATTTATAATATCGTCAACAGTGGATTTTCCTAATGACAAAAGATTGGCTATTACACGTGAAACGTTCCTTCATTGTGTAACTTAATTACTACTTCGCGTATGTCTAAAGACGTGCGTTTAGGCATCTTAACCGATTAATACTAAAGGTAGAATATGAAAGAAATATAGTTCTCGATGTTTACATATCTTTGTAACCGATAACATAAACGAAACAGAGCGAATTGTAGCTTCTTGGAATTTGGCCGGACAGTTATGAAAAGGTGAAAATTGTTATTTTTGTTGTAAATATTTATTAACTGTTACTTGAAAATATTTAGTTACACATTTTGGTTCTATAAAAAAGATATTTTGTGATGATGTATTTGTGTTTCCACTTCGCATCCTTTATACATTACTTAATCGCAAAATTTTGTTTGGCCGGAAACTTTTGCATACAACTGTATTAAATAAAAACGACTCTAAAACGCACATTTGAAGGGCTCTTGGGGGGCGTTTTAGAAAAAAAAACATATTGAGGTTTTCGTCATGTTTGACTTGCTCTATGCGCCCTCAAGTTTTGACCGCCTATTTTAGGAACACTTTGTATAGGTAACTTCAAATTATTTTGCTCAAATACAGTTATTTGCAAAACTTGCGGCGGCTGAGGTTTATCAAGTTTAATGTGTTCATAGACAAGCTTAGTTACTAAAACGCATACAATAATAATAATACATAATACGCAATATATTACGCATATTTGCATAATATACAATACATATTTACGAGCTTATGCTCCAAAATTACTGACGGGATTTCAATAAACGCGAATTTTGCAAATATACGCATTTATGTGCAGTTGGCTCCTTTATTTTGACACCCCCTTCGATACGGTATAGGTATGTAACTGCGATAAAGTGACCCTTATCGACCCGAGCGGGATGTCATTAATTTAGGAGCCCGCTGTACTTATGTAGATTTTAGTGCCTCGCTCCCAAATCATACTCGCTTTATTTATTTGGCAGTTTAATCTAATCTACGAACGTTGCATATGCTTACAGACTTATCTTGGAGCCGATTTGGTTCCCTGATTTCGCTCAAATCGAAATTGCGTCAAAATGACACGAACATCGGCGACACGGGAAGAAGGAAGCAGCGAAAGCACTTGGACATTGCCGAATGGCTGAAGGTATTGGAATTGGAGCAATACGAAAGTGCTTTTGACGAATTCGAGGGGTGGAAGAGCTGCTGGAGTATACGGAGTCCGACATCAGAAATCTCGGCGTCAAAATCGCTTCGCATCGTGCGAGAATCATGTCTAGTCTAACGGCATTAAGTGCCAAGTATAATAATAATAATGGTTAGTAGTTTTTATGACGAGTTTGTGGTGAAAGTGATAAACTATATTAGGGGGGGTTCTAGAATGACAGATTAACGACGCTCTTTGTTTATTGCAGGATGTCTACGGAGGGAGGCCGTAGCCAGACACAGCGTTGCTGCGGATAACCGTAGAAAAATTCAACAAAGCGACACTTTGTGAGTAGCAGTTTTTTTTTTTTAAATACATAGGTAATCATTGTTTCTCCGGTACTTATACGGAGTATGGGGCTCTTCTAACTTTTTTATTATCGCCATCGATTGCGCTCGAGCGCAAGGAGCGTTTTTGTTCTCGATTTTTAAGTGCGCTGCTAAAAAGAAGTACCTACACGGTATCGCACGTTGCGTCGCGTCGCGTCGCGTCGTCGTCGGTCGTCTAATTCGTTGTAGATTTACGTTTGGAAAACTTTAAAAAACATATTATTAATTACCGTAAACAATTATAACATTAATAAACTCAAAAGTTTAGGAAATAAAGTAGAACTATATCGAAATGTTATGCGAAACACGTCGATCGATTTTTACACGTTATTCGAATCAAACGCGGGGAAACGATTGGAAACTTTGCCTCTATACTATTATATCTTATATCTATTATATCTTTATTATAAACAAATTACGATACACATATCATGGATAATAGATAATCCAAACAACTAACAATAGTTTCGACAAACGTTAAAATTACTTACGTATCGTAATTGTTTGCACGCATTAAACGCAATAAATATACAGGGTGAGTATCTAAAGCATGATCCCCCACGTTATAGAGAAACGCGTTATATGAAGATTTACTATAAGATGGAGAAAAATTCTTAAAGAAAAATTTGTAGATGTAGTTTTTTAATATTTAGTAATTTATAATATATCGATCATAAGTTTTATACAGATGTCTATAATATTGAAAAAGAAACTTTCTGCTTGCTCGTTTTCGATGTTTTATTAATGGAATATCAAATATTAAAATTGTTTTAATATAAACTCGACATCCCTACGGGCAGGTGGAAATTTAAGATGCAAGGAAATTGAATTTATTATAGTGCGTATTTCAAGATGACAGTAATAACGTAATTAATATTTACCCCGTGCTTTTTATCAAATTTTGTGAGTCATTTATTAAAATGAAATTTTTATTTCGATTTCCTTACTGTAACGAAATACCTAACGCGTAATGGTTTTTTAACTGGTTCGTCTGAGTTCGCCCTATCATATTGGAATTTCAAAGGGCAAAGGTGGTTAAAAATTCACGTCCTACAAACTTATTGCTATGCGCTCATCCAGCTTCTGAAAAAACAATGAACACCTACAAATCTTCGAACCGCCTAAACGCTTCGATCGCACCATTCCACATGATCTCCCGCAGTTAGCCGCCACAAAAACCGTGCGTGTCAAGGATCACTTACGTTTCTCAACAATAATACCTTCGCCTCTACTTCTTTTCGGATATTCTTAAACAGAGATATTTAAATTTTTCCTCTTGTAATAAAATGTCGTGATTGAGATAGCCTTCTTCGAGTACCGATTCTGCGAAAATATTGCACGATTACCCGACCCAAACGTAGTTTATCAGCTACGTCGCAGTTTTGCCAAATTCGCAAAGCGGTAAGGGTTACAAAACATGCAATATACAGCGAATTCCGGAAGTCCCCACGACACTTGTAGCACACGGTCTGCATAGCAATTGAGTTGTGCGAAAGCGAAGACGTGGATATGACACATTTATACACTGCCAAATTTCACGTGGAAATTGATCATCTAAACCGGCCTTCCTTCATCTGTTTCTGCAAACTAGGTACCTGTTAAACGATTTTTTAAGATTCGGTTCTGTACCCATCAACATTCACCGTTGATAACTTATCGTGTGGTAAAAGTGTCGATTCGATGAGAATTTGTGAAGCAAGTGGCAGAACCATTACTCATTCAGAATAATCGTTGCTGATATTCCTATTAGACTTTTGACGACTTTTATTAAAATAAAAATTTGCATACGCGGCCAAATATTAAAACGGAGTTTAACAAGCCACCGATCCATCTCACGAAATCAACCCTTAAAACCGAAAAGAGCCTCACGATCAAAAAAGCAAATATTATTTTAAACGATATAATTCGAACGAATTGAGGTTTGCTTTTGTACTTAATACGCGCCAGCACGATATCGAAAAATATTTGTCTTGTCTGTTCGGGGCTCGCTTTTCAGATTTTCATCAAATTACATAACCACCGTTTCGACGTGCCTTATATAAACTTTACTCGACGTAGCAAACAAGCCTTTTTTTACAAAACCAAAATGATCGAGACTTTTTTTGGATTATTATAATATTAGAACAAGCTTTCTCGAAATTAGGTAATACTGAAGTTATTAATTTCAAATTACAACATGGTTTGAACTAAAACTTTTGAATATGCTTAGACAGTATGATCGGCGAAACGTCAAGTTTAAATTTAAATTTTAGACGAACACGGCTTAACCTGTTTTCCAAAAATTCCAGTTTTTCGACCTCTACAACGATATGTCGACAAAATTGTCTTTTCGACAGTTCTCGACTCTGTTTAATATGGTAAAAAATTCAGAAAAATTTGACGATTTTTGACAGCAATTGAATCTTAAAAAAAAACACCGCTAAGACAAAAACTATGTTGTTGAACGTTCTTAAAACAAATAAAAAGGATAACGCGTTAATTCGATGTGGAAATATGGAAATACGACATCATTTAACTAACTATGCAGGTAACTAACTAATTCTGTTTGACGGTAATTAAGTAGGAGGGTATACCTAAACCTTTATTACTAATTCATAAACGAATACACCTATCTCGTTAAAAAATCATTCAAAATTTGCGCTAAGTAAAAGTTATAATTCGATCTTAAACGTATTAAACGACAGAAAAATGGGAACGTCCTATCGATTAAAACCTCGATTACCTCTTATGTATTTTAAGCGGTAGGTATCTGCAATCTCTCCCTTAACTTTGTATTTTATTTTATTTGTTATTTTCAGTTCAATTTGGCTAATTAATTGTGCGAAGGTAGATACATTCTGAAGATTTCACGGCGGCAAATCACCATCTAATAACAGCAAACTGAATTAAATCTCACGATCGAAGAGACTTATTTATTATCGTATAGATACACGTCGTATTTTGGTTAACCAAGTTAGAGATTTCCACTAACCCGTACATTTATCAAGCACACCTATTCCCTTTGGCAACGTTAGTATAATGCCTTATTCTCTCTTTGGGTGTATTCCAAGGAAATTGTACACGTTTTACGGTCGACGCCGACGCGACGTTTGTTAACGTTTCGAATTTTTCCTATAATGATAGTAGATAGTAGTTAAATCCCGTCCCTTTCCTAGATCACGTTTTCAAGTCATTGCAACAATTTACAACCGAACCCGTTGCAGATTAAAGCATCTAGCCGTCGTGTTAACACGACTATTTCGTTAAGCACTAAATGAAAGGTATTAAGGAGTTCGTGTAATTAATAGAGCTTAACCCGAGTTCCTTGCCAGGACTCCATAGATCGGATTACCGATACGTGTTTGGCTCGCGTGTTTGCCGGTTAAACGTTGTGCAGGTAAATACGTTTGGGAGTACTTTCATTTCCTTCCGATTCCCTCGAATTTTTATCGCATCGATTTTAATCGAATTCGCGAGCATAATTTAGAAGCTCGTTGCTTTGTTTTACTTCCTTAATTTCGTTTTGTTTATCTATTAAAATTTCTTTTTCGATCTTCCAGCTTCGGTACTGGTAAGTATAGGGGCATGGTCGAGGCTTTATTAATGCGAAGGCGATCCTGGGATCCGGAGCGTACCCAGAAACGAATTAGATTTATCGAGTTAATAACAGCGTTTTTCTATACATATAAAAAAGTAGGTGGTTTTGTTTATTCAGGAAATTCCAAGTATTTTAAATCGTCCCCTCAAAAGGAGGACCGTTTGTCGTTGTCTTTTTTGTTATCTTGATTTTCGCGTCATTTTAACAACCGTGTTCTAATTAACCCGGTACTTTGTAAATTATAGACCGAGAAGAACCGCAGTTGACGAATTTGTGAAATTGGAAATGGAAATGAGTGTGCTTTAGTGTGAATAAATTAATCATAACTTCTTAGGAATTTCCGTAAATAACGATTAATCATGTAACGTATACCAAAATGTATGATAACCATAAATATTTTTGAAATTTCATTTTATACAACGGATGAAACGTAAATTTTCTTCGATCGATTAACAATGTTTACTTGATTCAATTTACCACTCGCATTTTGATCGTTCTTTTATTAATATTTACTTGTTCGTTACTTCGTTTCTGACACTTCGCCGCCTCCGTTGAAAAAAGCTAGCAGAACGCTCAAGCTTAAGTGCGAACGGCTTTATCGCTCCGTCGATTTTCCAAATGCACCGTAATTATTATAAAGTCGGGATCGAGAAGGCCCATTTGAAATGAAAACTAGCATCGTTCTCATTGTCAGCAAATATCGTTATAATAAACCGCTCTATCCTCGCCCCTAATAATTTTAAAAACCTTAACCGAACAAGATTTAAATTTCTCTCGAGTATGAAAACGTTAATTTAAAACTTCTAAAAATAAACACGCGACGCTTTTAGTACATTTCTTTCGTTAAAAAAGGCGCTCTTTACGTTAAAACAATTTAAGCAGAACCGCATTTTTATTATATTAAATGTATGTATAGTAAACAAATGCACGTGCTCTATCATTCGCATCATAAAAGTTCGAGGCAACATCTTCGGCCCCCCCTAAAAACGCTCCCCTCTTGGTCTCTCTCTTTTCCATTGTGCCAAACAGAATGGTCTGTTGATAGAACGAGACGCAGCGCACCCTCATCTGTTACAATCATTGTTATCGACCCCACACGAGTATAGGGTAGGAGGACTTACGAGTGTCAAAATCGACGAAGTTTCAGTTCGAACGCATCTCCCGAACGTACGTTCGAGAAACTTACGTACTCATAAATTAAAAGTTCCACTTACGACTTTTTAAAGTCCATCAAATTCATCGAAGACTTTCGTACATATCCAGATTCCACGTTCGAAAACACCTTATGGGCCTTTATTTTTATTCAACATTCGTAGCGACTGCGCCTTGGAAGAATCAATACTCCGGAACTCCGGAGTTCCCTATCGCTGTGGGGGTGTGTTTGTCGCTCGACGTACGTACGCGAAGGAGATCCTCCGGATCTCGAACTCTCAGAGCCGCCCTGTGTCCGGCCGCGATGTTTTGTTATTAAATTGATGGGAAGCAGGCGTTAGTACCTAAATTGATGGTGCCCGCGTTGTACGTATCGAGCTCGTCCCGATGTCGTCGTTTGTAAGCATTTAAACAAATATAAATTTAGTATAGTAGACACCGAACAAATAAGTCTTTCAGCACCGCCAGAGCTGCCTAAATTTTACTAATTTCTACCGTCGTTATAGCTTTAGAAACGTACGCATGCACTGTCAGCTTGCCGACGTTTTTATATGAACTTAATGTGTGCACTGTTTAATTACTTCACATACTTAGCAATTGAGTGATCTAGTATTAGCAAATTAAGCAGAAGGCCCCCCCATAAAAGATGTTGACGCTAGAAGATGTGAACTTCTTACGATTGTGATGCTCGACGAAAGTTATTCGAACACGGTTTTTGGTGAGTACGACATTGTTAATGATATATTGTTCGTGACGAAGGGTCGCGGCGCCCCGTGACATTATAAACGGGCAATATTTTAATTTAACAAAGGGTCTGACGAAAGCACAATCTCGTTGTTTTACTCGACAAAAATCAATTTTCCATCGACGGATAATAAGTCGTAATCGAGGGAGCTTTTCTGGAAATGTTTCTGTCGTAAATTATCGATAACGTCAAAACTTCCTCCAAAGACCTCGCTTAATGTCGCTGTTTTGACGAAATTAAATATTAAACTGACACGAAACATAGTTTAATGTTTGTAACTAATTGCCGAGTTTAATTGAACGTTCGTTTAATTGGCCCACCAGGAGACACTATAAGGTCTCGGTGTCTTCGCGAGCACTTTACTGCCACTTAACGTTTTCGAACAACACTCCGAAGTGATTTCGATAAAAAATGCAACTGTATTGTAACACGAAAAGATACTCCTTAAATCACTTTCAAGAACAGTTCGATGAATAATCGAAATCGACGATCAAACGGAAAAGTGGAAAAATTAAGAAAAACAAAAACACGCCGAAGTTAATGGAATCGCGCGATTTTTGATCGAAATATAGTATATTTACTCGCAGTCAGTATAAGAAATAATTAGAGTTTAATTCCCAATCGTTTACGATCGGAAACCGGCACTTGACCACTTTAAAAGTTGCAATAAAAACAAACAGAAAGAGACACTAATTGATTTCCAATAGATTTTCGTAGGGCCAAACAACTAAGGATGCTTCGATCCTATATTGTAACGATACATTCAAGGATGTTATTAAACTTTTCACGCCTCGAACTTTTAAAATTAACATCCCTTTTGAAAATTGTGTGGTCTAATTAAAATAAATAATGGACTTTTTGAACATTTTTTAAAAGTTCCCCGCATTAAAGCTAATCCAAATACGAACAGCTGATAAACTCGATTTTTAAAACAATCGCGGAACCTTGTTAAATTTTTAATTTTAGGAAATTAAACGCAACTTTTCTTGGCATTTTAATTGCGAGCGGAAAGTTTTCGTGGATATTACGTAATTAGGTGCTTTCGTAAAATACCGGCGCGATGCTGTTTTTCGACCGGATAACCGGTTAACGAGATTACAAACATTATTTTACAACCATTCCGATGATTAATCGGGGCATGTTTAGAATTTTGAACTGGTTATCCGATTAAAATTCGTAATATATAGATACTACAAAAACGAATTAATTTAATATGCCTATAATTTATAATAAAATTCAAACTTCGGAATAAATAAACTCCTTCAGGTGGTTCTTGATCTAATCTCTCAAAAATCGATATCGCAACCTATATTTTTTACAAATTTTTCTAGCCGTTTACTAAATCTTTCTTATTTGATATCTCTCCGTGCGTTAACAAACTAAAAATAACGCATTTGCTGTTGGGTTTTCGACCATATCTGAACATATACATAAGTATATGTGCAAAACAAGGTTTCTCGTCGATATACTTATTTTTATTCAAAAACTGCGTGCAGCAAGGCCGACATTGGGGTGTGGAAGCACGCAAGGCCGCGGTCCTAAAGCTCGGGAGAATTTATTTGACAAAAATAACTTCTACTGTCTATTGATTTTACAATCCGAATAACTTGTTAACTTTAATTTGTTCGTATTCAAAACAACGCGCAAATGATGAATTCATTTGTTTCTATAAGCAATGACGTGTATTTTTAGAATTGGAATGAATTTCTGTTTGCCTATTTCCCAAGAACTTATATCAAGAAATTGCGGTAAACAGATTAACTGCCATGAGTACTGCAATTCAATATTTCCATCAATAGGAAACCAAATACACCAATATGTAATGTGCGTTGCGTAATTTTAGCTGAGTACCTGCTGTGGTACTCATCATGACCTGTGGACGGTGAGAGTTTTCAACTGTTAAAGTGGTTTTCAAATATTTGGGTATGTGTTATTTTCATTTTTGTTATTTATTATATCACATTTAGACGAAAATTTGAGTTTTGTTTCAATGTGCACCGTGCCAGAAATGTCTTTGCAACGATTGTGTTTTTTACTTAACTTAAGAACTATAATTTGTTTAACTTAAAAACTAGGAATAATATTTATGTATATTTTATTGGTTTATGAAATAAGAATGTTAATAAGTTTAGTTTCAAAAGAATTGCGATTTTTCAAGAAATAGATCTTCTGGGCCAAAAACCAAAAGTATCGGGCTGGTCTGTCGGGCCAAATATACTCCATTGCAAATGAATGATAAGTGCACACTACTGTAGCGGTACTCGAGGGCTGAAGGGACAGGCCGCAAATTTATATTTGACAGACAACCTGATACACAGTATTAGACGAATAAATTTGAAAAGTAAACAGCGTTTTCATTTCGCCGACATTTGGAATGAGGACTCCTGAATCGCACCTTTTTACGGCTTTTCAACGTCAAACCAAAATAGCTGCAAACGTAAGGTTGCAAAACGGACGAGATATATTAGAATGATAAAATAGATGGTTGAATAGGATTAAGATTGAGACATGATTCGCTTCGTTAACGGAATTGAGGACAAAACTGAGGTTATTATTCATGTCCAAGATTGAATTTTCGAAAGTGCTAACGTATCAACCCACTACATGCGTATTCCTTGTCCCGTCCTACATTTTGAAACATAATCAAAAAGTTCCTTTTAACCTGATACCCGCAACATCACCATATAAATAGAATTTCAGCATTGACTTTTAAATCGTACATACATACATACAATTCCTGTGAAAAAAATAAATAAACGAACACTTTTATAAAACAACGTCGAACGCTTGCAAAAGAAAATAAATACGAAATTCCCGTATAGATCCGTTTCCAGATGTCGTTTTCATGGTTATATCAAATTATCCTCGAAAGAGTGGACGTACCGTCAGGCAACGGTGTAATGAAATCCAAATAAATCGTGAATATTTCGAACAATTTCAATATCGCAAAATTAACTAACTCTGCGTTATTAAGCGACGATTAAAAGACTAATCGTAAGCAGGAAACCCTCAATCAAATTCGGTTGAATTTTTATCAGTCTAATTAAGGGAGCAGTGATTTTGCATCTACACGATTTAATTTCGTGTAATGGCGCATTTCACTACGTCGAACGTTACGTTTTCCTCCATAAATTACATATTATGGCAAAGAAAAATAAAAAACCCGAACGAATCGATACTTGACATTTGCCTTCGGCTCCCTTGGATTGATTCAACTTTGAAATTCAAACAATCTGGCAGACAGCTTTTACCATATACGTTTTTCCAAGATTATTGCGGCGTTTTTAGATTGGCGCGGAAACCGAGTTTCTTTTTAAACGTTTAAATGAAAAACGAGTTTAACGACCCCCTCCCACCCCCTGCGAATGGGCGAGGATGATCTTAATCTGTTTAAGAAACGATTACGCGCAAGATTTGCGCCTTGGGCGAAAATTTGAATTTTCGCAACGGCCCCTTAATTGTTTATGGATTTAACGATCTAATAAAAAAATTATTTTCGGGGGCGCGTAAATGCCGAGAGTTTTTATTCTCGGAACGGCCTTTTTAATTAACGCTCGCAAAATGGATGACGGTGCTAATATTGCAAACGGAACACGCCGCTGCCACTGGCACAATAAATATAAAGGGTTCGACGGTGGAGGTGAAACGTTCTTTCTCGGTCTTTGTAAATCGCAGTTTCAGATACACGCAGATGTTGACAGGTGGCTGATTTAGCCCATATTCATTTATGAGAACATGTGTTTCTTTGACCACGAATGGGGTAGTTTCGGGTTGCAGGCAAAAACTTACAAAAAATTATAGGTATGTCTACAGGTATATATTATTATTATTAAATAAGAATGTGGCTTTGAGTGCTTAAAATAAAATTATGTATGGAAAGAGGGCTGGTTTTGTAAATATAAAAATATCCTTCCACTCCCGTATTTAAAAACCAAAAAAATATCAGTCTCTTTATTGAACTTACATGGAAATAATGTTTATAAAAAATCGTAGCCGAGGGTTGCGTGCTTTAAAAAGAAAACGTGAATTTCGTGCGATGAACGAGCATGTCAAAAACTTAGTTTGAAATATTGGGTCGTTTCAAAATTTCTCTTAAATGTCACCGATGAGTCCGTGGAAAATCGGTGGTTTGACGTTTCCGTTACATCAATGTTTTTATTTTTCATGACCGCAAACAAGTTCTTGACTATGTATTTTATTAATGATGTAGCTTTTACCACACTCATAGATTACGTCAACCCTCTCTACTTCTAATACTAGTCCAAGATTTTTCCCGCAGCTTTTGCATAGTTTGTTAAAATTTTCCTTGATGGAAGGTTTGTGATTAGTTTAAATTTAAGTGATGTAAAGAAAAATTGATAAAACAAAAAACTATTCGTTTTGCGTGTTGAAAGCTACCGAATTTACAGCAATTTCAAAATGTTTTAAGTTTTCCTCTCCACAATTTTTCAACTTCAAAATTTAAAAATTGATGTTTAAAAATTAAATTGTAAAATAAATTTTTTTATGATATTAAATATGTACGTATACTCGAGAAAGTAAAAATCGTAACGCTAGCAGTTTGCCTGCATAAGTCAGGCTTTCCTTGCAAATATTGTTGCTATTTTTCACGTTTATTTTGTTTTTATTTAAAAGTTGCACCTTAGATAAGCAGGTGTTTAAATAACAAAGAGTAGGTAACATACCTGTGAATTTTTTACTTCTCTTTACTGCAATTGTTTTTAAATCAACGTTTTTCTAAAGAATATTAATAAATAAATAGTAAATAGATATTAAATCCATATGTAGGTGTCTTCAGGTTCTTTACAATGAAAAGTTACCTTCTCATAACGTTCAAAGTAACTTCTCATTGTTAGTCGAATTGTAACTTTGTCTTTGTATTTAATATAGAACGACTCTCGCGCGTGTCGTTGTAAATGGGAGTTACCTATGTTTCTAGTGGGCTGTCCAATTTTACGTATGTCTAGTAAGTAAGAAAAAAAAATTCTATTTTGTCCTTTTTGCTCGTCATGAACGTTTAATCTAATATAGTTCAGTTAAAATGTAACAAACTATATGATACGAGGCGCGTTTTTAAGTAAGTACCATTTTGGAATTAAAAAGACGTGCAAAGATATCGCAATAATTTTATTTTTACATGAAAGCCTGTACCTTAATCTACATTTCTACATAATTTCCGTGAATATTGAGGCACTTGTCATAACGTGGCACCAGTTTTTGAATACCCTCCTCATAAAATTCTGCCGCCTGACTTGTTAACCACTGTATCACAAATGTTTTGACTTCGTTATCGTCTTGAAGATGCTGACCACCCAGGTGTTTCTTCAAGTGCAGGAACAAATGGTAGTCGCTGGGCGCCAGATCAGGGCTGTATGGAGGATGATCTAGAGTTTCCCATTTAAAAGATTTGATGAGATCTTTGGTCCGATTAGCCACATGTGGACGGGCATTGTCATGCAGCAAAACGATACCCTTACTCAACTTGCCACGTCTTTTGTTCTGGATTGCACGACGCAGATTGTTCAATGTCTCACAATAAGACGCTGCATTGATTGTCTCATTACGAGGTAGAAACTCCACTAGCAATACTCCTTTTCTGTCCCAAAAACTGTGCACATGATTTTCCGGGCAGAAATTGTTTGCTTAAACTTCACTTTTTGGGTGATGATGAATGTCGCCATTCCATGGATTGTTGTTTCGATTCTGGTGTGACGTAGGCCACCCATGTTTCGTCACCAGTAACAATTTGCTCTAAAAATCTTCACCTTCATTGTGGTACCGGTCAAGTAAAGTCAATGCACTGCCTAAACGTTGGGTTTTGTGCAAATCCGTCAACATTTTTGGAACCCAACGTGAACACAATTTCCGGTAATTCAAGTTCTCGGTCACAATGCGATACAAAACACTACGAGAATATTGAGGAAAGCAGTCGCACAATGATGAAATTGTAAAGCGTTTGTTTTCTCTCACCTTTTCGTCCACTTTCTGCAGCAAATCTTCATTAACGACCGAAGGACGCCCACTCCGTTCTTCATCATGCACATTTGTGCGGCCATCTTTAAATGCTCTCACCCATTTCCTTACCATTCCATTACTCATAATGTTTTGTCCGTAAACTTCACAGATCTCACGATGAATATCGATCGGTTTTACGCCTTTAGCACTAAGAAATCGTATAACAGCCCGTACTTCACAATCGGCGGAACTCACTATTGTCGGAGGCATCTTAAACACTCAGTAAACAACGTATACAATGAAGAATCAGACTGTAATGGCGTCAGTGCGTAGACCAGAGATGTAGGTAACCAGCGCGCATGCGCGGAACGCCGACCGTAGCGCTGCGGCGGCGGAATCGCAAAACGGTACTTACTTAAAAAACGCGCCTCGTAGTTATTGTGTTCTCTTTGTTCAGAGGATTACTTGTTCGAAATAATATAGTCGGCCCGTTTCAAGCAACTAAACTTTTACAATCTTAGCTCTCAAGTATTAGTTACGATTTTTACTTTCTTGAGTATACCTAACTAGAATTTTTATAGTAGGTACCTAAATCCAAAAGTCGATAAATATTTTCGGAAATCTCATCAACGCCTCAATTGTAACATAAAAATAGTAGGTAGGTGCCGCCGATGCGGCGTCACATTTTAAAATTATGAAGTTGGACACTCAATTAATTGCCGTCCCATTTAAAAGTTTCCTTCAAACACTTGAAGAACTGTAAAAGGTTATCGACAAAAACTAATGCTAAAACTTCGATTGTCTTCCGATTTCTACTTCGAACCAATTTAGGTATCGCGCTTAATTCCTTTGAAAACGCGAAAACGTTGCCGCCGCACAAAGAATAAGTCGAGGACGCTCGAAACGTTAAGGATGCCACTTAATTAATTCATTATTTTCGGAGTTTATTTTCAAATATGACAAAGTAGGTACCTAATCGATTTGTAATCTATCGGTCGTGAACTCGTGGGTCCCGTTTTCTAAAAACCAGTTTTTCAACAAAATTTAATATAAAGGAAAATAAAATTCAAAATTATCGTAATAGTCCTGTTTAAAAACGTCAATAAAGAAAATTATGGATTTATGACAACTATATTGATGAAAATTATTTTGTAAAAATTTTGATTAATAGAGATCTAACGAATTTTTTTAAATGATAAAGGTAAATACAAATCGATAAGAGTAGCAACGAAATTAAACACTTTCGTGGCACGTAATGTCTCACGTATTGAGCTAAATCGATAAAAATAAATCCGACCCTTTATTGGGTAACAAAAGACCCGGACGCAATCAAAGACTAAATAAACAGAGAATTTCATCTTCGGACAACCTCGTAAAATATAAAATGTATTGCCGCGATCGAAAGTTTACGTTTTTGATAGCGCTTCAATCTAAATCAATTTATTAGCATCCGCGAGTTACGAAAAAAGCCATACAGGGTGGAAAAATTTATGACTAACACTATCGATTCGTCCGCTTCGTCCATCCAGATAATTATCTTTTCGTTTAAACGGCATGCAGTAAACGAACCTATTGTTCTGTTCAAACCGATATACCTACATACGTAGGTATGTTACGTACTTGATCGGTCATAGTATTCATAACAATATCCACTTCGTTTTTCTATATTGCCTATCAAGCCGAACAAAGATTTTTATTGAGAGACGAAACGCGGCGTTATTTATTACAAGCCCATTTACGCTTGACGCCCGCACATTTGTAATGTTTTTTCATTTACAGATCCGATTTAAAAGTCGTTTCCGATGCCATTCAGAGCAAGAGCTTGAATAATTTAATCATGGTGAGTACTTTTGTGTTCTTTCTTTTGTGCTTGGACAAGAACACAAAAAATAGTAATGGCATAACGAGCAAGTAAAAATAAGCGATTCGGCACTTAATTTGCGCCTATGCTTGCAAATTTCTATTTCCAACTAACAAAAGAGGATGACAGAAAGTGGAAACGCACTCTTGAAATACGGCACCCCTTAAAAGTTTTTCAGAAATTAGCCCTAAAAGTCGAAATTTTCAATAAGTAATAAATTTAGTCGTTTATTCGATAAATTTAAATAAACTAGTAATAAAATTACTTAAACCAAGGTGCGCCTTTGTCTTTCCGCAGCCAACCGAGACCGAAATACTTTTTCGACGCCCGTTACTAGAACCAATAATTTTTACGAATCCCACCATCTAACGATCAGCGCAGACTGCCTGAACTTCCAAAAATTTCCTAATTATTATTATCGTCAGTTGCCTTTCGTTTTAATTGATTTGTAATAAGATCGAAACTTACTTTGTCGATTGATTTCTTGACTTTTTTCTTCGATCTTTTTGATGTATTGAACCATTTAATCTAAAGACTTTTACCCGAGCACCTTCTAACATATGCTAATAAGTTCAATATTTCGTCGGTTCTTTCGATTGGCTCTAAAGTAGATACAAAATTATTCTAATAAATTTAAACGAAATATTTAAATTTTAATTTTATGTGGGAAGTTAACAAATATCTAATACTTTTTTTGAAAAAATAGCACGTTAAGAGGATGATTACGCCAAGCACTAGTATAGGCATTTCAATGTAAATTCGGTCAAGTATTACACCTATATTGATAGAAATTTTCAATTTTTATTAAAGAATCTGAAAATATGTATCATCAAGTATGGGATGACGTTCTTATTTTCTTAAGAATATATATACTTTTTATATAATAACTATTTGAAGTTGGAAATAATTAGACTAACTTTTCGATGTCACTTTCTTGAATTAGAAGCTATATATTAAAAAATAAAAACGTGTACCCCTTCTCCCATCTTTTAATTACCTAAAAATATTTCTTAATAGATACTTATAAATAAAATAAGGGCTCAAAACATTTTCGTTTAATAATCGGCGAATCGCGGTCTTCGTGCTCGCGCGTATGCTCTATCCTTGTATCGCCGTCTTGCTCACGCTATCTCCTCGCTGCGTAAACTAAACTCGAGAAATGTTTATTTCAAGATATCGACTTGCATATTACCTCATATAATTAATTAGTAAAGAATGCGTTCGTCGAAATTTTATGTATGGCAAAAGAGGTTGTATGTATTGTAAATACATATCGACGCAGATTATCGTAAACGCCACTTTTGCAAAATGAGGTATTCTGACTGTCTTATGCATCAAAGGATCTAGGACAAAGACATCATATGTCAAGAACAAGAACATAGTATTTTGACGAAATTAAAGAGTGCGGATTATTTGTAAGTAAACAATATCCATTTTTGGCAGCAAGCCCTGATGGCGTAATAGGGTCTGATGGCATTATAGAAATAAAATGCCCTTATAATGGCCAAAATAGTACGCCACATGAAGCTATTGTTACCAAACGCATAAAATTTGCTACAATTGATAACAATAATGTGGTAAAATTAAAAAGAAATGATAAGTATTACTTACAAATACAGGGGCAGCTCTTCGTTAGTGACCGCCAATATTGTTATTTCGTCATTTGGACTCCCAAAGGAATGGTATACGAGAAACTTGAAAGGGATATCAACGTATGGGAAACTAAAATATTACCAAAATTGAAAGCGTTTTATTTTGATTATTATCTCCCAGCTTTATTGGTAAACCACAATTTGTAAATAATACTTTGCTTAGTGTAGTGTAATTAGTGTAATTTGCACAAATTCTCCCAGTTACATTTTAAAACAATTTTCCTGATTATCATGTGAATTGTGAACTGTCGACGTTTGGAACACTTTTCTCTCTGGCTACCCTTTATATTCGTTACAGGTAAGCTTTGACTTGTCATTTTGAATTTTATTTTATTTTCATCGATGAAGGCATAGTAATGCTGCGTTTATTCGAATAAAACCCATAGTAATCCGAATTCGAGATTCGCATACACGGGGTTTTATTGTAGTTACTCGAGTGAAACATTCGTATCTTACTTATTAGACTTATTGTTAGAAGTAACTGCAACAATTACTTCTCCAAAACGTATTTAACGAATATAGGTTTAGAGCAAATCTTTCCATCTTTTGATAAATTTATCTGACAGATATTTACCATGAAAACGATTGTTCGAACAAAAGTTTTACAGGAAATATCTGTCAGATATAATGGAATCTGTCAGTATCTGTTCTATAATTTCCATCTGTCAGATGGAAAGATCGACCCTTATTATAATTAATCATATTGATATGTATAAGTTACTTTGGGTTCTTATTGCATTAATTCCATTTTATAAACAAACACAAGGTGTTAACATGACAAGGTATAACGCACTAATACGAAGGGTTACGAGGGTACTGTTATAACAGTAATTACAGCATTTTCCACTAATTATAGAATTATTCGACTGATTTGTTGTGATAATTGAACAATTGACAAATTAGATACTGTAGAATATAAATCTTAAACAAGTTACTGAATAATTATACCTATTTAATATAATGTCTTGGAATTTAATAGCTAGATGTTTATCAGAATGTTTACTAGATCAGCATAAATATTTTCTGTACTGAAATGAAGTGTGGCGTGGGCAAACTTGTATACTGGGATACTGAAATAACGTGTAGGTAACATACTAGTAAAATTGTATTTAACTTTTCTGTGCGAGCGTAATCATCCTCTTAAGTTACGGATGGCGACCTTTATATTGTTCACACTCGACCGTAAATAATTAATTAGGCCAACTCGAGCAAGCCTATTCGCCAGATGCGAGTTTCCACAAAATTAATAAATATCGGTCGATTTAGAAGCGCATCCCGTAAATAATAAATACTAGAATAAGAACAAAAAGAGGAGTTAAAAGAGAGGGTTATCCTTAAAACGAAATTTGATGCCTTCAATCCCGTCTTATTATCAATTTTGAGTTCTTTATTGACGCTTATACCGTAATAAGAGTGACGTAATTTAATTAAGAATCCTTTCTCCTAATAAATTCCTTCATTTGGATGCAGGTAGCGACATAATTATCTTCTCGCATTTCCTTTGTTAGTGCCACGAAAGCAATAATATTACATTGCATAACTAATTAACTTGTGTACGCATAATTATTACTTAATTCAAAAGCGTAAGTTGATGAAAGGATGTAAAACGGAGAAAGTAAAGACAAACATCTAAACGACGATCAACGTACATACGTCATCGATTTTTCTATCCCTTTTTCGCACTTGCAATTGTTAGGTAGATACAAACGTAAGCAACGACATCAACTACATTCTTTATTAAAAGAAAAAGTCTCACGCGTCTTTCGATTCGCCTCTCAAAAAAACATTTTTGTAACAAGTGGCACCCAAAACGGCCGCCGTCGAGGGCCCGACCCAATAAATCTGAAAATAAATTATAGCGTCCAACAGTCTCCTATTTATACGCGGGAAAACTATAAATTTACTAACCCACTGCTTCTCCCAATAATTATTCCACAGCGCGGGTGCGAAACTTTTTACGGGGTTCATGCTCGCTCCCGTGTAAGGACCCTAGAAGGAATTAAAATTTCAAATCGAATTTCGGCAGACACACATCATAAATCGATAGACTTACGCCGGCCATTATAAGGGCGGCTATGAGGAAACCAAACTTCAGGGGCGACGAGTCAGTTTTATCCTTATTCCTGCGATCCCAAGTGGCACAGTTTGCAAACACGAGAATTAGGGATAAAATCATTTCTACCATTAGTGCCTGGAACGTTTTAGCTCGGCGTCATTGGCCATAATTAGTATGGATTAGGTCAATGTTTAAGTAGTAGATACAAAGGGTGGTTTTAATACAAAATAGAGAACTGAACGAAAAATTCAAAAAGACATTGAAGTGAACTTGCATATGGTAAAGGCACTTTGAGAAAGAAACCGCGATATTGTTTGAAATCGGTTAATATAGCTTATCCAAACCTATATGATATTCACGTCAACAATACAAGGTTACTAGATGATGACGTTTCACACAGTGCTGTCACCTCGTATTTTTACAGTTCTAATAAATTGTAGTCTTTCTTTTATACCATCTATTATGAGCGCAAGTAAATCATCTATGGAATATGTCACTTTCCAAACTTTAAACCGAATTACAAATAAACAATCTAGTAACTTTTGTTGATGACGTGAATTGCATATAAGTTTGGATAAGCTATACATCAAAAACCGACTTTGAACCGCATCGCTATTGTGACGACACCAAACGGTGACTCATTTCGATAAAAACTTGACTAGATCGTATTGACTTTCTAAAATAATCGAAAGTAATCATGACATGTAAACAATGGGATTTTGGAGTTAGTCTATATCAAGTTTCAGTCACGAATTAAATACGCAGGAATTGCTCAATAATGAAAGAAACGCGCCGGCTAGCATTTAATAACGTAAAAGTGTAAATAACTATAAAGTGTAAATAATTACTAATTAGTAAATTCCTTTGTAAATAAATTTTTATAAACTGCAATATAAATAGTAGTATAGGTAATCATGTAAATGATTACATATCTAAGGTAGGAAGACTTACTTCAAACAGTATTGGAAGTGATGGTAAATACAATGAAGGAACATACCTGATCGACCACGAAAACAAATAACAACAAATCGAACAAATAATTGAAGACGTACAATGCAAAAAATGCGTAGAATTGAAGAGATTAGTCATAAACTGTAGTTTGTGGAAATCTATTGTGTTGAATCTAACCCATCATTAAAATTGATAAACTTAGAGAGAACCATCTACCTAATTAATGAAAAATCGTCGACCTATACAAAAGTTAGCGGTTTTCGGCTTTCTTTTTCCCGCTACATAGTTAAACATTAGTTTTTAATAACTATCATATTCTTTTATAAACTGATTTTCAATTAGTGCTAATGCTAATATCGAAAGTGAAACTGGTCCCTTAATGACTGAAGAAAACAATAATGAGACCCCTAAAATATGAAAAATGAAAATGCCGAATCGTTTTTTTATAAATCGGTACATATTTCGTTATTGCCTAATTTTTGTAATGAAAAAGGGCCTCCTGTACTTGGATTAAAAATAATAATGTAGGTACCTCTACCTATGCCCTTCTAAAATAGTAATTAAATAATTAGTAATTTTATAAAAATTGAACGTGCAAATTAATTTCGCGTACAACAAACATTGTAAAATATCTAATAAGGAAAACTCCAGGAAACTCGTTTACTCGTTAACTATTTTTAGTCAGTAATTGAATTATAAACGGTCCTCTTCGAGCTGCGAATTCAATTATAAAGCGACGGAATCATTAATAGCCGCAGAAAAATCGATTAACCGACGTAGTTCCGTCTAAAATTGAACCCAACCATTACTCGTTTATTTACAGCGAAAGCGGAGTTTCCCATTTTATAAAATCGAAATAAATATCAAATATATCTACCTATATTTATGTAAAAACCTATAATCGGTTTATTTACTAACAGAGTTTTAATTTTACCGATTGTGAAAATCAAAGAATCGCCAACGACGAAACGATAAAACTGTGATAGTACCCAAATTGGAGAAAATGAATTTCTTTAGCTTTAATAATGCTCAACACCACAATAAGCAGAAATACAGGAAAAAACGCGAAAACGAAAAAGTACCTGACCAGAAGTCATATTAGGAGAAGGTTCGGTTATGCAAATACCACGACCGGTACCATTTCCACTTTCCATATACTCTTCGGGCGTCACCAACTAAAACCCAGCGCTTACCATAAAAATTAAACAAACTAAATTCGCAAAACCTTCAACAATCCATAACCAACGACGGCACCGCTAAATTCCCCAACAAAATAAAACGGCACTAATGCTAAAGGAATCTGACCAACTATCAGCGCAGAGATCGTGGTCAATGGATTGACGTGTGCCCCGGATATATGGCCAAACAGCTACAAACAAATCCCCATAATTCTAACAAGAAAACAACGGCAAACCACCATACGAAAATCGTTATCATGACCGCCAATCCCGAAACGAGCGCCGACTGTTGCAGAAGAATGGATTCCTGTCGTAATTCAGAAACACACCCCATACATGCGACGAATACTAATATAATTGTCGCTAATAACTCCGAAATTCCTATTACGAGCTTGTCCAGAATCGTGGTGGAACTGCTCGATTCTAAAAATGAACCTAAAGATTAAGTACGTCGACAGTCGATCAATTTCGCTCACCTTTCTCTTTGAAACACATTAAAGTCATCGTCAGAGTACAAGAAACGTTAGACTAAAACCGCTTATTATACGAATATAAGAATTAGGATCGCGTGCAACTAACAGTAAGCCGAAAGCAAACACTTCAAACAATGAATCTTCAAACAATAGATTAAGTTTTGTTGATTTAAGGTTAAAATTAGTCTGTTTGAGATTAATTTTTAAAACAATGGGTGGATGTTTTGCAACGACGCCGACGACGTAACTGTAAATTTTTAATTGTAAATTATTTGGCAATCGGTCTTGTATTGATTTCGACCAACGAAAAAGTTTACCAAAATGCTTTGTGAATATCTGGGACGCTACGATTGTATTAAATTTTTATCGAATGTACTTTTTTATCATTTGCCCTTTTCACCACGACTGCATATTGAAACATAATATAAAAACGAATACAGAATGAAAAATTTTAAATTGTTTAGAAGGTTACAAATCGCCTAAAAATATAAGTGCCACGTTTAAATAAATTATATTAACGTCAGGTAATTAACAGGTTCCTAATCATCTAAATGGATAAGAGTTACCTTATTATTATATAGTTCATTTTCCTATTGCTCTGCTCAGAAGATTGTTTTTTATTTTTTTAATCAGTAAGTGACCATTACCGAATTCATCACATTACCTACTGTCCGAATAAACTCATTCCTTCGATAACGTAAACAAAGTTTAAATTTTAAATAAGGACGTCCCACTGGCTATAAATTTGGTATCTACTAAATTGATTAAATTTAAAACGACCTTAAAACACATTCGGCTACCAATTTTTATTCTTTGCCAACGAAATTGAAAGTAATTTACACTCTCGAAGTGTAAATATCTTACAGTAATATACTAGATATATGCCTACGCATATTTTATTGGAGCAATAAATAATTATCCGTTCAACTGTTTTTCGATTATTTTTGTATTCGAGCAATTCTTTTAGAACCTTATTTTATAACTTATTTTCGATCTTTCTTTTCGCATTTTAGAAACTTATTTATTTTTTTGGTCAAATATTCTAGTGCCAATTCTTCCTTTCTTCGTACAAATTATTTATTTTTGTGTATTCCGGAGCTAATGGTGATGCTAGTAGTAGGTAGATATTTACACTTCCAAAGTTAATTCTATTTTCAAAACACCGTCGTTGCAGAACTTGTTTTTTGCATTTGTTGCGTTTTTTTAAATCAGTTAGGCCTTTAAAAGTGTTTTAAATTAATTTTGGCGTTTACAACGTTCATTTCATTACTTTTATATTATTTTATTTTTATTTACAGTAGCATTATTTACAAATAATTGTTAGCCTACTGATTATATTTTCTGATTACGATGTACTTATTTTTGTAGCATTTTTCTTATTTTATAGATATTGTTTTTCGTGTGTTTTCCATTAGAATCAGAAATTGTGTTGAGGGACTAATACACAATAATAAAAAAGGGTAGATATTAAGTAGATACAGTAAAACTTCGTTTATGCGAATATCGTTCATCCGAATTTCCTGATTATCCGAAATCAACTTTTCGTTGATTTTTAAATACATAAATTATTTAAAACGATGAAATTCAATTATTATAAAGTGAAAAATACGAGGGAATTCAGTTAACGATAAATAATGCGTCTAACATTAATTACATTACTTCTAATGTACAAATATTAGTTTATTATTATTATTATATTCCGTATGGCCGTATTCCATAAATTAGAATTATCCGGATTGTTGACGGTCCCGTTTCATCCGGATAAACACGGTTTTACTCTAGTTCCTTGAAATTACAAAAATGATTATTATATACTAGAAAGAAAGTGAAGAAAGTGGTATTTTTAAAATCTAAGTGCGGTGTTGTAAATTAAAATTACCCAACAGATTCTTATTCGTGCAATAAATGATCGGTCGCCGTCGTTAACATAACGTGTATACGAAACAGTTCGTTTCCTGTTACTTATACAGTTTACACGTCAATTAAAATGCAACATGTAACGAATGAAACTAGGTCTAGGCCGTTTTAAAATTAACGAGAACACTTTTACGCTTTCAGGAACCCTACATGGATCCGACGATGGACGCGGCAGCTTTGAAAAAAGCTCTAGAATGGGAACTGTCGTTAGACGCGAGAGATCTCCGGTCTCACGCTTGGTACCACGGCGCGATCCCGAGAGCGAGAGCCGAAGACATAGTCAGAGAGGAAGGCGGCTTCCTTGTGCGAGATTGCACGTCGCAACCCGGCAATTTCGTACTAACATGCAAAACTAAACAGCAACCCTTGCACTTCGTCATAAATAAAATAATCCTGCAACCCGACACGGTATACGAAAGAGTACAGTATCAGTTCGAAGACGACGCCTTCGATACCGTTCCGGACCTAATCACTTTCTACGTAGGTTCCGGAAAGCCAATAACTGCAGTTTCGGGCGCCAGAATACAGTTTCCAAAAAATCGAATGTACCCCCTCTCGTTTTACGCGGTCAAATATCCTACACCACTAAATCAAAGCCGGATGGCATCGCCGGCCACAACGCCAATTGGAAGTATGCAAATGAGATGTAGTCCCATAAATCCGGGTACTTATAAGCCGTCATCGTCGCCAACCAGATTATCGAGGGAAGCTCCTCCTAGATTGCCATCTAAAAAACAAAGATCTCAATCGTTAACCCCTTCCGAAGTGAATCGTGTGGCCCAAGAAAAATGCAATAGCGCCGATGGAGTGATCCAGTCACCGTTGATGACCAGATCGGTCGGAGCGGACGGAGTGATTTCAGATTTAAAATTCTCTACACATTCCTTACCGCGAAGTCCTTGCACTAGGTTATCGTTATCGCCCAGTACCACCACGGTGCTTGGCAGGAACAATAAAAACATCGCCAGAGTTACCAGCGACCTTTCGCTATCGCCTTGCGCAGAAAGACGTATAATCACCTCGGAAGAGGAAATAAACGTTCCAGATTCGCCCCCGCCAAAGCCTTCGCGAATTCCCTCGCTCGTACGAACCGAATCCAAAGACTCCGATATTACTGACGGAAAACAGGGTATAGATGGAGTATTTCTACCTCACGGTAACTTGCAACGAGTTACGTCTTATCACGCGTCCGGTTCCGATTCCGGGAACGGTTCCGGGGACTCCGCCTTGAGCTCCGCCGCTGGCGATTCGATCGAATGCAACCATAGAAACTCCGGTGTCGTTATCAAGAACCCTAGATATAACAATATGACTAGTTCCGAGTCGACCACGACGCTCAAAAATTTCGACTTCGATTATCAGGAAGCCGAAGAGAAACTCCTCCAAATTTCCCAACCAGAATTGAATTTAGTTAGTAGATACGATTTAGAGAACTTCCAAACGATATTGCTCCCCGTTAACGAGAATAAACCGCTAGATAATCAAGCGCTTAAAGGGATCAAGCTTATTTTAAAGGAGTCGGGGTCTCGGATTTTAGCTAATCACTTAACGAAAACCGATCTTGACGTTATCTTTGGACCAGAAACCGATATCTCTATTAAGAAGTTAGGGAACGGCATCGAACTGTGTTCGTTACCTCACGGACATCAACTAAGGCTAGATCTAATAGAGAGGTATGTCGGCGCTTCGTTAACGATTTTTGAATTTTCGTTAGTTACGGCGTAAATTTTGTTTCAGAACCGAATGCCTTAAATTAATGGTGGCCGTAACGATCCTAACGTGCTCCGACGAGGTGGAAAGAACGGAAACGTTGAACAAATGGATAGAAGTTGCTATCGACACGAAAACTGCCTTAGGAAATTTGTACGGGTTCTGTGGAATTATGCTGGGACTATGTTTGCCTCAGGTAAGTACTTGGGTACTTTTTTTATAATTATATAGAAGTATGTGATGAATGTCATTAATCGGTCATTATAAGAGACGTTTAGTTAGTTATTAATTATTGAATTTCTCCTAATCGATCGATCTGTTATGTGCAATAATTGTTATATTATTTTGACACGTAATTGTCGGAGACGTTCAAATTTTGGACAAATTTTTCATGAACAAAATCACTAGTATCGACTTTTTAATATTGATCGACTACAGTAAGTTGCCGAAAAAATTGTCCGTTATAACAATACGTTAAGGATCTCAAACTTGAGTTCTAAAACGTAAATATTAAAAAATAAAGAATCTTTCTTTCAAAGAAGTAGCGGTTACTTAATACCTACATAAGCCGTTAATTGCATCGCAGGATATAAAATATGTAATAATAGAAGTTATATTTGAAGCACTTGTAATTTTGTAAAAATATATTTCTGCATAAAAGTTATAAAGCTTTTAATAATTATCCGTTTTCAAGCAAAAATATATCTAGGTTAATCGGTATATTTTATAAAGATGCGCTTTATACCTATAGACCCCGGATGAAAAATATTTCTTATCATAAGCGATTAAATTCGATTTCAAAAGTTAATTAATTTTAAAGAGCTAAACCTTAAAATTAAAACGATGGAAATGTCTCGATAATCGTTTGTGGGAAAATAAATAGCCTAAATGTAAGACTAAATTTAATCGTTGGTTCTAAATGCAACCTTAACCGTGTGAACGAATACGAAACGCTAAAAATGCTCTAAACTTCGTGAAGTTTTATTAAAAACCGCATACTTCACATTATATTAAAAATTCGCAGAAAAGAATATTTTGCCATGGCGAATTGATGTTAGCGATACGGCTGTGTATTTGTAAAATTTGTAAAACATGTAAAATCATTTGAACCCTATGATGGATTGCACGAACCTCTCAGGCCCGCGGAACTATTATTAGGTACTTGATTATCGTCATTTGTTTATTTAGACATTTTATTAAATTTTATTCTGGCTATGCTTGAATTATGTAGTCCCTTGTCTAAGATAGGAAGAATGCATCTAATTTTCTCTTTACACGACAAATTTATTCCAGAAAATTCCGTGTAAAAACAGAAAAATTCCACCATGTATACAGTCAAAGTTCCTTATCCACGGGGAATAGGTTTCGTAAATATGCAAATTTGCAAACTGCGTTCCAAGAGGAACTAAAAATTTTAAAAAAATGTTTTATTCCAAATTAACAATTAAACACAATAATGAATCGAAGATCGTTCCTTCGTCTATAGTTTTTAAATTTTCGACGTAAGTTTTTCCATGTTTGTCGTTGCATCTCTTCCAAACCATGTTTAGTTAAGTCACAATCTTGACACAAGCAACTCGCGAATATCGATAAAGCGTTATAATTATTTATTTCTTATGAATCAAGGACTTTATAAAATAAAATAAAATTTTAATCGCGAATAAACACGAAAACTTTTCGAAAACGAAATCGAAAATAAATAGTTTTGACTGTACCTACAGCTAACAGAATTGAGTTCATATGGGAATTTTTAAAATTAGGAGAATTAGGTGTACACCCACTTTTTAAAAATTAACTACCCGATGATTATTATTTTCTAACGCTAGTTTTTAGCTCGAATATGAATAGCTTAATTGAAAAATTATTAAATAAGTATTGATAAAATAATTATTCATTTAATTTATTTACGTAGGAGATGTAAACTTTAAGAATTTTTAGCAAGGCCGCGATTTATTTACAATTACCTACACGACAATTACGTGAGCTTTACTCCAATAAATAATTTTTAAAAATGCACATACATACGTAAAAAAAACTCACGGTATGTAGCCCCGCATTAAAAAAATATAAATTTTCTCACATTTTATACGTTATAATTATTTAAATAGGCACATACCTTATGCGCGTCCTCCAATAAAACATCGCCAACTACCAACCATTGACCAACCATTATTGAATAGGCACTTCTAAGCTGCAATAATAAATTTAAAAATTAGTATCTACGTTGATGCAATATTCACTTGTGTATTATATGTACACTTCATTCAAACCTATATGCAATCCACGTCATCAATAAAAGGTTACTAGATGATGACGTTTCACACAATGCTGTCACCTCGCACCTCGTATTTTTACAGTTTTAATAAAGTGTAGTCTTTCTTTATGCCATCTAATATGTCATTTTCCAAACTTTAAACCGAATTACAAATGAACAATCTAGTAACTTTTTGTTGATGACGTAAATTGTATATAAGTTTGGATAAGGTACATAGGTACATACGTATGAATAAATTAAATCAAACTTTATTAATTGTAAAATATTTATTTGAAATAAGATAATAAAATCCATCAAAATTTAAGAAAAACAAACAATACACAGCATCCGGTATCGGAAACGGCAACGAACGAGAAACATGGCCAATTTATGAAACCTTAAACATTTAAATTTAATGCAGTTTGTGGTGTCCTCCGCAAGCTTTTATAACTTTTGATATCCTCTTTGGACTCTATCTAGTAGAGCAATGGTCCCCAACCTTTTTTGTCCCATTTTTTTGTTCAACATCTATATATTATTTTTTTCCGAAATTACTAATTTTCTTTTTGCGTACCCCTTAACAACCTCTCGCGTACCCCAGGCTGGGAATTTAAAGTAGACAACCCTAATGAGAAATTTAAGTATATATATATATATATATATACTTTAGATAATAGGCCACTTAATTAATTCTAAGTGTTTGGTCACAGTAAGTGTTAATTTCTCTGAAGCATTTTCCATGAATATTCTATGTATTTACTATTTACATCAGGAGAGATCTCGGTGGCAGCCTTAAATAGGGCATTTTGTTTGTTTCAAGATAATCACGTACAATTTTCGACTTACGTGGCGTGAAATTATCATTCAAAAAATGAAAACAGTCTGGGAATGGAAAGTCCTCTTTTGTATGGTCATGTTGACCGGATTTATTTAAAAATCAGTACGACCACAGAAACACGTGCCATTGCCCCCCTTCTAAATTAATAAATTTCTTGACGTTGCAGCAATTTCTATATATTATTTTTGAAGTTGAACCAGCTGAACAACGACAATCTGAAAATTTTCCAAAACAAGATTCGTCCGTAAATAATGCCATTCTTTATTCCAGTTAACATGTTCCTACTGCCCATTCTAATTATTGTCTCTGTTGAGTTAGGTGAATGTGAGCGAAAATCGTCGTAATGGCCTTTGAAACACTAAGTTGTTCTGATACGGACGTTTTCAAATAATTTCTGCAGATACTTCAATGCTTGCAACCTGAAGAAGCTATCAAGTTATGTATACGGGTATCTGCGCACAGAAAAAGGTTTCCTTCGAGCGTTTAGAGTGATTTAACGATCATCTACAGCACTTGTTTCCCTTGGAGTAGTTATCCATTTATACTAGGTATTTATGAATGTTCTGATGCACTTTCAGTTTCATTATAGAACGCCTTACAATTAGAAGGCACTTAATTATAATGACGCTTACCGACACATTTAAATTTTTAGCAGCTCATTTCTGTGATACGCACAACAGTTTTAATGTTAATTACGTCTTGACATCTTAAATTTCTAATTTCAATTTTGAATAATTAAAAAAAGCTCTTTTATACAAAACAAATAAGTACAATGAAACAATTTTCTCTAACGGTCATTTCCATCAACTGGACATTTTTTATAAAATGCAATACCTATGTATTTTCCACTACGGTCTCGCGAATGTCCTGTAAGTGTTGAGAAGTTTCACTGTACTAAACCGTAATTAAATTATGTAACTTATTATTTAGAACTAACGTTTTAAGAACTAGAAATTGCATAGTTTTTAATAACGATAAATGTGTATGTACCTAATCTATCTAGGTAAGTACCTATTACCTACCACATGTCCAAGTTTTTCAACACAAATCTATAATCGAGTAAAGCAAATAAAATTATTATCAATTTGTAAACAATTAATTTTGAAATCTAAATGACCGTAATTTGGGAAATTTAAAATCAAAAAGGCGCCACGTCACCAAAAATTTAGCAAACGCAACGCGTACACGTCGCCCGGTAATGATCAACTGAAATAAATTATCTATAAAACGCAAACGTGTTCAAATTTCTGGCCGAGAAGAACAAAGAATACCTACGTAAACATAACTATAATAGATCATGGTAATTTCATTAGATTTTCACGTAAGAATAATATCGTGTAGGTAGGTAACATATTGCTCGAAGCAACGATGAATTGGTTTGGCGATAAGACTTGTTTCGAAACGGAACAAAGGTATTGTTATCAACATCTGTTCCAGACGATAGATAACCTTACCTAGTTAAATTTTATATTTATTGTTAGATCGAAATTTAAACGTATTATTTTGTGCTTCAAGAATGCCGAATGACGACGAATCGAATAAAATTAATTTTAATAATTTAAAAACCGCGCTGATCTTGTCACCGATGCACTATTCGCAAAACACATTTGCTTATAAACGCATCAAAATAGAATTATTTTTTTAGATGAAAATTATCACTTTAATATAAAAATTTAAAAACCAAGAACCGCACAACCGTTCCGACCCGCTAAATAACATTAACTGCAAGTCGATCTTGTGCAGCGAACGAAATCGATATATTATTACGATTAGTTTCGAAATGACTGCGGATAGTCTTATCAACACCTTTCAACTTATGTAGGTATATGATTTTAAAATATATTTTAGAAACATTTTAGGTATAATACAAAATAAAAAATATTTCGTTTTGTTTAAAATTGTTTTAGTATAATTGTTTAAAAGATTGAAAATTTCTTAACCCTTGGGTACGGATTTATTTGAGAAAATATTTGCATGTGGAACGGATATAATTTTTGGTTGCTTGGAGTAGTATGTAAAAGCAGTACATTTTACGTAAGAATTTATTTATTTCTAAAATATTGGTGACATATGTAGTATTAAGATGTCTTCAAGTAATTAGAATTGCAAAACAAAAATAAATTAATAACAACAAAATAAAACTAAATGAAATAAATTCAAGCTATAAAAAACAATTACTAATAATTATGCAGAGTGTGATATTTTTCAAAGCACGTAGGTAAATGCAGTGCTACTTTGCATTGTTTGCACTGCCACTAGTCTCTTTCCTAATATTATGCTTATAACAAACACGGCACCTTTTTCCAGGGTGTTGCTTGGACTTAGTTGACGGAATGTTCTCAGGAAAGTGTGCCCAATTTTTCGCTGCCAAACGAAATGGTGTATCGCTACTTGACGGACGTCCACGACGTTTATAATTTGACAATGACAATTGCTCCAGCAATTCTTCGGCAATAGCTAAACGAAAGGAAGTAATGCCTGCCTTGGTTGTGCAGTTGATTTTAGAATATAAAACATAGCATTATAAATGGCCATATCTATTAGATCAAAAACATTTTCTTATAACCCTTTACACATTTTCTCATAACTGGGAAGCACCTAGCAATTGGTCTTGTTTATCAACGCCTCCCATATCTTTATTATATTCAAGCACAGATGCCGGTTTTATAATATTTTCGCTATCGCCACCTTCATTTTTCTCCTTTTGCCTGTGTTTATCAAATCAGCATTTGAATGTTTCGTGCTAAGTATGTGAACGTCTTTTATCTCCATTTCAAAGCCAATAAACCGTGACTGGATAAAGTTTTGACTTCTCCTTTTTCAACTTCATCGAAGAAAACACCTTTGGCATATTCTTCCTGTTTTTCCGAACAGTTCCAACAGCATTTGTATCATTTTTAGTAAGGTCAGAAATAAATGTGGTGATGAATAAAAATTATCCATATACAACGTGTAACCTTTTTAAAGTAGGCTGTGCCACTTCCATGACTACACTCTCAGTAGCAGGTATATCACTTCCTGGATTTTATCCTTGCCAACATAAATTTTGAAACGAATACAATAACCTGATGTAGATTCGCAAAGTTTATAAAATTTTATGCCAAAACGAGCTCTTTTGGAGGCAATAAATTGAATAAAACTCAATCGACCTTTGAATTTCATTAACGATTCATCAATAGCTACTTCACTAGGTAACAAAATTATTAGGTAATAGGTAAATTAGGTATTTAGGTAATCCACTATATTTCTAATCTTTCTTATTCTGTCATCTTTATTTTCCTTTTCATTATCCGTAAAATGTAGAAAGCTTGAAATATCAAAAACCTATCGCGTGGCATAGTGCTGGCAAAAATTGGAGTACTTATTGCATATCTTTTGACCAATACATATGCATTTTTGGCTTCTTCATTTGTGACATCAAGATGCATAATGCAATATAAGCTTTCATTTCATCAGAACTTACAGGAAACCACCTTTGGTTTTTTGTTACACAACCTTCTTTTTCTATCACTTGTCTGGCATATCTATTCGTCTCTTCTACTATAGTGTCCCAAAAATCTTCATTCAAGACTTCTTTCACAACATCTAAAGGCGTAGGATTACCACCTAGTCTACGTAGGCTCAAAGGATTAATTCCAGATATTTCAGAAAAACTTTTTACATCGGCTACATTTTCTTCTTCTTCCCAAATCCATTCCTCTGATACTGGTTCACGAGAAGATTCACTATCACTGCTCGATAGACGTCTTGTGCGTCTTCGAAACCTTGGTTTTATATTACAATTGTCATCATTTTCTATTTCAATATCGTCTTCATCACCTTCGCCTTGTAATTGTCAATTTCAGGATCACTAAACAATTCTTCTTCAGATTTCTCAAAGTCGCTTTCGCTATCACTATCATAAAATATATTCCTTGTTTTTGACATAATGGGGCAGTGTATCGCAAATAATGTTCACCGAAATACTGTAATTGCCTCTTCTATTATGACTGATACAAGCTACAATGAAATGAACAGAATTGTGCCTAACCTCAAATAACGTTTTAGACACGTCATCCGCTCCTAGGAAAACAAGTAAATGACGTCTCAGACGTCAAATGTACCCAAGAGTTTAATTTTTGGTTTGACGTCTTAAACACGTCATCCGCTCCTAGGGAAAAAAGTGAATGACGTGTCTCAGACGTCAAATGTACCAAGGGTTAATATTAACGTAATCGATTTATCAACAGTTGTTATCTTTTTAATTGCAAACCTGTTTGTTAAAGTAGGTAAAACAATATATTTAAGTTTATTAATTGTTCATCGTCATTTTTACTTTTCTTTTTTCATTTTATTTGCACTCTTCCTTTTAGAAATAAAAAATAAGTAGATATAGGTATTACCTGCCTATCTATACATTTTTATAAAAGTACGAAGATGGTGGGATACCTCCAGAAATTCATAACAAACTTGTGATACAAGCAATTTTTTTCTATGTACTATTACGTAGTTAAAGTAAAACGTGAAAGATAACCGACTACGGGCTAGGGAAGGTCCCAGTACTCTATTCAAAACTCGAATAAATAAATATCCACTTTTTGCTTTACTTATTTTTACAAGTTTACGACATAATCTTGGGCGTGTATTTGCGACATCGTGTTTGTGAAAATATGCAATTTTCACAGTATATCTATCTAATACTGAACTGTATTAAGTACCTATATATATACTGTAAAATATTTTTATACTTAACTATAGATAAATACGTATCTACATACCATAATTAAATTATAATATCTAGGAATCTACGTTTTTAAATGTTAATTATGATTTTCTTTAAATTAACAATTTTTAAATGCTTAGGATGATGACATTATTTCTCGTATTGGGGTTGCAGTTTAGTAAATGTAAATGTCCCTAACATTGACATGTTCAAGTACTAATACATGTTTGTTTTACTTTTATTCTTTTACCGACTAATAAAAATTATTAATTGATAAACAATGTTGATAAATTAATTGATGACATTACTTAAGTAATGAACAAAATTTAAGCGATATCATAAAGGAACTAGATAAAGGTATCATCAGGTAGGTACTAAGTACCTAATGAAATGATCACTTCCGTGTAAATCCAGTGAAATTTAAAATAACACGTTTCCCATTTGTCCCATCCCAATTTTCTTACTTGCCCCATACCAAACACAAATTCTTCTGGAGTAAGTGAGAATCGTTCCTTACTCTTCGCCGATATGAATTATGATCAGAAACACAGGATTCGATCTAATTTTGCAGGTGACTTTCACGGTCTTTGAGTGTTTTTCATGTATATTACGAACATTAACTTTAAACCATGTAAAATATTGGTAACTAGGTGCATGTCATTCGCTTCGTGAACACGTGGCCGCTCATCTCCAAAACAAGCAAAGGTTGAGAAGATCACCTCGGAATTAGATCGAATCCAAACTTACAGTTTGAAAGCTCTCGACAACAAAAATACATACCTATCTATATAAAAAGTTATTGGATACAGTTATGTAAAGAGGAAAATAATGTATCGAACTTAAAAGTTAAAGTCAAAATTAATATTCCCAAAATGTTCAAAATATTGTTTTTGATTCAAGGGACAATGAAACGGAACCACTGTAACTGAAAACTGCATTTAATTATTATAAGCTTAATAAAACATTAATTTTTATTTCATTATTATCTACTACCTATGGCCTATCCAAACCTATATGCAATTTACGTCATCAAAGAAAAGTTACTAGATTGTTTATTTGTAATCCGGTTTAAAGTTTGGAAAGTGACATATTCCATAGATGATTTACTTGCGCACATATTAAATGGTATAAAGAAATACTACAATTTATTAGAACTGTCAAAATACGAGGTACGAGGTGACAGCACTAAGTGAAACGTCAACATCTAGTAACTTTGTATCGATGACGTGGATTGCATATAGGTTTGGACGAAGTGTATTTCTGATTAATGCATATATTATAGTATCGACGAGGTTTCCCACTTACTCCGCCTTTTCACAAGTTTCATCACTTCACCTTATTTGTAAACCATATTTTTCTGAAGGATTACGTTCAATTTACGTTTAAACATGATAATAAAAAGTACCATAAACTAACAAGCCATTTTTTTATATTTCGATATTTTATATACACTTTATCCAAACCTATAAGCAATTTACGTCATAGATAAAAGGTTACTAGATGATGACGTTCAACACAGTGCTGTCACCTCGTACCTCGTATTTTGACAGTTCTAATAAATTGCAGTATTTCTTTATACAATTTAATATGTGCGCAAGTAAATCATCTATGGAATATGTCGCTTTTCAAACTTTAAATCGAATTACAAATAAACAGTCTAGTGACTTTTTTTTTGATGACGTGAATTGCATATAGGTTTGGATAGGCCGTAAATATGTACTACCTTTTATTAAAAAAAAATACCGACCTTTTCCAGCAAATCTATAGACTCTTCTGGAACACACACAGATATAGTATTTCCAACGGCGTACAATGTGTGCCACGCACACAGGCGCCAGTATAGTAAAGACGCCAAAGATTGCAGGCGAGGCGGAAATACTTTAAAAAAATAGTTTTTTGCACATAGGCACCGGACAGTACTGACACGCCGCTGAGTCTTTCACCATCGGAAATGGGAATGTTCACAAAAACAAATTGTCCACTATCAATACACGCGACATATCACTAATCGCCAAATGTATCTATTAAAACTGTTCGTTTCCAACCGCTGCATTTCGAAGATGTCGTGGCATACAGTTGCATATAAAATATTAACAATCGAAGCGAACGCTGCATATCCTCCTGTGTCGTAGGTACCTGAAAAGACATTTCCTTTAGTTAAAATTACTAATTTATAAGTTTTATAGAAAGAAATTGCAAAAAGACTTGTCACAATTCGGCGACAAAACAAGTTTCCGAATATTTTGGTATGTATTCAATTATTCGTTAGAAAATTTTATATTAAGTACACGAAGTGCTAATCGTAAGAAAGAACTTTAAAGACATTTTAAAAACATAGATACTGACTGTTAAACACCGTCTATCTATAATCTTTTTTTTCCAAAAAATACCTCTTTTCCGAAATTATTCCAGTAGGTAAACACGAAATATGCCCGACTTTTAATCAACGCCGTAGTTGCAGTTTATTGTTATCTGAGGATTAATTTATATTTCGAGAGAGCACGTAAAGCAACAAAATCAAAAATAAATACCTATTCTGTCAGAATTTTCGCCAGATTTCAATTTTTTAGGTGCTGTTCCGGTTTAGAGTTAATTGGAAGTAGGTATAGTTTTTCGTAATAGCGGTAGAATAACAAAATCAATATGTACATATGAGAAAGCGCAAAAAACAAATTCTAAATGCGATATCGCATGAATAAATTATATAAAACTTTATTTAGGTATAATATGACTTGAGTTGGACGGGTGTTCGGGGGTGTTTTTTATTAAGTTAGTTGATGTTGACGTTAAGAGTTCGATAATAAAACAACAGAATGGCATTAAATATCTGTAGATACGGATTTTATTTGATTGTATCAAATCAATTGATTGTATCAGATTGTATCTGTCGACTCAACAAACCTATATTTATTTCGGTAGGTGCCTATAACTAATTCAATGTTTAAATTACATAGGTAAATAGATACTAATAAAATTGCAAGTCCCGAGAAAATTCTCATTTCATTTTCTTTAAAATAGTGATTAAAAACCTTCGTAATTCTTAAAAACCGTTCGCACATTATAAAAAAAGACGTATTTCGTTACACAACCTTCGCGTCAGTTTATTTAAAAATTATTATAACATTAGCGTCGTACAACAAAAAAATAAAACTACAGAAACCACCTATCGATTATAAATAGTTAATTAATGAGAAACCATTGTACCTTTTACGCGAGGAGTTCCGAAAGCCTTTTTTAGAACTTCTCGAACATTTTTTAACAACCAGAGCGCACACTTCTTATACGATAAAGTTCACTTAATGTACTATTATTACTAACTAACATTCAAATATTTTATATTTTAGAACTGATCCTACTAACAGGTGTTGATAAATTTCAAGCAAGTTGTGACGTGCAGCGCGATAACGCGAAAAAAAAATCTCGTATCTACACAGATGTTTCGACGGACGTTTACGAGGCCTTTAATCTCCAATACATGTTAGAAATATTTATGTACAAATTACCCATAACGAATCCAAATCACAAATTTATAATTTGCGATCGCATTAGAACCGCACCGAAAAGGATATCACAATCATAAATACCCACCCATAAGTAATTTTGGATTATAACAATGAAATCAAATTTTATTATAGGTATCAAATTATCTATTTTCTTTAAGGGACAAAAGTCACGTAATAAACTGTAAGGAATATGACAAATTAACGAAATAAGTTAAATTTTCAATAAAAAATAGGCAAGCCCTCCCCCAATCGTCTATTTTTAAATAATTTGTTTTCGTACCGATTAGTTATATAATATATACACGCTTGTTTGCAGGTCCAAAGACTGGATACGACCTGGCACATGCTCAGGCAGAAATACACGGATGCGGCATTTAACTTCGAAGCAAAACTCCGCCCAACCTTAAAGAACATGAACAATTGCTCAAATCCACAAGCGCCGAATACAACCATACCCCATTTGCTCCCGTTCATTTTATTACTAGAGAGGAACTTGGAAGATTTCCTGACCACCAACGAGCACCACATGTCCATGTTGAACATGTGGGAAACTAACACGCAAGATTTCGGCTTAACTACGTTACTATCGCACCTGGAGGTGGCCAGAAAGTTCTTAGATTTATTGGTCACGTTTCAGAGAAACGCGGAAATTGTTCTGGGCGAAGCGCGGATGGAAGATCTGACTTTGGACATGTTCAAAACGGAATTTCAAATGAAATTCCTATGGGGAAGTAGGGGCGCTTTTGCCGCGGCCATCGATCGATATATCAAATTCGAACAAGTGCTCGACGTGATGGCTGACAAATACTGCAACAACATTCCAGAACAATCCGAGGTTTAGTTCAACATTTGACGATTGTGATCATAATATAATTATTATTGAGTATTTATATGTATACTCGACCTACTAGATCTTATATAATTAAAACAAATCAAATTTTACCACTTTGTTTACATATCAAAATAACGAAAATTATAGTTTAAAAATTTGGATATATAGGGTACTTGAAATATCATTTTAAATGTTCTCGAATATTTTCATTTATAAAATATTTACCGACAACCTTTATGTTTTTGCTCACCCACAATGATGACCAATGTATCAAATTCTATTAGACACCAAACGAAGTATTCGGTACTTAAAAATTTTGTAGTTTTATATAAAAAAAAATCGTTCGATGGTGCTTATATCAGAAATTCGAATTAAGTTATTCGCCCAATTTACTATCTATCTTAATTTTAAGCATACTAAGTGACAATACATAATTAAGACTGCCAAACAATTAAACAATTACTTTTAGTAGCACTTTGTTTTGTGCAATACGTATTTTATTATTTATCGCACACTTATTATAAGTTACATCTTTTATAATTGCAAAATGTGTAATATAATGATATTCAAAATTAGTAGAAAAATCGATTAGAATTTAGTAGATTTAATTATTAACGGGTCTACTTATTGTATTATATTATAGCATATATTGGGAATAGTTCTTCAATATCTATGTAGTTAATAGCATAATAAATATGATTCCTATGTATGCATAAACAATTACGATTTGTTTATATTATTCGACAATTCGTTTTTTACATGTTTCGGCATTCTAATTCTTTTTCTCTTTTTATTTTCTGGTTTTTCAATTTTCCCCATCTGAATGGTAGCCGATTTTTTCTTTTTCTTTTTACAAGATAACGGATTTGGTCCTCCTTTCCTTTTCTTCTTCTTGAAAACCTGCTCGTTCTCGACTAAGCCGTGTTTTTCTTTCAAATCTGCAATGGTTTCCTTTTCAGTTTCTCCTAAACTAAGTACATTATGAGCACGTTTGAGCGAAACTTCAGACGGTTGCTCCAATACGGGCGTTTTTTGATGAAGATATAACAAAGGAACACCTGGAATTTGCCTAAGTTTGATTTTTAAATCCTGATCCTGCGAAGCAATTATGTAATGGTTGGTATTGTGGTGCCCGACCATCGATAACAAGCAATCTGCTGCTGCGATAGGTTTGCCTTCGTGGCCGCACTTATGCAAAGCAAACTGTTTAAGAACGTACAATGCTCCTGATACTTTTCGTCCCAAATTTTCGGTTTCGATACTGACACATTGAGTGGTTAAGAATTTTATTTCGGACTGTACATATCTAGGAATATTATCTTGGATATTTATTTTATTCTAAATAAAGGGGGAATTATCAACGAGTGTCCATTTAAGTAAAAAACAACACTTACGTTTAACGCTGCAAAGCAAAACGTTCCATCGATCAGTATTTGATACGGTTGTCGAAATTTAAAGTTATTTATGTAAAAATTTAACGTTTTCGAGACCTTTTTGTACCTTTTAATCTTCATGTTTTCAAAAAGTTAAGAGGTTATGTATTATTGGGACGTTCACAAAATATCGTACGTCAAAATTACTCGGTTGTCAAAATAAAGTGAACTAACTTGGAAATTATCGTTGTTTCTACTTTTTTAAATTTACCTATGAAGACTAGCATATTGTTTGGACATTTTCTACAAATTATTTGTTAATTTTAAATACTGTAATTCGAACTCTCCAATTTGCCGAACCGATTAGTTCATTTATACTTTTATCGTATACGTCAAGCGTGTATTTTACTTCTTCGTACATTATTATCAACGTTAATATTACCTAACTAATAATAAATTGTTAAATATTTTTAAAACATTTTTAGATTTAACTCAACGATCGGATTATATAATTTTATTCCGAAGGCAACTATAAATAAATTACAGTGAAACACGTTTTGTTGTGGTGGAACCGTTAAAATCAATCTGCAATGTCGGTGGCGTTTGTGCAAAGGGGCAATAACAAGGGCCCACCTACCCAAGCTCAAATACAAAAACTATTAGACGAAAACGGTCATTTCATACAAGTCATACAAGAATACCAAACAAAAGGAAAACCTCAAGAGTGCTTACAATATCAACAAATGCTTCATAGAAATCTGGTCTACTTAGCTAGTATCGCCGATGCCTCTCAAAGCGTCCACAACCTCCTTCCAGTAAGCCGAATGCCTAATCCTAAATTTGATAGCTATCACATTAATAATTTAATTTTAGCCTCCACCAGGAGCAGGCCCACCACCAGGTCAGCCATCGAATCCCGATCAACAACACATAAATAACTACAATCACCAACAACAACCAGGTTATCGTCAGCCTCTCGGTCCTCAAAGACCTGCTAATGCCCCACAACCTTATCCACAACGTGGGTACCAACAAGGACAATATCCCGGCCAATATCCTCCTCAAGGAGGCGCATACCCCCAACAAGCTCAATATCCTCCTAATCAGCCTCCAGGCTATCCGGCAAACTCTCAAGGTAATTATGGCCAACCTCCTGCAACGACGAACCACAATTCTTATCCTCAACCAGGCTACGGAACGCCACCTCCAAACAGTGCTCCGCCACAAAATAATCCCTATCCTCCGCCAGGCGGTCCACCTCATTCCCAACCGGGCTCTTACGGAACTCCGCCGAATTCTTCCCCTTATTCGAACGCAACGAACCCCCAGAATTATCCGCCGCAACAAGCATACCATCCTCAACAAGGTTACCCGCCGCCTGCTAATAATCAACCTCAGCCATCTCCAGGACCTCCTTTTAGCAACCAGCCGAATCCGGCCGGACCAGGAAATTACGGCCCAAACAGTGCTCAATCGCCTTCCTTTCCGCCAGCTCCTAACAATTCTGTAAATCCGGCAGTTACGTCGTCCCCATCTCCCGCTACAAATCAACCGTATCAACCTCCTTACCCTCCGAATTCGCAACCTAACAATCCCAATCCTGGCTACACTCCTCCGAATCAACCCTATGCACCGGCGCCGCCCTCCGCAAATTACGGATACCCACCGCAGCCAGGTTATCCGCCGCAACCGCAGTACGCTGCCCAACCTCAAGGCTATCAATATGCTAGACCGCCGCCGGGTCAAGCTCCACCACCCCAAGGCCAATACGCGTATAATTATCCACCCCAACCTGCTCCACAATGATACGCTTTTTAGATGATGTTTATCTTTAAGGAAATGGTTTTTGAAATAATTTCAGTTAACGAGTTTACTTTTATTTTTATTTAAACAATTTTGTCAAATGGTAGGTTTAGTTAAATCTAGGATTTATTATTATCGTTTTTATATAAACAGTTTTGATATAAGTACCTATATACAAACATCTATAAAATGTTATATATATGGATTTTATTTAAATAATAAGTGTTAAAAGTTTTAATGGCTCTTAAATCTCGATCGCAAAAATTAATTTCTTACAACTGATAATATTTGCAGGTTGTTGAAGTTTTTGTTATTCATATTACTGCTCGTAAATATTTTAAAGATTAATTTTTCATTTGAAGCTGTCCGCAGATTGTAAAAGTCATAGATATATTAGAATAGAATTATTCGTATTCTTCCCTAAATCTGAACTATTAGTCTAAAATTAATAAAGTACGATTAAAAGTTAACTAAACTTATCTGTCGACTCAAATTTTGCTATTTCAATTAATTTTAGAAAATAGACAACTTACTCATAATTTTTGTAATTTATTACGCATTGGGTATTATAATAATTATGTCATTACATTATTATCTATTAGAATAAAAGCATTGTATAAATGTAATGTTTTATTTTACGGCTGCAAGTCAATTTGACAATTTTAGTTTTATTAATTGAACAAGAAAACTAAAGACAAAGATGAACGTTTGTGATCAAGGTGGAACTTAACCCCACGGCTATTCGATTACTAATTGTAAGCATCGGACCCTCTTTAATAAAACATTTTTACGTATATTTAAATAGAGTATAATATGGAGGATTCGTTGGGTTTTAAAATAGACATATACTAATCGGCGTGCTAATGATAATCTGTTAAATCATGAATTTTATAAAGTAAGAGACGTATGTCATATAAATCAGTATGATTAATTCTTAAAGAAAAACAAAATTAGTTACACGTCAAACATTCATTTGTTGACAATGTGATTTAAAAATTAATTCAAATATAAGTTAAGTATAAGCGTTGCTTCCAAACATGAAAATAAATCGAAATACTCGGAATGTATTTGAACAAAACAAAGAATTTTCCACAACTAAAATAGATCAGCAGGTACTCTTGTTTATAACTGCAATTGTCAGATCCAAATTTCACCTTAATTAATAACGTAATTCCCTGACAGTTCGACAAAACTGATTTGGAATATCAAAAAATACTCGACAGTCTAAAACAAGACTTTGAAGATAAGTGGAAGCAAACATTCGTATCGCCTCCAATGATCCCTAACAACTTTCAAAACATCCGTACACTTGGCACAGGAACTTTTGGACGAGTGGTGAATATATAGATACCATGTACAAAACTATTTGAAACAATCTCTACATTTAGATTTTAACAAAACAAAAGGCAACGAACAAATTCTTTGCAATTAAGATACTAGCAAAATCGAATATCGTTAAACTTAAACAAATCGAGCATACATTTTACGAAAAGAAAATCATGATGACTGTAAATTTTCCATTTCTTATTTATATGGTATATTCGTTTAAGGATAATAGTTATCTTTATTTTGTACTACCTTTCATTAACGGCGGAGAAATGTTCACCCATCTTCGTAGGTAAGATTGTAGTGTTGGAATATGGCAAATACTAAACAACGCAATCATTAGAAAACGCAAGTTCGATGAAAATCTATCGAAATTTTACGCAGCACAAGTGGTGCTCAGTTTAGAATACCTACATCATTTGGAACTTATATATCGTGATTTAAAACCGGAAAACATTATAATCGCCGACGATGGATACCTTAAAATTATCGATTTTGGTTTTTGTAAGGTAACGCATTTTTTATTTAAAAATGAAACAAATTAACTCGAATAGGGTTCGAACTCTTGTGACATATAAAGTCCGAGGGCAGTGTATACTATACAGTGGGAACTCGGTTAACCGAAGTATTCTCTTAACCAAGTTACAATCAACATAAAAGTACTGATAAAAATTTCGTAATGTTGCTTATTAAATATAAAATGCGTATTAATTCTATGCAAACCATGGGCCTGCTAGGCCTGTAGAGCTAAATTACCTACATACTCTATGTGCTTTATGATGGAATAATGCGACTTGAAATATCGAAGGTTTCCCGTATCTGAGCTGTCTATCTACCCGATTTCAGTTAAGAGAATCGACCCTACTGCATTCGTAAATATAAAAACGTTGTAACCTTATCACCGCTAAATGAAATTGCGATTAAATATTTTTGTCAAATACTTTTCTGTAATGGCGTCTAGCAGCAAAACGACTTTCAACTACTTTAAATTTACACCAAAAATGAAATTTTAAGTGGTTTGAAAGCTAATATACCTTAAATATGTATTTGATGATGTGGATTGTTAATAATTTATCAATTTATCAATAATTTGTCGGTTAAAAACGGAATCGGTAAGAGATTGGTTAAAGCCAGGGCTTTATATACACTTAAAATTTCATCTCGGCAACTCATGAAAACACGAGTTACTCAAATACAATTGACGCTAAGTAAATGAAACTTACTTTTACAATCTACAGGACGCCAGTTGTTGCCCAGTTGGAAAACTTTTAAGTTCAGAAAATTCTATAATAAGTTTCACGCACCATGTTCAAACCGACAACTGACTTAGCGTTCCATTGCATTGTGGGAATATAGTAAAGTAATTTCGGTAGAGAGGGCAGTAAGTGTGGCGCTTAATTTAAAAACAGAAATAACGAATTATATTAATAAAATTATATTTTCTATCAATAACCATTATTTCTCCATGTATTTTCTTTTTATTTAACGTTTTTTTTTGATTTTTCAGTCTCTTAAATATATAGAAGTATTTTTTAATTAGGTTCACAATAGCTACTGTTGGTTAGGTTTACAGGCCGTGGTGGACGGTGTAGTTTATACCGTTTTAGCAAAAATTTGCGCATATCATAAGACTACATGAGTTTCAAAAGCCATTTTATACACTAACACTAGTTTTAATAAATGCTTTGGATTGTAAACTTGACAGCAAACAGACTTAAAACATTTTTTTACTGGAAATGTATTTTCTTCAGATTAGTCTTTCATTGAGACACATTCTTAAATATGTAGAACATCCTCAACTCGCAATATTAAGCGATTGTTTAATGCTACGTAATATGTGCCTCTTTAATAGTTTCATTACCAGCATATCGTTACTTCAATAACTCCCGTAGAAAACGCAATCCACGTCTTGAAACAAATTTTAATTAATATCTAATGGTATGTAACGAACTTCATTTAACAATTACTTGACGACTAAACTTATCAAACATAATGTGTAAATGACATTGGTTAATTCTAGAATTAATCAATTTATATAGAAATTTTTTGTTGACCCATTTCCCATGGTGACCACTGACAGGTAATTATGAATATGTTATTACTGATATAAGAGTACAAAACCCGAGACACTTCCTCGAGGTACACCAACATAGATAAGATACAACTGCAGTTTTCCATTTAACCATATACATTGAAGAATTAGCAGTAAAGGTAGATTAGCTCTCGTATTAGTATTTATAAAATAATTTACTGTATAAAAGCATTGTCAAAGGCACGACTAACATCTGAAAAAGCTACTACATAACTTATTTGCCAAAGCTCCAGCAACAATAAAACATTTAGTAAATCGTAAACATTTAATTTGTGTTTAACAAAAACAAACAAAAATTGAGAAACAATCTTCTCTTCAGTTAAACTAATACAAACTTTGTGAACTAACTTTTAATTTCGTTGATCGTTTAACAGTTAATAAAAAACAGAACGTGGACGCTATGCGGAACGCCAGAATATCTTGCGCCGGAAGTAATCTTAAGTAAAGGATACGGTTTCACGGCAGATTGGTGGTCCTTTGGTGTACTGGTTTACGAGATGTCAGCGGGCTATTCTCCATTTTACTCGCAGGACCAGATGATAATTTTCGAGAAGATTGTTTCCGGAAAGTACAAGCATGCTTCGCACTTCAGCTTAGAGTTGAAAGACTTCCTGACTAATATGCTTCAGGTCGATCTATCGAGAAGGTAAGAAACGTTAATTATGTGATAGGCGATGTATATTAATTTCAATTAGATATGGAAATTTGAGGGGCGGAATAAGTGACATAAAAAATCACAAGTGGTTTAAGGACATCGATTGGATAAATATTTATTATAAAAACGTTCGATCCCCATTTGTGCCTATATGTAAAAGTAAAGGAGATTCCAGTAATTTCGACATTTATGATGAGAAGATGCTACACATTGCATCGTTTGATAGATACTCTAAAGAATTTCAGAACTTTTGATTGTTATCGTTAAGTTAGTTTAGTAGGAATAATATGCTTGCTATATTAAATAACAATTTATAGTGAAAATCCGTAAACTTTGAATAAGTCTGATTTGAATTAAAAAAAAAAAGTACTTTAATTAAAATTAGAGATCACCACAGAAATGTTTTAAACTGTCATTTAAAATAACGTTAATTTTCTTACAAATAAAACAATTCGCCATCCCGTTTTCCCTGTCCCATTTCTTCAAAAGTTCTTGATCGTTTAAAATTTCCTTCTTTGTTGTTGGCGGTTGTGTAATTGGTGGAGGAACCGGAACGTACCTTTTATCGTAGTAATAAAGGGCACTCTTATACTGTTCCTTTTCTAAGCTCTTAACCATATAGGTACCTTCCAACTCGTAACCCAACTTACGATAGTAATTTCTAGTCCCTACCCCTGAAATGACTGCCATCTTTTTAGATCTATGTTCCTTAATCGCAATACGTTCGGCCATTTCCATCAGTAGCGCTCCATACCCCCTGTGTTGAAATTTCAACATGTTCCTATCGTGGACGGGAACCACACTTCCATACACGTGCAGTTCGCGAACAATAGAACAACCGCCCTGAAGTTCGGGCCTAAAGGTCGTCTCCTCGCTGCACTTACGAAGCCTTCAAACAATCGGTTAATTTCAAAAACGCGTTTAAAATAAAAAATACCTCAGCAGACCAATAAGTATATCTTGATGTGGATCCTCGTAACTCAGAAAAGTCTCCCAACCATTATTAGCCGAGTAATCCCTTCGAATAAGTTCAACATCTGTAGGTCTGACTTTCTGGTGTATCTCGGTGATGCCAACCTCACGTGTTCGTACATCTCTGCATTTTAGGCCCAGCTCCTTCATTCTTGCCAGAGCAAGCTCGCGCAAATTTCCATGTTCAACGCCCGAGCTATAAATTTAAAGATCAAATTATGGGTAAAACGACCCGTTGATAACATTACCTTACTAAAGGCATTGGAATATCCCTCTGAACGCGATACACTCGCACCCACGGCGGAATTAAAGCCAAAATGTAAGCTATCAAATCAACCAGAACTGAAGGGGATAACTTTTGTATCGACCCGTTTTCCACAATTCATATAAGCCCGTTCCACGAATGACGAGCGTAGGATAAATCTTCAGTCCGTCAGGTCGAAAGGCAGGGTTTTCAAACAACTCCTGCAAAAGAACTCTCAGAATAAACCTAAAAAATCATCAACTTAACATACAACAAACTGCTGAATATCTCGATCCAAATCGACATTAGGTAAATTTGGCATCATATGCGTAACAACTTTAAAACCGGCATCTTTGCAATAGTTAAAGGTCTCGCAAACGGCTTTTACGGTGTGACCACGATTAGTATCTCTAGCTACATCTTCATATACTGACTGTATACCTATTTCTAATCTAGTACAGCCATATTTTAACATGTCAGACAAATGCTTTTGTAGGCAATAATCGGGCCTAGTTTCTATTGTGATGCCGATACATTTAACTTGTGACCTTTCGGAATATTTTACGGCTTCTTCTACAGAACTACTTTTATGTCCAGACAAAGCATCGTGTAAATTACGAATAAAATAATCCCGATAGTCATCGGGTAATGACATGAACGTCCCCCCCATTACGATGAATTCCACTTTATCGACCGAATGTCCCAATTGTTTTAACTAAAACACTCATAATCAATTTATAAATTAATAACTAAAAATAAACTAACTTGTTCGACTCGATTATGTGTCTGCAAATATGGATCATACCGTGCCCTAATAGCTCTCATCGAAGTCGGTTCGTAACCAGTATAGCTCTGAGTTGAATATTCAAAATCAGAATCTGGACCTCCTGGACAATAAACGCATATATTGCCAGTCATATTAATGTGTGGACATCGGTGGGGCTTACACATTACAGCCACAATGGCAATCTAAATTGACACAATTTCAATTGTTACAAATACAAGTGCGTAAATCTACTAACACCGCTAGCAGTCCTAATCGGCTTTGCTAGAAGTTTTGGTACCAAAATCTTCTTGTAATTAACAGGTACAGCAGCAATAATATCAACTAAACGAGGTGACGAGCTTAATCCATATTTTGATGAAACGCGAGTTTTCATCGAATTTAAATTTACATCGCGCTTCTCTTCATGGGCCTTAATAAGATTTTGTACGATTTCTGCTACGGTGGTCACCTTCTTTTCTTCCAGCGTCAAATGATCAAAATCTGTAAAAAATAAGTAATATTCAATACGACATCGTTCGATTTTACGATATCGTCACATTACCTCCGCGTTTCTTTTTGCCCATCGTTATATAACTTTAAAAAATTCGCTTTTCACGCTTTATCGAAACATCTAAAATAGGTTATGTGTGAACAAATGCAAACGTGACCCTCGATTAGTTCAATAATTTTCCGCTTAGCGCTGTGCGCGATTCTAAATATTTATTCCTTTTTTTTCTCTCAGTGAACAAATGGCGTCTAAGTGGAAGTGTACATAAATATTCTACGTATATAATGAATGAACAGTAATCGCGTAAATTTAAAAAGTAAAAAATAGTGTAAACTAAGTGTACACACGCTGATATGTTCGGAATAACTAAAATCGTGCACTTTTTATTAATTTTCAGTGTGAAAATGGCAAAAAAAAATTATACATCTTAATTTTTATTTATATAAAACAATGAACGAGGAAATTGAAATAAAAGCTCCAGAAGAGCGCCCTATGTGGCCACCGGCGGACACCGTGAACCTCAGTTCAATACCACCACCACATATCAACATGACAATACCCACAACACCCCAAGGAGCCCCAATAAATACTAACAGTTTTCCAGAATATGATTTACCATTGGAACTGACCCAACAGGGCTGGCGAAAGTTTTGGTCCAAACGGGAGAACAGGCCGTATTTCTGGAATAAACAAACTGGAGAGAGCTTGTGGGAAATGCCCTTAATTAAACCACAATTCGATCCCATTACAGATCCGTTAGGTATATGTCATCCGCCAGTTCCGCCTGTGGGCATACCCCTGGTGACCAGTCCGACGCCGGTTGTCAAGCGAAGAGCCTCCGAGGAAATTGGTGGACCACAACTGAAGAAGTTCGTTTTGGCCGGACCGTGGGACCTGGACATACCTACGAATGTTATAATATTAGAGAGACCGCCGTGCAATTACATGCATTCTCATCCCGAAATAGAGGCTTACAGGTGCAGTTTATTGGCGAAATTGAGGCAATGTTATCAAGAGCTGTGTCATTCGAGAGAATCGATCGATGCCCCCAAAGATTCGTTTAACAGGTGGCTTATGGAACGTAAAGTTATCGATACAGGTAAATAACAATCAATTTTGATGGAAATTTTATTGAAAGATACTTATAAATCGGTAAAAAAACATTTCTTTTACCATAACGGTAGTGTGCCGAGTTTTAAAAATTAAGTCGATATTAGTATTTTTAAGTGAAATTTTAATACCGTCTTCTATTAAATTCGGGAATTCTCCGTAGGTTTCTGTCGGAGAGGGTCGTTGCCAAAAGGATTTTTGAATTATGCAAACTAATGCTACAATTTATTGCTTTTCGCCAATTTATAATTTATTCGTTATTATTAACAACGTTTTATTTAACATTTTTAATATTCCCACATTTATGGAAATTTTTGTTTGAGTTTTATGAAAATTTACAGTTTGAAAACAAAACAAAAATTATAAATGTTACAAATGTTGTTGATAATTTCTTGTGGAAATGAAGAGTAAGGAAAATGATAGTTTAAACCATAAATGACCATACGCGTGAATAATTTCAGGAGCTTAACAATCGAATAATAGAATTGTTCTATTTCATCGACCAGTTTAATAATTTTATTAACTAAACGAAGAAATTTATAAATTGTTCGTAATTTTAAAATAAAACGATAAATATGTATAAACTGGAACCTATAGGAAATTTCAAACCAACAAAAGGATACAGCAGTCCTGTTAATAATAAGAATTGAAATCAATAATTATTTTATTTAATATTAATTTTTACAAATATTAGTTTTCGCCAAATTATTATAATCGACTTTTCGCAGGTATAGATCCTTTACTACCGAGTAACTGTTACCCGGAAATATCTCTCTCCATGTACAAGGAAATAATGAACGACATCCCCATAAAGCTAATTCGTCCAAAATTCACGGGCGATGCCCGGAAACAACTGTCGAGGTACGCCGAAGCAGCAAAGAAAATAATGGAATCCCGCAATGCGGAGGCAGAGAGTAGAAAGGTCGTGAAATGGAATGTGGACGAAACGTTTCAGTGGCTACGAAGAACGGTGGGTGCTACTTACGATGACTTTCAAGATCGCCTCGTACATCTAAAGTCGCAATGCCAACCCCATCTAACGGACACGGTTGGTTACTGCTCGAAACCTATTATATCGATTAATTCAAATTTCCATAGGTAAAGCCATCGGTCGAAGGAATATGTTTGAAAATTTATAACCTCTCGTCTGAATATGCTAAGAAAGTTCGAGAAAAAACGTACTTGGTTTTAAAGGAACAGAATATAGAAATACCTATTCCTTTGAACATGACAAGTACGAGAAAAGTATGGTGCTATCCGGTACAATTTTCTTTTGGGTGCCCACGACTTCCCGTAGTCGAATACATACCCGACAGAGATCAAGCATTGTTACGGTTTCAAGGGGATACTCTTGCCATTAACACGACTCATCTTCAAAAATTAGTTAGTATTTTAACTCGTACTGTACCTACGTAAATATAATATTATATCGTGATTATTGCAGGAACATCTATACAGACATAGTTGTTACGATGATAAAAAGTTTGAGCTGTTCATTGCAAGAGTGTGGGTTATGTTGAAGCGATATGCAACATTCCTCGGTGTAAATCCGTCTTTGAACACCGCCAACGCCGAATGTCAAGATACCCAAGCTTCGCTGCCGGTGACAGTGTTCGAGTGTTTACAAAGAATGTTTGGTGTTTGTTTTGAGTGCTTTGGTTCGCCTCTGAATTGCTATTTTAAACAATATTGCTCAGCATTTGCAGACTGTGATTCGTATTTTGGGAGTAGAGGGTAAGAATTTAATGTGGGAAGACATTTTGTTATTTAAGTAAGTTATCGTTGTATTTTTGGCATGGTATGATTATGTTCAAAACAATTTTTTAAGCTGTTCTTTTAAAATTACGTTCTCTAGCACTTTATAAGTAGACTTAATATTAGATTTGCACTACAACGACCACAATAAATAATGTATCTATTATTTTTAACAGTTTACAACAAACCTGTGTCATTTTTAAAGTTTCTATACTGTGTTTCAAATTGAAAGTAGGACGTGTAATATTTAAAAAGTTCTAAACTTTCCATATTTTTAAAAGCTTATATATTTTAATAATTTTCATAAGCTTAAAATAGTAATTTAAATTGACATTTTTCAAATTAATATAGCGAAAATATTGTCATAAACAGTCGTCAAAAATAAAAAATAACTTTTTGAATTGGAGTAAAATAATGACCTTGAATATTTGGTATCAGTTATGTATAAATAAGTAAATCAGAAAAATTATCCATATAATTTATATCTATATTTAAATTAATGGAACCAAAACTGTTTTAGAAATTTTCGTCACTTGTATGGTTTTTCTGTATTGTGTCATTTTCACATTTATTTTTTATCTGTATAAAAAACATCGAGTTATAAGACAATTGCTTTTACCTATCTGTTAGTTTGTGTATTTTTATAAGATTTACATGATGCCAATTGAGTATTGTTAAATCTTTAAAACTTTCTAATCGTTAAATTAAAGCTGAATTTAAAGTAACGAAATGAAATGGAATAAGTGGAAAACCTGAATTATATATGCATCGACCAAAAATAGTTATGAAACAAAATCACTATAGCTGAAAAGTACATGTTCTAGGCTAACTCGCTAAAACATTAATTCTAATTTACTGTATTACTATTTCTGGTTAATGCATAATATTACTTCGCTTCACCTTCTACGAAATTCTTCAATTATCTTAAACAACTGCAAGTACACACTATGTATTTTTTCAGGCCTTTTTTGCAACTAAAAGCAGTCTCAGGTTCCTTCGAAGCCCACCCGCCTTATTCTGAAGAGCTAATGGAATCGGCAGTGGACCACATGGAAAGACTACTAAACGACAGTCCCGAACCCCTTAGCTTTATCATTTTTATGCCGGACTATAGGGAACCCACCCCCAATGCTCTTCTCAGATTAGAGTCCAGTCAATTTAAACGTAAGCAGGTGACGGTTCCTGCTTACGAACACGAATATAGGCATGGATTCCAGCACGTCTTAAATCGGTTGGTATACGATAATTTTTTCGTCGTTCAATTTCCAAGTTACTTTTTGAATTTTAGATCGGAACTAAACATTAGGTCCTCTCATGGGACGGTCATAGTGTGGTTGCAAAATACATCGGGCTTTCAGAAGTGGGGTCCCACCGAGGAACGTGTAGAAGCATTATTGGAAGCTTTTCGACCGGGCAGAGAAAGGGAGAGAGATCGACAGGAATTATTGAGTCCTACTCGCCAAGGTAGCACTTCCGATAATAAAGAAGTGCTGGTTCATTGAATTTTTTGCCATATAACGCTCCTTTTTTTTGTTTTTTATATATTTTTTTGTATTTTTAACTCGATATATTTGTAATTTGTTGTCGCTTGCAAAAATTTTATTTACGACGATTGTCTGTCGTCGATGTTCGAAGGGTGTTTCACACATCACCAATTAAAAAGAAACGTACCTGACTTTTATTTTAAAATTTGGGGTTTTTGTATAAATTTTTGTATGATCAGATGGACGAATTTTAACAATATAGGTTTATTATATTGGTCCGAAATCTCAAATTTTCAAAATCTCTTTTGTAAATACAGAAATTTTTATGAGAGCTTTTATTTACCTTATTGTAATATAGTTTTATTGTGCTTTAATATTTTTAATTTTGTACTAATATTAGATTTAATGAAATAGAATAGTAAAAATACTTTTGTTTTTATAGATTGTTTTATATGTAAATGTATTTATAATGTGAAAAAATTTATATATTATAGATGACAAATTAGTACTGAAATTTGTATTTTAAAGTTTATGATCAATAAAAAATTTAATAGTAAAAATCTTGCGAGTTCCTGTAACGAAATTAAAAAAAATATCGAAAATTTTCTAATACAGAAATAATACAGGGGCGAACGATCGCCCCTAATTAAAAACATTTTTTAACATGTAAACGAAGGACATTTAAGTTTAACATACGAATATTAAATTCTAATTTACAATTATAGTTGCTCCATCTGTGAAGCAATAGCTACACTAGCACTTGTTAATCGAATAAAAGAAAGGCGGCGCTGGTGACAAGATCATTCGAGCTAATTCATTTTTATTTAATTCCATCTTTTTGGTATTATTTATCGTACTTTTCTTCTAAAGTTAAATAATAATGCGTATTCGGTATTGAATTGTAATAATTTATTTAAAACGTACCCTCTGATACAGCAGGAAAGTTTGTACTCTCCCAATCGATTACGTATTTCTGTTTAAGTTTAATTTCTAAAAATAATTCGGGCGTTACTTAAAAACAATTACGCGACGCGATAGCGATATTACGATAATAATAATTTGTAATGTTTTATTTACGAAAATTTAAATTTCAATGCCAAGCGATTATTAAATTCGTGTCCTTGTCTAATGTATGGTACTCCACGTGTTAATACGTTTTTTTCGTATTTGTGTGGGAATTCGATCGATTTCGCTAAAAACGGCAAGGTTACCGAACACAAAAAATTATCGAAAATTTTCTTTCGTAACCGACAACCATAAAGGGTCAAATATACAACGACCTGTTGCGAGCATATTTTTATTAATGAAATTTCAAAATAGGTGCGCTAATCTGCTTGGTCTCGTAATGGTTTTCGTTTGCCATTTAGGCCCTCGGAGTTCATCAGTATATATACACGTGTCGCGAGGTCCTCGACCCATCGACCTACAAAAGGTAACAGCAGCGAGCGCACAAGTACGCGTAGAGCGTACCGAAGGCTACGCACACGTGTTCCCATCACGCTCAATCAAAATTTCATTGTCATCCTGAAACAACTCGAAATATTTATAATTACCGCGCCCTAAAGACGATCTATTATAATAAACGGCAAGGGAAAATAAAAGTAACCACATTATCGTTCCGGCATTTTTGGCCGCATTCGACCTCTCTGCACACGACTCTCAGAGGGGAAGGGGTAACTATGTTGATAAACACTTTGGAAACAAACACTTAAAGATATGTTTGTAAAATGCATTGACCTCAGGATTGCATGGCAATCGTAACCAAAATAAATGGAGCCACAAGCTAGCATAAGTTATGGGCCACTGTCGGGATTTCGAAACAGGTTCAAAGACCTTTAATCCATTATTTCAAGTTGTTAGCATCGCACATTCGAACATTGTTATGATGATGTATCGTCGATTTGATTTCGCCACCTTTCGATTTTACACCTTATGGTTAGGTAATCTCGAATTGCGAAATTTTCGGTCCAACAAAGATTTCTTGAACAAAATTGTTCGACCAACCAATAGTTAGGCTTCGTATCGCGAACGAAAGTCTTCGTTTTATTTCTGAGGATTACCGGCAACCTTCCCATTATTGACATTGGAAGGTCGACGAAGGAGTCGACGCGTTAAAATTCGCTCTTTAACAAAAACAGTCAATGACTTTGTGTCGTCCGATCGACAAACAATTCTAATTTTCGAAATTAATGCTTTATTATCAGTTTCGTTTTAGCCGTTAATTAAAATTATCGCACAAGCGCGATTCTTTAAATCAGTAAATGACCGAAACGCCAGAGATTGAACTTGAAATTGTTTGTCAAAACGCAATTATCTATCTATACGTAGTATCGGTCTTCTTCCGATATCGAAAGTTTCCAAAGTTTTTCGAAACGTTCAGAGAATTTGTTACCGTGCGAATATAATTTTAAGGACGTTCGGCGTTTCGCGAGCGAGCACGCTCGATTTTTATTGTTTTTTTTTCGTTACGGTTTTAAGGCATTTTGAAAACTCTTATCCGTATGTCCCAAAAGTTTAAGATCGCTCAGATACCCAAACGTTGCCCAACAGATTTTGCCCACGTGTCTTTTCGTTTCCCTTTTAGGTACTTCCAAAGCCGATTCGAGGTCGAGATATCCCATATAAACCATATTTTCGCATATCTTTTTCTTCATTTTTTTTCCAATAAACGCAATTTTTAGAAAAAAATAAATAGAAGATAATATAGGAGATCGAGTTCAATCAAATTAAATTTAAAAATAAAATACCTAATAAATTTTATACTTGCGATTAAAATGAATGCTATCTATCGAACGTAAAACACTTTCGTTTCTTTTCCTCGTGATAATCTCCCTCTGTTTTATCGGTTTATTTTGAATCGTCCCCCCTCTTTAACGATTAATCATCCGTTTTAGGTCGTAATTTTCGAGCGTTAAAAAAAAATCGAAACGAAGAACGAACGGTCGATTCTCGCAGAGAGGGAGAGGAGCCGGCTTGGACGTTCGGTTTCCAAAAGGAAAACCGCAATTAATTAACTATCTAACAACTTCCCGTGACGTTCGGAGCAAAACAAAATGCAAGCTAATTATTGCGATTCGGAAACGCGGTAGTTTTGCGTGCGATTCCGTTTCCAAATTTAACGACGTGTATTTCGAGGGAAATCTGGGGCGCACAATTACCGAAACCCTTTTGCTTACTCCTCCGCGTGAACTTGAAAACATTCTAAATTTAGATTTTGCAATTGCGTACGGTTTCGTACTCTCGAAACTCCCTCGATCCGAATTCTGGGTTAACGGAGGCCGAAAATAAATCGAACCTTTTTTTTCTTGAATGGACCCGCATTTCTTATTAAATTGACGTCTAAATTTAGGTTTTCTCGATACGCGATAATTGATGAATGGGATTTTTTTGACAATAATATGACCTAAGCATCCGATCGCGATCGTATAATTACTAAAATCGAATTTAAATTACGCCACGGAGAAAGGTCCTTGCACTTTCGTTAAAGGGGTAACACGAAGCGCGGAGAGTACTCGCGATGATTCCATGATATTCGTTCATTACTAGAAACTAGGGTAAGCATTGCAGCTATGGCCGGGTTCGGCACGTGGCCGTGGGGATACACGTGCAAGTTCGTTGACCCCCCCTTCTGAGGGTCCTTGCTGATCGATACCTCCAAATATTAGAAGTAGAAGACATTAGGAGGGTTCGCTTACGTAGGGAGATGCCACGGGGGAGAAAGTCGAAGAAATAACTGCACCCTTCCAAGTATAGCTACAGAATAAAATAAGTAACTAATCCGGGAATATCGTATCGTGCGCGATCTTGATGTCCTAAGAAAACAAACCTATTTGTAACAATGTGTATATTATTTATTATTCGCCGATTATTTATCTACCAGTTTAAAACGATAATCGAACACCAATTTTGGACGAATCGATGGCTACCTGGGGGAAAAAAGATGAAATGTTTTTAACAACGTGTTATCGTCGAGATAAGACTTTTAAAGTTAACATACACAATATTGACCCAGAATTAAAATAATCTCGAAATAACACTCAACAGATAACTTTATATCGTTTTAATTTTTTTTTCATTATCTTCCCCATAATACGTAAATACGTAGATTTGGTCCAACGATGACCTGACGGCAACCATAATTATTCAAGTCTTGATATGTTATAACCGTATATACTACCATGTATAAGTCCACCCCCTATTTTTTTAGCGGAAAATCTGTCAAAAATGACTGACCCGCGTATAAGCCCATCCCCTTACCTATATTTTGGAAAAATTTCGTCGAAAATAACTTGTGTATAAGAACACTTTGAATTTTTGCGGAGAATAATTATTTATTGGATCTAAATATCCAAACGATCGAGACGCTAGGCATGTTATCTAAGTTATAGTAAGTTGATTTTCCGTTTGTTTTTGGTTTTTTTTCGTCACTTATTTGATACGATCTCATTTTCGGCATTGAAAAATTTGAAAAATATTTAACCTGTGTATAAATCCAAAAAAGTGGTTTTTAATGGTGTACAACTCCTTATATCTGTAACAATCGAGAACCATAATATAACGAAGAGACCTATCGCAGCATTTTCCTGAAGAACCACGACTTTGCCAAAAGGCTATATGATCGGTTGGTTATTTGAATGTCAATTCGATGATGACGACAAATCCATGAAGAACAAAATAAAATGTTAGAAATGTTATTTTCTCGATGATACCGGCACAGTGCACTGCAAAGTGTCTTTGTGTATATGTACCTATACGTTATTCACGATAAGTTTCATTCACGTAATCAATAAAAAGTTACTAAATTCAATATTTGTAATATTCAATTTAAAGTTTTGAACGTGGTATATTCTATCTGCACACGTAAGATATGGCAAAGAAACACTACAATTTATTAGTATTGTAAAAATAAAAGACGCGTATCGGAACCTATCTTGAATAACGTATACTTACTCGAGTACATAAAACTTAAAAGCAAAATCTCGTCGACTTCAGCCAGATGTGAAATTTGGGCGTTTCATTAATTTAATTAACGAGCTATCTTGGGCGCCAGATATTTATGCCGTTAGGTCTACAATTAGTTAGGTCATTAAACACAAATTATAAAGTAGAAGTATCAATTTATTTATATTTTTTATTAATATAAACGCCACTTTTACCACATGCTTAATACAAAATTTCAGAATGAAATTTAATTAGACTCCAATGTTAGTTCCAAGAAGTTAGTAAATTATGTATTTGTAACATTCAGTTTAAAGTTTTGAACGTGGAATATTCTATCGACGATTTACCTGCACACATATGACACGGACAAGGAAAAACTACAATTTATTAGTACCTAGTTTTATTGATGACGTGCATTGGAACCTATCTTGAATAACGTATACTTATGTATGAAATTTTGCCATTGAATGATAAACAAAAGAATCCGTCATATTGACGGTCCAAAGAGTGTGAAGGTAGATCGAGCCCGAATTCTTCAACTTCAATCGAAATCAAATCATCGGCAAAAAGAAGAAAAAGCACTTTGTTGATCGAGGCGAAAACTATTTTCGACATAAGGAAAAAGCATCGAGGTTTTAATATCTGTTTCTGGGCCCTCCCAAGTCTATTACTTAACAAAATCGATACCTACTTTATAGGATCGCTTTATAACGACAAATAGTACAACTTCTCCATCGACCGATACACTTTTCTCGAACCTCGAATAAAACGCTCGGCACCTATTGTATTCGTTTATCGATAGATATTATTTTAATTAAGGTAACCTTTAAGTGTTGCACAATAACGTGCATTACTTGACACGTAACTCGGTGAAATTTGCATTACTTAAATATCAGATTCTTTCCCAGTAATCGTTGTAGGCCGAGGACCACTGGTTAATTTTGACCAGCTTAAAAATGAACGCGACCGCGATTGTGCAAGAGATGCAGATGTGGATCGTTGACCTAACGTGCATCTGTCAGTCGAAAATAATTTATTCAAATAGTTTGTATAAATAAAGCTTATTTTAAAACTCGTACTCGCACGAGGGCGACGAAAGCAAAGGAAGCGCGTGGTGATTCCGACGCCCAGCGTGGAAACTAACCCTTGCACTTATCTTCGATCCGACATGTTCAAAGATCGGAGAAAGGGATGCCAATTCAAATCGAACCTATTAAAATATTACGGTAAGGGTGAAAACGGCGGTAGAGCGCTATTTACACGTTTCCCCGGAAGTCCCAAAAAATAGACGTGTAGCCGATTTTCCGAAACTAAATTAATAAATACGATTAATTTTATTAATTAATAATTACTAAATACGAGACGCAACCCCAGATTCCTGATACGCCCATTTTCTATAAAACTCATTAAGGGAATTGATTTTATCCGGATGCTAAAAAGGTTATAGTGTGTATATCTTTGAAAAACACGAAGGGTATTAGCAAAAAAAATATCCATCTTCCAGGATTATCCGCGTTTTCGTGTTGCGCGCGTATCCGTTGTCAGTAGCTCCCTGATAAAATGATGCCGTGACATTAATCGCGGCCTCGAGTTTAGGGCTGGATACTTTCATTTTCCGAGGGCTGGCCCAAGCAGGGTAAAGAGAGTGCAAGTAGGGCGTCTCCTCTCCTCCACGTGTAGGGTTAGTGAACTCTCCCCCCTCTCCCAGAGGACGTTGACTGAATCGAACGTACGCAACAAATTTTGGCCCGGGTAACCGTGCGCAATGCGCGCCATTAACGAATTTTGCTCTCGAAGGGACAACGAAGAGCTGTCAGGGAATCGTGTTGCGGTTATACCCCTTTTATATTTAGCTCGTACGAAACATTTTCGGGGCTCGATGTCCTAATTTAGCTCCGCACTCCCAAAACAGAAGTACATATAGCTACTATTCGCGTTTTGCGCCACCGACACAAAATCAATACCGATCCGTATTTACGGTAAATTTTGACCCAGTTAAGTTCCTGGATTATTTTCCGAGTTTAACCCGGATATTTTATTTAACGAAATTACTCTCGCGAGGTTTTTTTCTATTTTGACGACTAAACGTCGTAAGGGAGGTTCGCTTTTGTTATGTAAATTTAGGTAGTGTTGCGTTCGATCCATCAATGGAAGTTGAAAATACGAGGCACGTTGAGAAAATAATCGATTTATCTAACGCTTTATCAGAACAAACGAAATCAACTTACAACTTATATATATATATATATATATATATATATATATATAATATATACACCGTGTCCAAGATAAGAATGCACAGCATGGGGATCTTGAAAACGGTAGAAGATACAGGGTGGCTTAAATTAGAAAAAGTTGCGCTATTTAGAGTATGTTCACATGCTGGTCGCAAAAGTTCATTATTGTTTATCGTTTTCAAAATTCTCAAAAATGTGATTTTTGGATTTTCGTTTCTTTTCATTTTTTAATTTATTTTAAATGATATTAAAAACTATCGGCACTTTCTCGTTGCCACTTTTTAACCTCTACAAAATGGCGTGTTCAAATTTTTAATCCGACGTTTCGTATCCGAGAACCCATCATCAACTTTATTTTTTATATGACCACAAACAAAGAGACACCCTGTATTCGGTAGCATTATTCATTACAAATTCAACGATGTATCACACATTATGGTTTTGAAGCCAAAAAGGGGAAAAACGTGAGTTATAAGGTTTTTATTTTTAAATTAGTAGACGCTGGTACAATAACAGAAACAAAATGTCAAAAATTATAATAATTGCTCAAATAGGTTGCCATTATTTTCTAGACACAAGTATGCTCTGTCTACAGAAGAATTCAAAACATGGTCTAACATTTCTGGTGTGATTGTATTAACTGCTGCTAAAACCAATGCCAATAACTGTTCTTCAGTTTCAAAAGTCGCGTCATACACTTGGTTTTTAAATAACCCCACAGGAAAAATCCAACGGAGTTAAGTCAGGTGATCGGGCTGGCCAGGCTACTTCACTGTGAGTTCCAATGCATTTTTCAGGAAACCTCTGGGACAAATATTCTTGAATTATGCGCTGGGGCACCATCTTGCTGAAACCAGCAGTTGTTAACTATAAGTAATGGTAATTCATTCCAAGGCATTCTCCAAATCAGTCTGCAGTAGGTCGAGATATCGTTCAGAATTTAAATTGTTGTGATAAATAAAAGGTCCTATTATTCTGCCACCCAAAATGCCTACCCACAGATTAAATCCAAATCGATGTTGATGCCTTGTTTCTTTTATTAAATGAAGATTGTCTGTTGCCCGATAATGTTTGTTACGCCGGTTGAAAATGCCATTGTTGGTTATCATGCTTTCATCAGACCAAATTACTTTAAAAGGAAAATTTTGATCTTCTTCACATTTTCTGGTATACCATTCACAAAAACTTGCTCGCCTTCTCTCGTCACCAGGTCTAAGACCCTGGCAAATTCTAAATTTATAGGGATGAAATTTATTCTTTTGTAAAATGAACTGGGCTGTAGATCTAGCTACTACTCCAGTTCGACGTTCAATTAGTCTTGTCGATATTTCAGGATTTTCAACAACGGTTTGTAAAACAGTAGTCGCTTTTTCTTCGTTGGATTGTTTTTACGAGATACAACAGGTTTTTAAATGAACCAAATTCCTTTAAATTAGATATCAAACGTCTAAAAATGGATTTTTGAGGTTGTCTTCGTTCAGGATAATTATCAGAGTACATCTGCTCAGCAGCTACACAATTTTGCGGCACAAGTTGTAACACTTCAACGTATCAAATTTTTCTTCGTTTGTGAAACTTTCTCTTTCCACGGTAACACTTGTAAATAAATTAAAAGCACGAAGCAACAAACTAACGAATAAGTAACTTTAATAAGAACAAAAGTTAAAACACTTCAAATTCACGTAACAACAACTTACACAACACCAAATTGCGTTTTCAACAATAATGTGACAGATAAAACAAAAATATTGCGATTGTTCCAATGCCTACTAATTTAAAAATAAAAACCTTATAACTCACGTTTTTCCCTTTTTGGCTTCAAAACCATAATGTGTGATACATCGTTGAATTTGTAATGAATAATGCTACCGAATACAGGGGTCTCTTTGTTTGTGGCCATATAAAAAATAAAGTCGATGATGGGTTCTCGGATACGAAACGTCGGATTAAAAATTTGAACACGCCATTTTGTAGAGGTTAAAAGTGGCAACGAGAAAGTGCCGGTAGTTTTTAATATCATTTAAAATAAATAAAAAATGAAAAGAAACGAAAATCCAAAAATCACATTTTTGAGAATTTTGAAAACGATAAACAATAATGAACTTTTGCGACCAGCATGTGAACATACTCTAAATAGCGCAACTTTTTCTAATTTAAGCCACCCTGTATCTTCTACCGTTTTCAAGATCCCCATGCTGTGCATTCTTATCTTGGACACGGTGTATATATATATATATATATATATATATATATATATATATTCTATATAAACAGTTTTGTAATATTCCACGATATATCTAAAGGAGTGGACTATCGGTTTGGAACTTATAACAAATACCTTTATACAAAGTGTCACGGTTTCTGAGATAAAGCCAACTTTGTGATTTTATTAAATATTTTGTTTTATCACATGTAGAGTGTATCAAGTGATTTTATTTGATAGAACAGATATCAAAGACTACTAAAATAAAAGTTGCAAGAAATTAAAAGTTTGCAGTTGTGTCTAATTAAAATTAATCATACTAAAACTGCAGTAATTTAATAAAATCACAAAGTTGGCTTTATCTCAGAAACCGTGACACTTTGTATGAAGGTATTTTTGGTTAAATAAGTTCCAAACCGACTCACCTACCACCTCCTTTCGGATATACGTCGGTGAACCAAACACCCTGTATATCATGTATCTATTATGTATTCTAAAATCAAACAAGTTTTTTAAATATTCCACGATGATACCTACTAAAGTGGAGTAGGCACCCAATTATCGGTTATCGGACAAAATTAACAAACACTCGAACACGTGTATACGGAGATAGTTACGAAAATGTAATTATGCCACGAGGTGACGTCAATTAAATCGGTTCTTGGATACTTCTTGTGAAAAACATACTTCGAAATTTGATTAAAAGTATCTGGTTATAATTATGTGTATGTAAGTACGTATCCAAGTAAATTGCGAGTCCCTAATTTATCAAAATTCGAAACGTGTCAAAAAAATATAGATCGGTAATCACTCTAAACGGATACGATATAAATTACAAAATAATTAAAACAAGACCCTCTAACGATTCGCACACATAGGTACATAATTAAGTTCAATCTGCCCAAAACAATAACATTAAAAAAAAACACAAAATATCGGTTGTACAAAAAACGAAGTTCTATCCATTTTTATTGGCATATCTTTGACAGAATTCGTCTCTTGGAATTTACGCAAAATTTTACTTGCAGTGCCAGTGCACCAATTGTAAGAAACATGGTATAACTTCTTCTTGTGGTTCTTTAATCATATCTCACTATCATTACATCAAACTCCAATACGATGTTTTCAGATAAAAGAGTCTTTATTAGTTTTAGAATACCTGTAAGTGTAGTTACATATGTATGTACCTACTTTAAATGTTTAACGTGACGTTTCTAAAACATTATCAATTACGCCCTCAGACAAAAAAACACCGTATGTGCAATATGTCAATTTGTGGAAAATGGCGCTTAAAGTTTTGCTGACTGAATAACAGCCATAATTCAGCTTCACTATAAAATTTGTTGATTTTTTTTAATAGTTATAAAAATATATAGCTAATCTTTAATTTTTAGAAGATTTTACATAATTATTGCAAACCTTTCTATAAAAAGGTGTACACACATACGTTATTTTAATTTATACTTTCTGTTATTTTACTTACTATATATACCGTATGTGACAGTCTAGATAATATATTCTGATAATATAAGTTAAGTTTGTTTTTTGAGAATAGACAAGAGTAATAATATTAGAAATTATTATATAATTATTCAATATGACTATTAATATTTATTAACAACTGAACATTTTATTTTAAATTATATATAATGTAATAATTCTGCTTGTCAAAAAAATGAGTTTACAATAAAAAAATCTGAGATTAGACGTACAGGGCGTTAATAAATTAAGAAAACATGAAAGTGCTTCAGAAGAGAAGTGCCATTATTTTTTACTTTTAACAAAATTGTTAATAGAAAAAGTTGCTTAGAATCACAAAAAAGGCTCGAATTCAAAATTTGAAGTCTAAATTCGAATTTTTAATTTTATCTCAAAATTATGTAACTCGCGTTTTTCATCAAACATAACATAATCTTGTTTTTAAGCAAACAATAAAAATGAAATAAGAATTTCCACATTTCAATCAACATTTTCAGATTTTTGTTTTGAATTTTCATAAATTCAACTTAAAACAATCAAAATAAAAACATAAAATTCAAAATTTAGACTTCAAATTTTGTATTTTGCCATTTTTATGATTTTAAACAACTTTTCTATTAATAATTTTGTCTAAAATAAAAAATAATGGCACTTCTCTCCAGAAGCATTTTCGTGTTTTCTTAATTTATTAATAGGTACCCCGTACAACTGATCTCAAATTTTTTCATGGTAAACTTATTTTATCGACAAACAGAATGTTTTATAAAGAATAACTTTTCGTTGTAAAATAGATAATAAAGATTTTTTCTCTTGTCAACTACATCCGTAGACTCGCTATATGTACGTTCATAATTGAATTATAAATATACGATTCGATACAATTTAGTAATTTTTATTGCATACCGTATGTGTTGTATGTATATTTTTTGGGTACCGTAAACGTTGAAAAAAAAGCATCATTTTTAGACGATGTCCAAAATTTCATTGTCCGCAGAAAGCCTCTGGACTTTTTTGGGACACAACTTTTAAGACCCCCACCATGCGTCATTAGCTATTAAATTATTCTCTTTCCATACTTCCTCGACCCCCTATAATCGTACTGGTCGCCCCTAAACATTCGCATTCTGTACGACAAAACATATACATATTACGCAACGACACCAAAAGCAGAAACGCAATGCGACAGTCGATAGGAAATCAAGCTGCTCGTCTTAATTTATCAACAGTAAATGACTAATAAGCGTCATTAGAATTTAAAATTAGAAACAAGTTTGTGCGTATCAATTCCTAGTTAAAAGACGGGAGTAAGTACTTAAAACAACTTACGTTGAGATTGGTCAAGGTGGCCATGACAATCGCAATGTCCCGGAATAGCTCGGTTAACCTCGGAAACTCTAACTTTCTCTTTCGAAAGCATTCTGTTAAAATCGCGAAAAATTCCAAACAATAATTGACGAATTGCCGTTACAAAAATGCATACTTTACAATATGCACTCGTCGATCTCGAATGTCCAAAAATAACGATAATTTTGTTTAGCGTTATGAAGGTTCAGGACGATTGATCAATGTTTGCCCAAGACCCGGCCCAAGGGGAAGGAGAGGGTACGTTAGCCTCCAAAACCGCGGCGAAAGGAGGCGAATCACCGCGGCTTTTAGATATCCACGTGTGCTTATAGGTCAATGTCCATTAGGTTCAGATAGCCTTTCGGCTGCGTTTTAATACGTTACAGATATTTGCCGCGATCGACTATTTGTTTACAAATTTGGTAATTCACGAATTAACACGTCTAGAAAGTGGAATAAGTTGTAACAATTGTTTTTCCATTCTCGATTGTTAGGTTGAAAAGTCGAAAAAGGACGATCGGAACATTTTAATATAAGCTTTATTGACCCTTGCACGTGAAACGGTCGTAAAATCTTTCGATAAACCGAACACGAAAATAGCAATAAAAAAAGCTCTTTAAAATTTAAAACAATACGAGAACATCGAGAAACCGTAGTCGTTCGCCTCCACGTGTCCGTTCGAAGCCGACTAGACTGAACGGCATCTTGTAGGCGAAGAGAGGCGAGAGGCAGAGAAGAACGGCACGAATCGCACATTCTCGAGTGGCTTCGGTGATAGCCGAACGTGTAGGAGGTAAACATTTAGTTCAATCTTGGTAGGCCGTGTGTTTGTATCAAAACAAAAAATCAAATTTTCGGCATTTAAATTCACGAAATAGAATTAATTAATGGTAGTTAGCGATTAAGCTCTTTTAGTTTTAATATTAGGATAATAATTGGACGCAATTTGTGTAAGAAAGACGCTAATGAAAAATTCGCGAAACTCCAATTGAAGTAGATTTCGACAGTTTTTGTGGTAAGTTTTTGTTTTTGACGTGGTACAATTAATTTGTCGCGGAAAAAAAGCAGATTTCTAAATCGGTATTAATTTATGTTGAGTAAGGTTAAGGTGCGCTGCTGTATTCGATATTTTTGCCGTCTCTCGTAATTTCAACTGCTCGGAACTTTTTTAATTGTGCTTCTTCGAGTTTTTCGCTCCCGTTTTGAAAGCGACGAATCTGCGCGATCTCGTTTGCGATCTCATTTTTTTGCGAACTACGAAAAAAATCGTTTCGAGTTTTCGAATTTCGAAATTTAAACGCTGCGCGCACTAAAATTCGCATTTCGCAAATTACGCGCCCAGGCTTTATCGTGCGCGAAACTACGCGAACACCAGAATTCAGACCTACGGCTCTGTAGGTTGACGAGGTCGGTGTTCGTTGTAAAAAAGCGAGCGAGGTTCCACGTGGAGGCGAATAACCACCGAACGAGAGCTCGTGCGTCCTCATTGTGCGCCTCCCATTCGATACGAACGCACGCTTCTGAAAACCCTGGTGGTTCGCCTCGCTGCATCTTTCCTCGTGCCGTCCGAACGTTATCTTGATTGTTGTTTTGTTCGCTCCGGCCAACGATTAACGATGTATAAATAACAGCAGTCGCTCATAAACAATTTCTAATCGGACGCTTACGACTTTATCTGAAAAGATTACGGTGGTCGTGGTCATGTATATTCGCACTGCGATTTAACTGTTAAACCTGACCTACTCAAGACGGCCGACGTTTGTTTGCGTGTTTCCATTTACGCAACAACTGCTAATCTGCGTTAGACAATGAGGAGTTGAGTCATCCACTTAAAATCTATCGTACGTACGTACGTACGCTCGAACGTTCGTTTCTTATTTATTTTTTTCGCGCACGGGGACCACTTCCACCGCGAAGTTTGCCCCGACGACCGCACTTCCGCATCTCCGGAATATCGATATTTTGATTTTTTGGGTGCATCGACAGGAAATTCGGAAGTTAGGTTTGCGGGGTCAAAAACCGACCTAAGAGCGAGTGTCCCTCTCCTACGCATTGCACACGCACGGGGCGGAGCTTGACACTTGAACGCAACTCGCACATGTCACAAACTTGCATTGTTTTGGTGCACTTCAAAGACTTTACATCTAACAGTGCCTTGGTAGTAGAGGATACTTGGTTCACTCTCTCAGTTCGTAATGACCGATACCGATAAGAAATTAAACAGCCCCGAAGAAATTTTCATAAAAAATTTATTTTTGAGATGCAAAACCGAAACCGTCGGTGGGTTAATTGTTTCCCCGTCGATGGTCGCGACGTATCATGTTTAATTTGTTGTTTTTTTTTTGTTTTGCAGAAGAGTTGTGGCCGCAAGTGTCCGAAATGGTGGGTTATTATAGCGAGGTGACTTTGCCCGTCGGCCCCGTTCAGACCTCGGAGGAGTCGCGGCTGTCCGTGAAGCGCGTCGTGTGCAGTCCGGATCTTCCGATAACCGGCTATCCGAATTCGCCAACCGATCGGCAGAACATCCAGTGCCAACTATGCAATAAAATGTTCACCTCGAAAACTGCCTTTCAAGCTCATCAGCGTACGCACGCAAAGGAGACCGACGACCCTTATCGCTGCAATATCTGTTCGAAGACGTTCGCCGTGCCGGCCCGTTTGACCAGACACTATCGCACCCACACCGGAGAGAAGCCGTTTCGCTGCGAATTCTGCAATAAGAGTTTTAGCGTCAAGGAGAACTTGAGCGTGCACAGGAGAATTCACACGAAGGAGCGACCGTACAAATGCGACGTCTGCTCCAGAGCCTTCGAACATTCGGGAAAATTGCACAGACACATGCGAATCCACACCGGGGAGCGTCCGCATAAATGCACGATCTGTTCGAAAACGTTCATCCAGTCCGGACAACTGGTGATCCACATGCGAACCCACACCGGAGAAAAACCGTACGTGTGTTCCGTGTGCCAGAAAGGTTTCACGTGCAGCAAGCAACTGAAGGTGCACTCGCGCACGCATACCGGAGAAAAGCCGTACTCTTGCGAAATTTGCGGCAAGTCCTTCGGCTACAACCACGTGCTGAAGCTGCACCAGGTGGCGCATTACGGCGAGAAGGTCTACAAATGCACGATTTGTAACGACACCTTCAATTCCAAGAAGTGCATGGAGGCGCACATCAAGAGTCACTCCGAAAGTGCGCAAACGGCCTCTCCCAGCTCGTTAATTCCTAGCGAATCGTCGTGTTCTTCTAGTAGCGACAAAGGAAAACAAAGACTCGCCCATGGATCTAGTTCCGGCCATCGGCGAACCCGCGATCGTCAGTTACGATTCCGACATCCGTTACTACCTCTACACTAAAGATCGCGGACGTCTCTCTCCGCCGTCCTTCTCCTACATACAACAGTCTTCTTCGTATCCGTCGTCCGGCGTCGATCTCCTCGCTGCCGCCGCGACCGCGACGGAGCGCGTCCATAACGATCACCTGCGAAGGTCGCCGGACGTCGTGTTGAATTTGATATCGAAAGGACCGTCAGAGATGGTCGCCACCCTACGACATCCCGCTTACTTTTCCGCTCCCGCTCTTCACTACGACACTCCCCTAAACGCCGGGGACAACATTCGAAGGCAGGTGGAGGCCTGCCTCGCGGTCGAAGAAATAGCCTCCGAAGACGAGCCCATCTTGACGCCGCCGAGCTCGAGCCCGGTCTCGCCGGCACCGTCGCTATCGCCCGACCCCGAACTGAGTTTACCGCCTCGAAAGAGGTCCCGCATGATTCTCAAGTCCATGGAGACCACGAGCCTGGAGGACTCGTCTCCGGTGCGCTACAGTTCGGTCATACAATATGCACGCGCGTCTTAATTAAATTTGAAATCTTAAGAAAATCATTAACCAAATATAAAACGACCGCTTTCTTAGACGTTTGATTTACAGGATAGCACTGTGTTGACAAAAGTTTCTAAACAGAATGGACTTTTATTTTTTCTGTGATAAAAGACTGCATGGATCCGACGTTTACCTCATTGCCGTGCCTAGGGCTCAGTCCCTCGCAATATTATTATACACTGTCGTTAATGCAATGTGCGGTGTAAGCTGCACCCTATTAATTTTAATCAATCAACTCGCCTCGATGTTTTACGGAAACAATTTTATTTGTTCGTGATGTTGGTCATACTATGTCGTGATTTTATATGACGTTAATTTTTTCTGTAATTTTAATATTTTTTAAGTATAAAATGATGTACTGTATTCTAAGTCTGAGCCATTGATCGTCAATGGCAATAATTTATTGTATTCCTTATCATCAATGTTATGTCTATGGAACGAATAATAAATAAAAAAAGCTATAGAGAAAATGTTTGTTTTTCTTTCTTTCTTTCCTAGCTAGTGGACGATGCCGAGGTGAATTAATTTAAAAACGAGATCGCGGTGTATACCGTGCGCGCGCCGCACACTATAGATTTTACAGTTTTAGTACCGGCACAAATTGCCCTAGTTTCGCTATTGTCTCAAAGAGGGCATTACGTTGAACACGCAAACTGAACTACATCTAGTATTCATTTTTGGCACTTCATCAATATTTTAGCTTTTTAACGAACACTATTATAACCACCATTCGACCAATTTCAGTCATACATTAACTATTATTTCATTTCTAAAAAAATTATTGTTACCTAAAGGCGAACAATAAATACAGTATTTACTCGAACCTAACGTACACTTTTTGACCAAAAAAACTTTGAAGTAAAAATCGAGTACGAGTGTTTTTAATGTGTATACTACACAAAGTGTTTTCAAATTCGAATTATCTCATCAAGTTTTTCAAGAATCTTCAAAAATTATAAACGAGTTTCCTTTTTAATACTAACTTAATTATTAAAAATCATTTAATACAACCAAAAATAAAAATGAGAAAACAGTCTTAGCAACACTTTGTTTTTGAAATACCATTAATAAATTCAGGGCTTCCAGCGACATACCCCATTAAAAAAAGTAAATATTTCTCAAACTTAAAGTAAATTTAAGCAAATAAAAAAGTAAATCACTAGAAACACTGCAAATTTATAATTTTATAGTTTCCGATTTTAACAAGTCTTCAGCACATCTATCGAACCGATGTATTTTTATTTCCTTTACGTAATTAATTCACCTATCAAGTATACAGCTAATCACAATTTAAAATTAAATTCCTACCAATAAATCGCGCAACTTCACAATATTATATTCTCATAATAGTACCCATATAATAGTTTAATCTTTAGTTAGGTATGAAATATCGATTGAAACACAACTGTAACTAAAGAAAATAATAAGCTAATAGCTTAAAGGAGACTCAAATATCAGATAATTAACGGTGCCAACAGACACGAACGATGCAGTTCATATAAATATACAAAAAGTACGATCGTTTGAAAATATTATTTTGTCATTAAAAATACAATATGACGATACTCGCATCGTGATCACTTATTAATTACATCGATACAGTTCTAATATACCAAAAAAAAAGTTCTAATCTAACTTTGTATTTGAAAATGATCAAAATACACGAGTACTTTTTACTTAAATCAAACTTATTCCAATAAACAGTTATCAAATTAAAAATCTTAAAAATATGTTATTTAAACTTAATATGGTCTTGGTGGGCCCGGAGGACCTCCTCGCATCATACCTGGCGGTGGTCCTCGCATTCCCATAGGCGGCGGCGGGCCACCACGGCCCATTCCCATTGCCGGAGGAACACCCATCATACCCGGAGGTGGCCCCATCATTCCTGGTGGCGGGCCGCCCATCCTCGGTGGACCTTGATGCATCTGTGGAGCGGCAGCAACTTGTCCGCGACCGCCCGGCGTCATCACTTGTTGCGATGGGCCACCGACGCCACGAACTGGCCCTTGCAATCCCACAGGAACGCCGCCGACACCTGCCGGCATACCTCTTCCAGCTGCTCGGCCTATTCCAGGTCCCGGAGCCGCACCGGGATCGGTACCCTCGGCAAACCTTCTTCGGGAGGTGGCGGTCCTTCTACCGTTAGAGAAACGATACTCTCGCCTCGAAGCAGCACAAAACCCAGCACCCTTTTTTCTTCCCTTTCCACTTTCGAATTTTTCGGTTTAATTCTTCTAAATTCCTCGCAGTCGCCTAAAATCATGTTCATGTGTTTGTCGAATGCTTTAAAAGTACCGATAAAGGTTCGAGAATCTTGTAAGGTTATGCGGACCCTGTAGTTGATATGTTGGACCATTTTATTGTTTTTTCCGATAGTCTGTAATCGACGTTTAATATAGATTTTTTTTAAAATTACGATGATAACTTACCATTTTAGTATTTTATTGAATTACACTAATAAAAAATAAACAGACGCACATTAAATATAACCTACAAAAACAAGCCGACGACTGATACAGAATTGCCAATGTCGAAAAATTAAATTTTTTGTCGATTTAAAATATTCTAAAAATCTGGAAAAAAAGACGTATTAATCTTTAGATTAGCCTTTTACTGCTCGATTTTCTACAAAATCTTAAAAAACACTTTATTTTTATTCCTTCTGAATTAATTTTAAACATGTCTTATAAGTCGGCAACCCAAATTGATGTGATTAGACTTGCCGACTGCTAGGCGAAGAAATTACAGTGATATTAATTGGCCGGAAACTGTTATCTAAACACATTAACGTATTAAAAATTTGGAGAAATCTCGAAAAAACGTCGTATTACTGATCTAAAACATGAATCTAAATAGGCTGTTTAGGCTCCGTACTGCATGAAATGTTAATTTCATTCGAAAACAAAGTGAAAAATGACGAAATACCTTTCGTATTTTCAATAAATTTTGACCTTATCCGAAGCTTTTAGTTCAGGTCCTTTTCTGCTAGAAACGTCAATTTCCAAATAAGCTTTTCGAGACCATTCTTTCGAAGAGTCGAGAAAAAATCCAGCCGAAATAAATTTATAATTAATATTATAACTTTACAGGATATAAATATGTATATAAACAAATATAAGTAAGAAATAAAAATCGACTACACAATTAAATAATAATGGATTAATCCAGGGAAATTAATGTTAGGGCCAATTTAAATTCGTAAAGATAATAAAATGATAAAAAGATTTACAGAGTTTATTTTTTATACGAATACTTATCAAGTGTACGTTAATTTTAATCAAAATTTAAAAAATTTATTGTTAATCGATTTAATAATTCGTAACAAAAGATTTTGAAATTTCAATCGATAGATAGGTAATTTATAAAAACGCCGTTTGTAAACAATTATAAATCTATCACACGTTTAACACTTATCGATAAGTACAAATTGAATCGTCAATACAAACATTAATTGTAAAATTATAGTTCGTATTGTTTTGTCAGTAACTATATAGACTAGATTCGAAACGACTAGAAATAAATTAATGGCTTCGTCATTTTATATATCGACTAACGAAGTAAATCCGTTATAAGTCTCATAATTAATAGCTAGGAGGATTTGTCTGTGACACGAATAAAAAATAAAAATCACTTCTTAAAAGCGTTTTCTGGATATTTTCGCGAACGAATAACGATCATTCAATTTGTACTTTATAAACGACAATAATTTAATAATTTTAATGGCAGTAATTACATTGCGGATGGCACTTGACGCCGTTGACACCGCACTGGCAACCGCCGGAAACGTCCCCTTTACCCGCGGGGCCCCACCGTGGCCCCCTAGTTACCCAACAGATTTCGGTCTTGCACATCGAACACCGTAACCAGTCGCAACCCCATTTTTCATCAAAATTACCCTGCAGGTGGGGCATTTAATCGCCTCGCCCTTGTTCACCATCTCCTCGAGCATCTCTTTCGTTCTTTTGGTGTCGTCGTCCGTAACGGACTCGTTCATCTTCTCTTGATATTCTTTGCAATTAAGACCAACGTGAATTGCCTGGAAATACCAATAATGCTCGTAATTTATTGTTTTATTTCGATCAATCGATAAAATGGCAAAAATGGCAACAAGGAACGTCGAAAGACGTTCAAGACGCGTCGAAACGTTAGTAGGTCCAAATTATAATCAAATGCAGTGGTCGACAATTATTGATGAAAGGGGGAAAACCAAAACGAAAAAACTTACCTGGCATGTTAAGCAATTAGTTTTTCGACAAACAGGACAATGGAAGTCGTTGACGTTGTCTTCGAAGATGCACCATCCCTTACAGTCCGGCGTCTTGCAGTGAAACGACTTGTCAATTTTGTTTTCGGCTTGCGCTACGGACTTGGCCAAAAATTGATCGTACATCGCCGGAGTGACCAGCGCCTTTACCTCCCTGTCCTGAAGAGAAATGTCGCAGGAATAGTCGTTGTCGCGATAAGGACATTTCACTTCGGCTTCGTCGGTGAACTCGATCGTGTGGGCCAAGCACGGCTTACAAAACTGATGTAAGCATTCTCTGAGCGTCACGCCTTCGCGCGGAGCTATGGCGTTGAGGCACACCAAGCATTCGAAGACTTCCGTGCTTTCGACCAAATCGGCGTTGTCCAAATTTAATAATTGCAAGTAATGATGCTCGTTTTCGGGCGCGTCGCAACTTGTCGACGCCACGGGCGCCGCGACCTTCCTAATTGTAGCGCAAATGGCACAAACGTTACTGGTTTGGGGGTTCAAAAACGTGCACATAATACACTCCCAGGTTTTACTGTGCGGTTTTAAAGTGTTCGAGTCGTAATCCTCGACCTCTTCGTCGGTAACGTTGCCGGCGTTCGACGTGGTTGGAATTACCGGCTGCGGCGTTGGCTCTTCGGGTTCGGCCAAAACGACGTTATCCAATTTTTTATCTGTAACCGCATAAATCGTCATTATCGATAAATCGTTAAAATATTTCGTCGATTAATTACTTACCGTTTGCGGGCGTGACCAGGTACAAAAATGCCGAGCATCCGTCCGTGTTTACGTGAAGATCTTTCAGGGCGACGTCGTCGTCGGTCGCAAGCTCTTTTCCCAAGATCCATCTTTGAACTGCCGCGGGTATTTGAAATTCGTTTTCTACCTGCGTTTTTAATTCTGCGACGGTTTGTTCTTCGAACACCCAAATCGGAAACGGTCCTCGATGGGAGACCTTATCTTCGACGTACATGTTAACCCTGAAATTACGCAACTAAGCGAATCGGATCGTTCGAGTGGATAGTTTAATCTTACGTGAATCCGGGTTTCCTCTTATAATCTTCGGATCTCTGGCGTACCACGGAACAGCTGACTTTCAATTGTGCCAATTCGCGCGCGAGATTGGAAGCTTCGCTCAGTTCGCCTTTCGCGATGGCGGTCTCGAGCCGTTTTAGCAACCTATTTATTTCCAACGTGTCGGTGTTGTTATTGTTGTTAGACAAATTATTTTTAATTTCCGCAAATTTCGTCGGCACGTTAAGGGGGGGCACGTCGCCGTTTTCGATTAAATTAGCGTATATGCGTTGGCTCGGGTTTTCCGTTTTGGCGTTGTAGATGTCCGCGAAATCCTTGGGCCGTAGCAGTTCGAACATTTTCTTGATTTCCCGCCTTTGCGCGGCTCCGGAAAGTCCGGAAACGACGACGGGCTTCTGGCCGAACGCGCTCGTCTGCGCGGCGGCCGACACCTTGATCGGTTTCGGATTTTCTGTCTTTTTGACCTTTATGTTTTCGTAGACGGTCTCTCTGGTGGCTATTAAAACTTCGGCCGCTTCTTCGTTCTTCTCGTCGCCTTCTCGGTCGGCGACGGCCCCTTCGGGCGGGTCGTTTGTCTTTTTGGCGGGATTATGTTTTCGCTTCGGAAGCGAATTTTTCATTTCGATGAGCATCTTTTTCAGGCGTTCGCGCTCTTCTTGTTTGTCGGGGGACGCTCGTTTCGGTTTCTCTTCCACCGAGGAGGATTTAAGAAATTTCTTGTTTTTGTCCTGCTTCTCGTTGTACTTCGCCAAAGCGGAGAATCCGATTTGAGTTTTAGATCTTTCCAAAGGCCTCTCGTTCAGTGGAGTGTCGAATGCGAGTTTAATTTGAGTCGTATTTTTAGCAGGATCCGAACTTGCGCTAGGCGGAAAATTTTGTGTTTTATTCTTTTCGAGCGTGTTATTTTTAGCGGGAGGCGTCGTTAAATCATCGAAGTACGGTTTTATCGTGGAACATACATAACAAATTATTCTCCAATAATCGTTTTCTAACGAACACTTCGGACAGTACCAGCTTTTCTTGTCGAATTTCGCGATTTCTTTCGGCTTAACCGCGGCCGCACTCTCGGATTTCGTCAGGGGCGTTTGAATTCTGACGTCGTCGATCGGCCGTTTCTCCACTCCGTTGCCGTTCTTTGTTTGTTGCACTAGTTGGTTTATCGTTTTTATTTGTTTCGACGGCTCTTCGCTAATACTTGCGGGTTTCCCGAAATAGTCGCGCTTGAAATTTTCTTTTTGGAATGCGCCGGATTCTTTAACGCCAAAAAACGCCGAATTTACCGTGACTTTGGTGACGCTCGTGATCGCGTTGAATTTCGCAATTAAATCCCTAGCGGATCGCCTTTTCGGCGTCACCCAGCTGTCGGCGTTGTTCTTGATTTGTTCCTGTTTGGGACGCATGAACGGGGGCGGTTCCGGCTCGTTTAGATTATCGTCGTTTTGATGCTCCTTTTTGACGATCTCCGAGGCCTCGCGATCCAGTTCGCTGATGTTGGTCAGAAAAGCTATGCCGGACCTTCGTTTGTCGTCCTTCCTTTTGTTCGGCACGTCCGGAATGTTGGAGTTCCTGGAGTAATGGACTTCCGGCTCGTATTTCTCGTCCGATTTTTTCGAGGCCACGCCGGAGGAGTCTCGGCTCAAATTTCTTTTGTACCACGGTCGCGGAGAAACCGGTGCCTCCGCGCAACTAGATCTGGGAGATTTCCCGTTTTCGACCGGAGTTTCGGCTCCTTTGGCGGATTTCAATATTCCGTGGTCTAACTTGAGGGAGTCGTTGAATATGACGTCGGCATCGGCGTATTCGATGTCGGCATTTTCTAAGGAGCTTAGGACTTTTTGGGGAGTTATGAAATTAGGCGGCTGCGGAGCTAATCGCTTTTTCCTTCTGAGGCTCATGGTCGAGGTGCCCTCGAAAGCTGCCTTGTTGGTTGGCGGTTGCGGAGCTTTCCTTTTTCCTTTCACGTGACAATAAGCGCCCGCTCTTTTTATTTTCGACGACTCGCTGTTTGTTCTTCGATGGGACTTCTCCTCTTCGTGCTCCATCGTTTTGCGCGTCATGAGTGGTAAGCTTTTGCTGTTGTCGTTTACTTCGATTGTCTTTAGGTTGGTGTCTCGGTTGAAAAATAGGTTGTATTTCTTTCTCAGTGTCAGGTCCTTATCATGTTCTCTTCGCTTATCGCGTTGTTTCAGTCTTGCTTTGTAAGTGTCCGTTTCGGGACCAGGAACGATACTTTTCGCGGTCACGCTAGTTTTGTAATCACCAGGGGGAACGAACGAAAACGACGCTATCGTGCCCGTACTGGTAATGGAATTCAAACTATCACAGCTGCTCGAAGGACTCGGTTCTTGCGTTACAGATTCACGAGAAACAGAAGGCTTAAACCATCTGAAGAAGGAAAAGAGACCGCTGCTTCGTTTGGAAGTTTTTGGATCACAGCCAGGACTTTGTCCAGTGCCAACAGCCGATGGTTCTTGGTGTTTGATACTCATATTATTATGAGCATGTCTTTTGAATAATGGGGAAAACCTCTTCTTACTAACGCAATAAGAAATTTCGACAAAGAATTAGGTATTTTAACTAAATCTAGCGCGTGTTTATTAATTTGTTACTCATGGGTTATTTTTAGTGATCGGGAAGACAGGAAGTTAAACTTATTTATAAGACAATGCCACTTTTTCACACACCACTTACCAGCGGTGAACATTTAGACAGTAATTCGACGAATCGTTATAACGGAATAAGTCGATCCGAAATTTTAATTAACGTTAGGAATAACGTCCACGACGCCGAACCGACGACGAAGGTTTGCGCCACTATGCCCGTTTAATTTTAGCGTTAGTTCGGCTTTCGTCCGATTGTCAAATTGTTCCTTAAAGTAGGATGTTTAGTAAATAATCGGAGTATCGAGTTCAAAAGACTTTTTTTATTAAGTAGAAAATTAAGGCGTAGCGCCAAGTTTATTTATGCAACGATTATGTACGAATTTCCGATTGTGAGCTAAAAAGGTATTTTTAAAGTTAAAAATAAAGGACGCCTACTTTGGAATGACCTTCGTTTTGAAGTCGTTGCCAACTTGATATCGTTCCCTCCACTTTCGTTTGATCAGGTCCCCCCAGGCGTTGCGTTCGACTCGTTCCTACAAAAACTCGGATTTCGCGGCATTTATTACTATACCTACATAATTAAATCGTCATTTTACTAGGAGTACTATTTTATGAAACATCGATCAATTATGCGTCAAGAATGCCCACGATAAATATTTTTTTGGTGGCATAAATAAAAATAAATATCAGTAAAATAACGAAACAGAACGGAACGAAACGGAACGGAACGATACTTTTCCATTAAAATTAAAAATTCGTATATCCCTATTTTACGTTTATTATTCGAATTAAACAATTCGATATAAAAAGGTGTCCAAAAATTTCAAAAATGAATTTTGATGGAAGTACGGACCTGACTTTATTCGACGATTTAATAACGCGCGAACATTTATTTAAATTAGATTTTTTTAATAAATACTTATAGATGTGCGTACGTTCATTTTTTAAACTGAATCGTAATTTATTTTATAAACAATTATTATTAATCGATTTAGTTATATCTGCTATAAGGTTGGTACGAGGACAGTGTTATTTCTGGATTGTGTACGGTCAGATGAATTACGGATAAGATTTGTTCGATTAAATTTGGAAATTTGTCCGTAAAAGTGATCTTTATTGAATTATTTTTGTTTACGAGTTTTTATTAAGTGCCCGTGCAGAAATGATGAGTGATTTGGAGCATTTCGAACACTAATAAAAGTTGTAATTGGCATTTTTCCAGTGTCCTCCCAGTGTAATAGTGGACTCTTCCAAGAAGCCATTGTGCGACCAGTTTTGTTAGTAAACAACCTACCAAAGCGCAGCGGTTACTAAAAATAAAGACTTTAATAATAACAATTATTACATTTGTAATGTGCCCTAATCATCTTCTTAACAAGAAGTCAGTCAAGCGCACTTTACTCCCTTCAGTTAATCTTGTTCACTCGAAAAGAAAAGGAATATTCATACATCCGACGGCAATGTTCAAGAACTTTACACAGAGTAGTGTTTTAAATTGTACGATATAAGCTGCGACAAATTATTTTAATCGAGAGTACAAATAATCGTTCAAATCTTGCGTTTTTATTAGGTTTTATCGTGAATTTTAACTATGAAGCTTTTAGAAAGCAGCCAGTTCGAAGCGATCAACAATGCCCTCAGCATCAAAACTGGCGACAGTAAAATAATTGGTCGTATCGAGAGTTACTCCTGCAAAATGGCAGGGGGCGAGAAGGCCCTGTATAAACGTTTCAATTCCGAGGGAATCCATCCCAACGATTTGCAGGCCTTGTCGCCTCCGCAAGGTTATAGTCGAAGCATTTCGGGCGACGAAGATGGACCGCTGTGCGACACCATCAGCCGCAAGACCCTGTTTTATCTTATTGCAACTCTGAATTCTGCTTTTCCAGATTACGATTTCATGGATGCTAAGGTGAGTTTTGGAGGTTGTGATCGAAATTGTAGTAATTCTGCGACTTTAGAGCCACGAATTTAGTAAGGAACCGTCATTGAAGTGGGTTATGAATGCGATAGATACAAATTTGAGTGCAACAGCCGGAGAGCACTATCGTTCGCTAAGGCAGCAACTGTGGACTGCGGTCGAGGAAGAGATCGACATGAAAGAATGCGACATATATTCGTACAATCCCGATCTTGCTACCGATCCCTTCGGAGAGGACGGTTGTCTGTGGAGCTTTAACTATTTTCTCTACAATAAAAAGCTGAAGCGCATCGTGTTCTTTACTTGCAGAGCTCTTAAGTAAGTTGTTTGACGAACGCCTATTGGAAAAAATAATTTTCAAAATTTTTTATAAAGCGACTTATAAACAAATAAGTGGCTAATAAACGAGGAAATTACAAAAAGTACAAATTACTTTTTTAAATAACTGATAAAACTTATTAATAGTATGATAGGGGGATAATTATGACATCCTGTTTTTAAAAATATTTCATTTAAGGTTTTATACGATAAGTTATCAATTTATAACATTGATTGTTTTCCGACGATGTTTAAGTGTCTTAATTATTGGAATAAGCGGGGCTTTAAAGTAATTTACGATTCTAATCGAACCCATCGATAAATAATTTTATTTTTACTTTTAAAAATTTGATTTAAGAATGTATAGTTCTTAGTATCGTCATTTATTGATATTTATAAAATTTCTGTGATGATACTGTGTAAATTTATTTTACCGATTACTGAAAAATTGTATTTTTTTAAACTAATTTTGTGATTATGCATTAGTTTTTATTTGGTTTTAGCAGTTTATTTAGTTATTGTTAAGTATATTAAAAACTGCCAAATTGTATTTGATTATCTCGAATAAAACGTGATAAATTTTAGCCGACAAATTACAAAAGTGATAAATTTGTTTAACAATCAACTTGAAAGAAAACTGGTTGTCATAGTTAAAAATGCGGTTATTGGAATTTAATCAAGATAAGACCAATCCCTTAGCAACAATATAAAAATATTGAAAACTTCATTATCGTTATATAGTGCACGAATGACTCGCACTTCTCAATATTTGTTTTAATTATGTTATTGCAGCTCCTGACCTTACGCTTATTACTTACTCTTTAGATTTGATTAGAAAACATTCAACCTTTGTAATTATGTTTTTATCGTTTCGATAACAGATGAGGTGATTGTTTTAACAAATTATCATAATTAACAGCTGATTAATCGTAAATTTTTAAACTGTATTAAAGATACCTAATAATTGGAAATTTTAATGCTTCAAATATGTAAACATATATATATATATATATTCGCATAAATTTTAATATGTGTTTTATGTTTTATCTTTATACGATGTTATTAAGTAATTTATAATTATTAATAGTTATTGTGCACATGGTAATTTATAATAATTGTTTCAGCCCCCTTTACGCATCAGATTCAGGTGTTGGAAGTGATTTTGCTATGGACGAGGACGATTTCGATTAATAACCTTATTTTTATACGTAAATTTGTACTTGTACTTGTCTGCCAGATCTGCGGGTACTTAATTATAGCACTTTCCACTCTTGTTGGCGAAATTTTATCAAAGCCAACATAGTTACAATATAGAAACCATATCATATTTGACGCAATTTTAGATGATCCCAACACGTTTTAGATGTAACTTAGGTAATGGTGTAACACTTCTAATTTAACTGCCACTTGTAAAATACTGTTGAAACCGGTGTATATTGTTCAAGTTATAATATTGGCTCTAAACGAGTACAAATGTACATTTTAACCCGTTAATCGTCGTGAGTATTATTGCAAGGTTACAATATAATCCACAAATTTTAATCTTAGAATGGTGCTGAGTATTCAGATATTTGGGACTGTTGTAACCAATGTAATAGGAATAAAGCCCAGTTTCTGTAGATTATAATTATAATTATTATTTTTTTTTTCATTTACCATCATATTAACACATAATCATTTACCGTTTTATGTAGATTTTTAAGTTGAACAAAAGACTTAACAATAGAAAATAGCGTATTATTCGATCTCACAAATTAAATTTATTTTTGGACATAGGTTAACCTGTAGTATTAATGCTTTTTTTGAATTCGCGCAATATAGATTTAGTTCAGAAAAAGAAAAAAAATATGTATATTTATGTAGTTTGTAGTGTAATGTATTTACGATCTGATTTAAAAAATATATGTTTATTTTATTGTTGTAATCTATATTAGTCTTTTATAATATAATAAATTTACCCAATGTGCCTTTGGTATATTATAATAAATTCTAACTAGATAACATTAAAGAATTCGTCATTCATATATGCCGAATATATAATTGAAACAGATTATTCTATAATAAATTAAAAATAAATTACGTAGCATTTCAAGATTAAGTTTCTTAACGGCTATGTATTTTTATTAACAAACGTGCAATAAATTACCTGTACATCATTACATCTGGACTTTGATACATACAAATGTAAGCGTCGCATAATAATCTTCGGGCGTGCTCTGGCAGATACCTATCTAAAGGAGAGTTTTCGTGTAAAATACGACAAGCTTCTTCGTCGGATAACCATTTCGAAATATCGGGACAAGCGACCATTTCTGGTATGTTATAACCGTTCTGTTCGCCTATCAAAAAGAATCTGAATTATCTAAACTCGATACGTACTAATAAAAATGCACCTTTGCGGTCGGCCATGGAATCGAAAAAGCACCAAGGCGCTTCATGACCAACTCCACATTTAACGAATGCGACGTAATGCGAAGTTTCGATGCAGATTACGGCAAAAAGTTCCATAAAAAGGCGCGGCGGGTGACAGTGCTCGGCCATTATGGAAAAGTCCTGCGTGACGCTCAACCTCTTTGGAGAATGAGACGATCGTCGACTATGTGCATGCGCTTTTTCTATGCATTGCGTGCAAAAAGCTGTACTTTCCAGACCTGCCCCGCATTCTCCAAAACACTCTTTGCATTCCCATTTGGCTACTTTCCCACAAACTGTACATTGACGGGGCGCTAACAAAATAACATTAATCTTCGATAACATCAATTTTCCCATACTTTATAACTTACAATTTTCGATCACATCTGTGACATCTAATAACTGCGACGGTAAAATCCTGGGATACATCTTATAACTTTTACCGAATCTAGGCATTTGAATGATTAAACACGAAGGAACTTCTTTTAATTTAATATCGCTAGTTAAAAAGCTTTGTTCGAATAGGTGTTGAACCGAAGGAAGAGTCAATCCGTCATCTTTCTCTACGAATAACTGATAATGGTACGACTCTGACCGGAACTGAGTTTTAAAAATGGTTCGGCTTTTAGTATTTGGGCCAAAAGGGAATTTAGAAATTCTTCGGGATCCTTTTCTTCACTAGTGAGACCCGAAACCGAACTCAGTTGATCCAGCAGCTTGCGTAGGTTCATCACCCTGTCGGCCCTCACAAATAAATTTGTTCGCAAGGGATTCACAATTTCTTCTCGTAATACTTGTTGTACCTATCGACGGAAAAATTGTAAGCGACCAAAATTTGACGAGCACGACTCTCACCTCCTCGTAATAAGCAATATCGTCAGGTCCTTTCGGTCTATACAGGACACTATCGAAGACTGCAGTAAAGGTGAACATTGCAAAGAGGGTCGCGTCTAAATAGCAAGAATTGTGATGTCCTTGGATACCTCGGAATTTGCCACAGACCGCCTCGACGTCCTCTTCGGTGGGCATGCAGAGCGGAGCTACCGATCCTTTTATAATCGGACAGTCCATCTTAAAATAGATCAAATTTTATAGCACCATAAGTTCTTCTACAACGGTTAAAAATTTACAAGTTCATAAATTCCAAATTATTAAATTTAATTTTCTACTCTCCCAAAACTTCTACTTTTCTACACACACACACACTTTGTCTACACACTAGGTTTTACCATGCCATTTAAGCATTAATGCGTAAATAATGTAATTTTATACTCTAGTACTTGAACGATGGTCATTTCATTTAAAAACTAAAATAGCGATTATTGAAAAGTTGACGTTTTAAAACAATTATAGCTGCTTTTATTTTACATAAAGATTCCAATAGAACTTAATTAACAGTAATTCAGTTATTATTCAATTCTAGTTTAGTTACACAACTTCTAAAACACAACTAACTGTTACGACAAACTCACATTTTCATAAATAATATTTAATTTTTATATTAATGTCTAATAAATGTCGAGTTTACTTAATTTTTTTATATAAATGTAAACTAATTATTAAATCCATAATTGGCCATTTTTATAAATGTTAATCTAAAATCATTACAAAAGGGTTGTTCAGATCAAACTCTTTAAAATAATAATTTCAAATGAAAAATAATCACAAACCTCTTTCCCAAACATCTTATCAGAAATGTGGTGCAAAGTTGTGGGGGCCCCATCGACGAATCTAGAGTCTTTATGACACTGACTCAAAGGCACAAAAATCCCCCTATTCTCGGCACACTGAAACAACCTCTGCCCATTATGAATGCCGTCTGTCAAAATTAAAGGCAAGTGTAATTGTTCCTCCTCGAGCTCCACGCCCATCAACACTTGTTTAGTCGAAGGATCCACGCCCATCCACCGTACAACTCCGTAAAGGGGGTCCTCCGAGACGTCGTTCAAAATTTCCACCAAAGTTCCGACTGTTAAGTCGTTGGTCGACCCCGGCGTGGGCGAGTCGTAGTGCACCTGTTCCACTTTCTTCGGTTCGACGCTGCGGTTTAATTCTAAGACAGACAAGGGTATAAAATTGTAATCTTCGTTCGTGTAATATTTAGATTTATTTTTATGCGCGTGCTGTAAACTTAGAAAATTCTTATTTTTACTTCTCAATGCCATTATGAATTTGACTGGCTTTACTAAATTTGTACCATTTCGTCATTCAGTTTAAAAGGAGTGCAAATACAGTTTATGGGATAATTCTAAAAATAGGAATCTAAAACAGGCGTTGAATATATAGACTTCCAGCTTTACATGACTATTTTTGAATACAAGATTGGCATAATTAACAGTTGAAATTACTTACTCGCATCTAACTCTCCATTTTTCTTCCCCGCCAAAATCCCATTAGTATTCTCTTGTAATAATTTACTTTTTCGCGGGACGGTTTTGCTTCCGTTGATTAAGTGTGAAACTGGATTTATGCTCTTGTTTCGTGGCGTGTGCAAGGTAAAATTGGAGTTATTTTCGCTATAAGGCTTATCTAATGTTTTTTTTAAGTTTGAATAAGATTCTAGGTCTTTCAAAGTTGTGGTACCTGACCATATACCACCAATTGCGTCTATTAAGTCAATTTCGGACTTTTGCTTGCTATCTACTATATTTACATTTCTCGGCAGCTCCTGAATTAAATAAGTGCTATCTGGTTGTATCATCGTGTTTAGATCATAATCGTTAGTTGTATTAGTTGGATCTAAAATGTTTTGTAGAGACAAGGATGTTCTAAAATTACTCGGTTGCTTGATCAACGAACTATCTCCTGCATCGGTTTGTATACAAATCTCATTTTTATATATTACATTATCGGTACTTTCTTTTTTATGTATATCACATTCGTTACGATTAATACTAATTCTGGAAATATTTTTCTCCGTTAAATCGTCTATCATACTCGTCATTTTTGATTGTGTTTTTTCCACAACATTCGGACTACTTTGCGGTACAATACGTTCTACAGTTGTAAATACACCATAACCGGGTGGGCATTCGAAATAACGTATTCCGGCACACATACCGTCGCAATTGTTTTTCAACTTCTTCTCCTACAAGAAAACTAATTGAAAAATTATAAACAATACATTTCCGCGACTTACGTATAAATGAATTCCAAATCCTTTTCCGATCCCCTTTATGTTCCCTACAAACTTTACCGTGCCGAGCATTAATTGTCCGACGTCTAAAAATCCAACGACGGTATCGATACTAATTTGCAACAACTGTTCGCATCGAACCACATTTTTGGCAAGGTTCACCCTCTCTTGCGGCGATGCCACAGATGCCAAGTAAGGCCAAAAGTTCTTGTTCACGGAAACTACGATATCCTGTTCGCAACAAAACTTTCCGCTTTCCCAAGTCTCCCAGTCGTCTTTAAGAAACCGGATTGCAAAGGTTCTATTACCGAGAACTCCCTCGATTTTCACGATGCTACCCATCAACGCAGTTCGCTGATTTTGGAGTTTCTGTTTTAGATCCTTGACGAGGGCGTTTTTTATTAAAACGCCGAACTCGTACGTTTTCTGGCTCATCGTTAAGTTGTAACTGTTATTTTACTTTGTAAATAAAACTTAAACATAACCTTGTCATACATGACTCATAATAATTGTATCAAATGGCGAAACGTTTTACGGTAATTAGTAATACTATACGTTTACTTGTTTATTTACTCAACGATAATCGCATTTGTGGTGTTTCTTACAATTTTCCAGTTTTTTTAATCGGATACATCGCATTCACGAACAGTATTGAAATTAAATATAAACAGCTGTCAAGCTTCACACAACCACTTATACATTCTCGCATATTTTTATCTGATAGGTACCTACAATTAAAATAAGTTCATTAAAATTTTTGTTAAATAACATAAAGGATTACAAAAAGTTCAAAAAAAATAATAGTACTGCTTCGCTTTCATGTTTGTGTTATACGAGGTGTTGCACAAATCACGAAAAAAAATCATCGTAGCCATACCTTGTATAATAAGTTGTTAAACATCAGTGATTACTTTTCCTTTAATTTATAGCATTACGATTGTAGTTTTAAAGAAAACGTCTAAAAAAAAGTACTAGTCGAGCTTTAAATTTTTATATCACCTACATGACTTCAACAAAAAATGCAATGTCTACAGGTTGCCTTTAAAAATAATAATTTTAAGATAAATACGTCTAAGGTAAAATAGGCACAATCTAACAAACATATAACACATAATACCAATAATAAATCATTCTGTTTTACAACATCTACAAATAAAATCCTATGAAATATTGCAATATTCAGTTTCGCATCCGATATCTCTTGTAAGTTGACCATCCTTTAGTAAATTATTAACAACGGCTCGTGCTAGATAGCCCATACACTGAATGTTGGGAGTCTCGAACAAGTACGACACTTTACTGCTTTCACAATTTTTATCCTGCAAAACAAACATTTAAAAGCGACCAAACACCAACATAATATTATATGTAATTACTTTAGAATACATATATGCCGCATCCTTTACTAACTGCTCCAGATCGAGCGGTTGATTGAAACTAAGCTCGGGGTTACGAGTTAAAATTGTAGAAACTATCGACAATAACTCGACTATTAACTGCCGGTACTCGGGTTGTTGCAGGTAGTTCAACATTTGCTCCACGAGCAAAGCAAAAGTAATTTCGGATCTAGCCATATTTGATAAAGTCGGTTGTTGAGGAATTGTATTACCCATAATCTTAATTCCTTGAGGAGTACGAATCATAACATCCCATACTTGGTTGTGAAACGAACTCGGAACACGACATAAACATCCTTCGAGTGTACGCCTTTGTAACGGCGTTAATCTAACAACAAAAATTAAAAGTTTTCAGTCTGGATATATTTTAAAATGTTACTTTTCATCGTCGGCCCAATCTTTAATAGATAACACCTTGTCTATAAGTTGCCGTATTTGATATGGACTGTGGTCTTCGATTTGTTTAGCGCTACCGCTAAACTTCAAATATAATCTCAAAGCTTCGACGACCCATCCTACTCTTATTTTTAAAATTCCTTTGAACATCTCTGGATTGGTGGATATGAGTCTCCCGCAATACAAAACGACTTCTTGCTGCAGTACAGCTTGAATTATATCGTACGGTTGTATGGTGTCGTAAACCACTATTTCTATTTCGGCAGGTGTCATTGGTTTATCGAAAACAGTTTCTTTCTGCCCGATTACGCCAACCGTAAGCTACACAAATTACGTATTAAAATTTATCTATTACGATACTATCGGTAGTTACTTGTTTTCCATGAACAAGCACTGCAGTAATAAAAGGACTGATAGAATCGACGGTGTGATGTAATAAACTACTGGCATAACGTACGGCTGCCCAATGTCTCATACAACCAGCTTGATGATAAACATGATCTAGGTGTTTTATAATTATAGCGTCGCCAATTTGAAATTTGGGACCTTCGCGTTTCAATAGAAACCCGTATAACTGGCACCGTGCGTAAACGTTATCGTTGTGTCGAATTTCATCCAAAATTTCATTGTTGGATTTATGTTGAAAAGACTACAAACACATGCGTCACCATTTTTGTAGGTTCATGAAAATTTTAACACTCATACATCGTAATTCTTCAATTCCTCGTGGCAGTGAATAACGCGAGGTACATCTGTAAGACTTTGATAACCAATATAATCGTGTTCGAGCTGCTTAAATTGTTTAAACTTCTGATAGGGAAAATCCAAAATATTCATAAAATCCAAATGCTCTACAAAAATTCATCGACAATTCAAATTCGAAAACAAAATTAAAAATACAATTACCGACGCAAGAACTGGCAATTAAGTTCTGTAATCGTCCAATTCTAACTTTCACTCCGTCGCAGTGTCCCTTTTTCAACATGGCAAGAAGATCTAACATTTGCTTAAATTGTGGATCTCTCATGTGTTCCTCCCTTATAAGTAAACATACCGTGGGTCTTCCAGATAATCTCCAGTATCGTCCGACAAATTCTAATTCAGTTTTGATATCGTCTATGAGTAGAGCCATGTCGCGATATAAATAAAAGTCGGACACTTCAAATATTAATGGGTAACACAAAACCGTCATGCCGCACACCCTGTAAACCTTTAGAAAACCTTTAGGCAAAGCTAACATCGATAAGAGGTTCGTATATTACCTTACTTGTTCCCAAACTACCGATAGGTCTGGCCGGCCTCCCTTGCAACCCCAACTTGTAATTGACGCCCAAATTTTGATACACCTGACGAGTTGCGTCGACGACCATATCTGCACTGGCTCTACTTCGTGAGGGGTTTGCGTTTGAATACCGTAAGTCGCCATCATTGCTTGTAGACGCATCGATTCGGCTATCAGTACAATTTGTACTACCAGATCGGTCGCAGTGCCCTACGTGGAAATGACATAATTATAAGTGTTACTTTTGAAACGTTAAAGATAAATCAGTTTTATATTGTTCGATCGCTAACTGCATAAATAAATGTATAAACTCTACTGTAAACTTATTTTAATGAGATATTATAGTGTCGGAATGCACGAGCAGTAGCTGTGAAATTCTTGATCGTTTTGGACCTGTTGAAATCTAAAAATAACATCGCAGAAGAAGATCAACATTACAAGATTTAATAGGAAATAAATGAAAAAAGCTATTGGTTATTTATTTTTTTAGCTAAAGTACCATAGACCTATAATCAAGATAATAAAGGTAAATATACTTAATTTTTAGAACAAGTTTCTTATTTTATAAATTTTAATAACATACATATGTAGCATAGATAACGATACTGAACTTAACTGAACAAAATTCTGATAAGTAACAGTTTCACATGTTTTACTGAAAATAGTTAATATGTAGTAATTATATTGTTGAAATATTTTTAATACAATTATCGCCAATAAAAAACTGACTTATCTTGCGAACGTTTATGTGCTGCTAATTGTAAGTATTGTACTAAATTCCCCCGTTCATGCAAATTAGTTAACCCTTTCCTTTTTATAAATATACCAGATAATATGAAAATAACTATTTCAATTTTTTGGCATAAATATCCCATACTTGCAAAACGCAGTTGCTTCAAAAATGAAATCTGCGATCTTTAAAACTCTAAAATTTGATCGACTCTCATGCAGCCAAAGTGTTTCATTTACTATCAAAAATCAAGATCGGCAGATATCTTTCAACATTTAAAAATCGCATTAATTTTGAATTATTCCCGTAACATTTGAAACGGCTTTTACAAAAAAAACGTTCGATACGGACCAGAAAAGTAGTGCAGTGCTTTTGGAAGCATAAGCCAAGAACAAAACATACAAGACTGATATATGTACAGTTTTACAAGCTAGACAATTTAACGTTACGTTACTTACAACAGAGGGTTTTGCCTGTAGCACCATGAAAAAATAGAAATCGCATTAGTCTAAATTACAAATTTTTACCAAATAACTAATAAGTAAATGCTCGTACAAAGTTTACCTGAAAAGCAGAATATCTGCCACCTTTCCTGGGTCTATTATATGAAGGCAGGTAACGACGAATCGGATCTAATTCGTTAATGTGAAGTAAGCCACCGGTTAAAAGCTGTGCCAAAATGAACATGGCTTGGTTCCACAGATATAAGCCCGATTCAGGAGCGGGCCTTCTTGAAGCAGAATGAGGTTCGGCACGTTCTTGTTCGATATAATCGCCCGGCACATAATAATACATGGGAATTATGGGGTCTAAAATTTAACTAACTAGACCAACAATTTATAGGGGCCGTTTTTTACCTCCGTAATGGTCGATTAACATTCTCGCCTTGAGCAATTTTTGATATTCTTCTATTTGATCCGGAAGCGACTTGAAAACTCCATCTATTATCATAAATATGTAGAAAAGTGGCCATTCGCATTCTATATCCCCAAAATCTTTTATTTCTCCCACTTTGTAGAACCTAAAACAATTTTTCACAACTAAAAACAATATTTCTTCATCGAGACAGACTTATAGTCAACTCTCTTTTGAGTGCCACTATCAATAGTGCCACTTCCCCTGATTTTCGCTCGAGCTATACCCCCACTCTTAGGTAGCTCTCGAGGCCTGAATTCCCTCCGAATTCCAATCTCTCTCCATCAATAGTGCCACAACGAAAAGTCGAAAAAATATAGTTTTTATAAAATACAAATCTTTATTTTATGTTTGGCACGTCTTTGGCAACAATTAAATAATTATCAATATTATTATTATAAATATAATTATAAATTAAGTATTTAAAAAGTTATGTCAATTTAAAATGATAAATTTAAATATGAAACATCGCAAATGTAGAACACAACTGATTACGAGTTTTCTTGCATCGTTGTGAGTGGCACTATAGCAAGAGAATGATGCGAATGGTGCGAACAACTTCGAGCGGTGAAACATGCAGAAAGTGGGGGAACCGCTTTTCCGAGAAAAGTCCTCGAGTTCGAAACATTTTTGGCACTCAAGAGAGAGTTGACTGTATTTTAAAAAGCCTGGCTGCATTTTATTATATATTACATAGAGTCTCCGTTTTAACTCGGTCACCATGACTTTAAGAGAAACCTTAATCGATTTTGCTATTTTACAATCAATAAAGATAGATTCTTAGTTTATTTTTTTAATAAAATTTTATTGTTGATGCTTTATTAATTGTAAAAAGATTAAGTAAATATAATGGAATTTTAAATTATTTCCTATATTCAATACACACAACTTAAAATTACCTTCTATTTGGATCCTCAATAACAGTTTTATATCCATCTCTACTATATCGCTTAAAACCATACTCGCCTTTTAATTGTCTAACGATATTATCCTTTGTCCTTCCATAAAGTGTTTCCTCGTGCGAAGCAAATGCTGGAAAAGAAATTGTAGGTAAGAGAGCAGCGTCCACCTCCTATTAACAAAAATTGTCATTTATCGTCTTTAAACCAACGCCCATTTCACCTTAGACGAGGATTCTCTAGGTAGCATGGTTTCAAAAATGCTTCTATTTCTGTTATGCGCATCAATATCCACATAAACGACACTCCACGACGCTCCCTTCTCTCCAAATAAATTACAACCGTTAATTGCTTCTAAAGCAGATTTGGCCATACCAATTGAGCTGGCATGAATTTCCGTCGTACCATCATTATATTTGCTACCTCTCTCCCATATTCCATAATCGGGAGTACGATACGCACGCTCGACATAATACACTAAATTTTGCACAAAAGCCACTTCGTCCTAAAAAATATTACAAAACGACCCGTGCGATGCCAAAACAATCACTTACCTGTGTGTAAATTATTTGTAATCCGGAAGTAATCATTTGCACCAAAAATATTAGATAGACAGAAATCACATCGATTTGAAGATGATGATATTCATCGTCCGTGAAAACCTGATCGCCCTTTGTTAAGTGAAATTTAACATGTAACGAGTGAGTGTTGCACTGATTTTTTTTAAACAATTCGATCCTCGCTGCTTGCTTTATCCAACATTGCAGTATACCCCTCATACATTTCACAGCAGACTGGCCAAGCTCGTATGATTTACCTCGATCGTCATCGATGCGTCTTTAATTATTAGCATTATGTTTATTATACTATAGCATAAATCGTAATAAAAAATCACCTGTATGCTTGATACAAACCCCAAACTGCTGCAGCACAATATACGCTTTCCCTAACGCTCCCTACTTCGGTATCTGTGGAGTGAACGGGAAACAATCCAGTTATGGGACTTTGAAATCGCAGCAGTTGTCGTTTGACTAAAATGCAACACGTGATAATTACACGAGAAGTAAATTTTTTGCTTATATTACCCATTCCATAATAAATATCAAGTTGTCTGACCGTCTCCTCGTAGTTCGCCACTTTTAAAAATTGATCGTTACGCAACCGATCTTCAAGGGAACTTGGTTCTCTAATTAACCTGAAACGCACTTTAACTTGCTCAGGTATAATTTTATTAAGAAATTATAAATAGCTTACTGTTTATTACCCAGCATATTAAAAAAATATTTATTTTGGGGCGCAGTTAAAGTTAGCCATGAAATTCGGGTTGTTGGTTTTCGAAATTTTTATATTTATCAACACCGAAGCGTGCTCGTTGCATGACCTCGAAATGCAAAAATTGTAATTAATATGGACGAGTGTTTTTGCGAATTTATTCAGTTTTGAACTACCATCGTTTGATGGTAATCAAAAAAATCCACACATTACTAATTACGATCTGTATACAGACATGGAATGTGCTCTTGGCTTGCGATGGATATTGGTAAAACACCTGCTATTTCGTTACTAACTTCATTCTATTTTATAATTGAAGTACATCATAATCAGAATAAATTATTATCCTTTTCATCGTAAACCCCTTGTCTCAGTTATTAAATAAAAATATAAGCGAAATGGATAACTTAGGTGAAGATTCCGATAGTCAGATGTTATCGCTCGGTCAACCTTTAAGCGATTTTCTTCTGCAGCTGGAAGATTATACTCCCACTGTACGTTTTTAAGGTTATCCTTTCTACTTTTCCTTATACGAGTAAAACTTTAGATCCCCGACGCCGTGGCTGCCCATTATTTACGAGGCGCCGGACTAGAGAGCAAGGATTCTCGCCTGTTACGTTTGGTATCTGTCGCTGCCCAAAAATTCATATCGGACATCGCGAACGATGCCTTACAGCACTGCAAGATGCGATCCAGCAATGCTTCGAGCAGTCACAGCAGTTCAAAGGTGCATTATAAAGTAACCGACCGATTAATATTTGATAAATTTATATTTTAGAATAAAAGCTCGAAAGATCGTCGTTATTGCTTGACCATGGAAGATTTAACGCCGGCCCTGGCCGAATTTGGCATAATCATTAGAAAACCACATTATTATGTATAATTTGTTTTATTAATGTACGTATATTGCTTATATCATGTTTACTAATCTATAATAAATGTATCATGAAGATTTTAATTTTAAATAAAGATGCCGCGATACTTCGGTGATGTCCAAGTCTTCAGCTGCCGGTATACATTTATCTTGAAAGTCTATCGACGTTTCTAAATATCGAAGTCTACCGCACTTTGCTTTATTTGCACATATGCAATTGTTACAAGTATATTCGTCGAGTACGTATAACTCCTTGTATGTTGTTCTTTGTTCGAGCATTTCATCCATAATAGTTCTCATGTCGTTAAAAGCGGGCGTCATGCACAAATTAATACTGGGATAAATTACTAATGCAAATATCAATACAGCAGTTATGATATACACAGGTATAGCTACAGCCCAATATCTTTGAGGTAAACATGTTATACCGAAATATTCGAACCACGGTTCAGGAATGACGGCCCATATTAAATACAAGATAAAAAACATTCTGAAACATAAATACATGGCGAAACCATAAACGGCTCGACTAGGAGTAGGCGTTGGCGTGTGTTCTGGCATAATTGTAAGCATTAAAAATATGAGTAACTTTCGCCGACGGGAGGCCCCACACTATCAATTGTCTGTACGATCAAAATAACGTTCTCAAAGAAACTATTCACCGCTACACGAAGTTGTCGTGCCAATTTCCCAGAAAATATTCTGCAAAAGTATAAATTATTGTTATACGTCGAATATTACACAATGACAATACTAACGCGCACAACGTATATTCCTGAAGGGACAGTTCTTTCGTGACACCGCTTCTTTTAGGTTCGGTATCTACTCTTAATACGTCATAAACTATTTCTGCAAATTTAGACGAGTGGAAAGGAATTTCGATGTTTCTTAAATTTATTGTTAAGGAAATATATGCACGTACATTGCCTCACATACATACGTAACATAATTCGATTGTATTTATTATTAAAATTACGCAATTCATTAATATAAATGAAAATGTAGCCTGTAAAAAAAAAAAAGCGTTATGGTTATAATGAAAGCCCCAAGTCGTATCTCTAAACACAAATTATTAAAGTAAGATTGTAATATTTAATTTAAATAGTACCTACTGTTTAAAATTAATCTTAAAAATTAAGAGATATTAAAAGGATACACACTGTGTATTTTATCTTTACTTTCTTCCATCGTACTTAATTAAACATAACCTTAATTTATCCTAAGAATGGATTGAGCAAATTATTTATTGAGCGAAAATTGTGCAAAAGATGAAATTATTCCTGCACTTTGTTGCGATGGTGGATTAATTTGGTTTTTTTTTTTAAACACGTTAAGAATTTATAAATTAAGAACTTTATTAAAAGGCGAATTGAGTTTTAATAATATAAATTAACAGCATAGGATACTGTAAGAAGTGAGATCATTAATTACTATTAATAGGTAGTACTTTATAAAAATGTTAGATAACTTATTAATAAAGTATTGAAATATTTATAATTCGTTTCCTCGCCACATTTTAAAGTACCCGCTTAAAAACAATAAGGAAATACAACGTAACAGATCAAAACTAACTAAACGTGTCGTTGTTAGTTTCCGGTAAGTGCCTTTTCATGTGGAAATAAGAAACATGACTGGTTTTAGTGAGAAGGTAAGCGAATTTTTCCAATATTTTCTGGAAAACTGAAAACAAAATATCGTATTTAGTTATTTTATGTACACTTTACCTGCATGTATCTAATTTAACAATAAAGTAGAGAGTAAATTCTCACTGTAACCTATAAATATTTGCACGTGCCTTGTAACATTTCTGTCGTGTTCCAGGCAATATTAATTGATGGCAAGGGCCATTTACTCGGCCGTTTGGCCGCAGTCGTAGCTAAAACCTTATTACAAGGAAACAAAGTTGTTGTAGTAAGATGTGAACAATTAAACATTTCTGGAAATTTTTATAGGTAACTCGTATTGTAGCATATACCCGAATTCTTACATATAGATTTCTTTTAGAAATAAGCTTAAATTCATGTCGTTTCTCCGAAAACGTTGTAATGTAAATCCCGCTCGTGGACCATTCCATTTTAGAGCACCGTCCAGGATTTTCTGGAAGACCGTTCGTGGTGAGTATCAATTTTTGTTTTCTAATTGTTTTTAGAATTTGCTATGATTATAAAACTGTCTTACCTACATTATTTGAAGTGGCAATGAAACAAACTTGTGAATGAGCTTAAACTAATGTTACTTTTGCTTATTATTGGCGATTTTTAAATATTAATAAGTATAATTTTAGGCATGCTACCTCATAAAACTGAACGTGGAAAGCAAGCTCTCCGTAAATTAAAGGCGTATGAAGGAGTACCACCCCCTTACGACAGAAGGAAGAGAGTTGTAGTACCAGGAGCACTTCGTGTGCTTTGCCTGAAACCAGGACGCAAGGTGAGATTGTAATAGTCTTTTGACTTTTGTATACTTAGGTTTTTCTCACAGTATTGTCATGTTGGCCGTCTTTCCCACGAGGTTGGATGGAAATATAAGGACGTCGTGCGGGCACTCGAAACCAAACGGAAAGTTAAGGCTGTTCTCAGCATTCGCAAACGTGACAAACTTAAGAAAATTACAAAAGCAGCATCTGCTAAGGTGATTAAACAGATCGAACCATACACTAAGATCATTAATTCATATGGTTATAATTAAATAATCAATAAAGACTACGTTTTAATTTGTTTAAGTTTTTATATTTGTCTTGTAATGTCCCGTACTTGTTGGTGTGTAAAACCCACTCACTTTTAATGGAAAAACGTGTCGCTAAATAAGAATCATTTTTATAAGCAGCTATTGCTGAATATTAATGTATAAGATGTATCATGTTTTTCAAACATTCTCGAAGAAAAAGTGCATCAAATATTTGCAATTAGGGTAATTAATGTATGCATTGAAATGTGTACTCATATGAATAAAATGAGCTTATTAATTTCATATGGAAATTAGTTAATTTAAAATAAGAGATTTTACAATGAAAGAAACTAAACTTATTTTGTTAAAATTAACGTTTATGATCTGGTTAAATTATTATATAACTTCACATATTGGGATCAACATTGTTTCATGTTTGTGTTAGATATTTGTGAAAGCGCCTGCTTGCCGAGACTAAGCTCGGTTCTTTTCACATAGAGTTAACGACGACGTGTCTGACAGAAATTGCACGTGTTTGCTTTGGTACCATTCTACAAATTTCAACATCTTTTTGTTGGTGCGCTAGGTTTCAAACTAGAACGCAAACACAGATTTGTTATCTGCAAAATGGGAAATGAACTATAGCCTCTTTAATGTTTCGTCAAAAAACTGACATACGACTGATAGCTTCCAACGTTGGTGCCAATTTTATTTTATTGGTGCACAGGTCGGACAAAGACCGTCAGCCCCAATAAGTGGAGCCGGCACAAGAGTGGCATAGAATTAAACATTCAAATTATTATCCTATAAAGTGTTTAAATAGTAAAAATATAGTGAGTACGTTTTATTTAATTAATGCTATTAAAATGAGACAGTACTTAGAAAATAAAACTACAGCTATCGGTTTCATATTATAAATTTAGAATGAGATTGAATTTTAATTTTGATATCAACTATTGAACTAATCCTGGCGTGTTCTGGTAGTGACGGTGTTCATTCTCTTGAATTGTTTAGTTACTATGCCAGTGATGTTTTTCCACAGCTGAGCTATAATAACAGCATTTATGGGTGATCTACAAAAAACATACGAGCATGAAGTTTAGGAACAACTTATTGAATAACAGGCTCATTCTGGCATCAATTAAATTTAAATTAAAAGTTACTATCCCATCCAGATAGCTCATCGGGTGGTATATCCGTGTCCTTTTGGTATTTATCAAAATATTGCGTATCGATGGCGCTATTTAAGTGACGCTTAAAAGGAGCATTTAATTGTCCCGCCTGTAACCGAACCCAGTCAAGACCCATGAACCACTTATGATCTCTAACTGCTTGCGCTCCTTCTCTTTTGCAGCCGAGTCTCTCCGTTGCCATCGACCTACATAATTTCTTTATAAGATTTTCGGCTTTTCTAGGAACAGTATCAGGAAACCGAACGCTCTCGATTCCACGAATAATTAAATTGTAGGTTTTCATATAACTAGTATCGTTACTCCGGAATGGCGTTCTTCCAACTAACAACTCGAATATAAATACACCTAGAGTCCAATAATCGATAGCGCGGTCGTGTCCACGATTGAGCACAATTTCGGGCGCCACGTATTCGGGGGTACCTGCAAAAGTGTACGTTTTACCTCTTGGTCCTAGTTTTTTTGCAAAGCCAAAATCGGTCAGTTTCAACTGCCCCTTTGCATCTAATAGTAGGTTTTCTGGTTTCAAGTCACGATACACGATATTACGTTCGTGCAAATATGCTAATGCTTCCAAAACCGAAGCCGCATAAAAGCGTGCGGCACTTTCTTCGAACCGATGAGTTTTTTGCTTTTGTAATAATGACCATAAATCGCCTCCTAGACAAGACTCCATCAGAAAATATAAGTATTTATTGTCGCGCATCGTTTTGTACATGCGAACGATGAAAATATTTTCGCACAATATCTGTATTAATTTTTCATTGTAGACGTGCTCTTGCTGCTGTTGTTGAATCATGTCAATTTTTTTAAGGTATTTTAAGGCAAAGGTGAGTTCTTTATGTTGTTTATGTTGTACTAACTCGACTCTTCCGAAACCTCCAACGCCTAGGGTATCTATAATTTTCAAATCCTTTAACTCGACATCCTGATAGGGATTCTCTATAGACGACGACGACGACGACGACTTTCGTTTTGAATCATCAGGAAAAGTTTGAATATCTTCAACGCTACCAAAATGTTGGATAAATTCTATCCGAGATAAAGACAAACATTCGACTCCCGGTGCATCGGCAGTGACCGTGGCTTGTCGTACGACATCATTTAATAAAGACAGCTGGCCAAAAAATTCACCACGTATCATATTACCCACCTGCAATATAAATTCCATTTCACGTCGAATCAAAAATTAATTAAAAAATGTACCTCTCCTTCGCCGTCCTTCGATATCGTAACACTTCCAGCACTTATAATGTAAAATTTGTCCCCTATATCGCCCTGTCGAACGATGACCGACCCCGTAGCGAAGAACTCGCGTTTCAACAGATCAGTAACCCGCCCCAAAGCTAGATTTGAAACTGTGTTAAGTTTCGGAACGTTCCGGAGGAAGTTGAGGAGCTCATCGTGACGTTCAATTTCGCTCCTAAGCATGAGTTGCTGATAGGCGTTTTGATCTAGTATCCAAACGTGGCCAGGTTCTAAAGCCCTTATGGAAGCTTGCCGTTTTGCATTATACAAAATCGCTAGCTCGCCAAACACGCGGTTGTCGTCGAAGGTGGCTATGACTTTATCTTTGATGGAAATTTCATAGGTCCCAGTTGCGGATATGTAGAGCTGCCTTCCAATTTCGCCTTCATGAATTAGGACTTCTTTGGCCGTAACTTCGCGGATATACATGGCATCCACCACGGCCTGCAATCGCTTGCCTTCCAACAAGTTGTTTAGAAATTCGTTATTGGCCAGCGCTTCCCTGATTAGAATTTCGTTGCTGAAAATTTCAAGTAGCGTACAATTTTGTTTGAACTGATATTATTATATTCCTAGATGGAAAAGTTGAACCAAAAAGTGAGGGCTAAATTGTTAACGTTTGCGAGTTTACTCGAATTCTTTTAATTTAATAATTTGCCAAAAATTTAGACTATTTCAAAATGTTTAGTGAAAATCTATCGATGCATCATGTGCATGTCATTTCAGTAAGATGGACCGATTGACAATAATCATGAACTTAATGTACAGTATTACGATGTCGACAAATTTGAACTGATTATTTTGTTGACTAGTTAAAAAATTCTCGATGATAAGTTGTAGAACAAAAATAAAACTAACAAATTAGTTCCTACCTTTCTTCCTTTACGTGCTTGATAATTTCCATTGTTTTGATGTCTCGCTTTTCAACATTAGCAGCATGACCAGCGAGGCCGCTTCTCCGTTTCTTATTTTGACTGCCATCAAGTTCATCGTCACCTTTAACGATTTCTGTTGTGGTAACCACTTTTTTAGAATCCCGACCGTTACCGACATTTGTTTTAATGTTTTTTATCATAATTTCCTCGACTTTATCTGTACTTGGCTCGGATTCGTGAAATTTAGCGACATCCATTTTTACATGTTCTATATTCGGTTCGGCACTGTGAGTTTCATCGACGAGAATAGTGGAAACTGCACTTGTTTCGACAATTGTTTGCTTTTCAACATGTTCTGAGTTGTAGACAGTAGGCGCCACACTTATTTTGGTAATTATTTCTTTTTCAACGCGTTCTGAATTAGTTTTAGCAATCCTTGTTTCGTTATCATTTGTTTTAATAATGTGTTGTTCTATGCTTGTTTTAGTGTTTTCTGTTGCATCGTTCTTATTAGCCACGGGTGTTTCTAAATTTTCATGTAAACTGTTATCGACACCGACGCTCAGCTCGTTTATTCCTTCAGACGATTCCAGCGTTTTTACTTTATCTGTATTTTTTCCATTATTATCATCTTCATTTGTAACCAGCAAAGTGGGCGATGTTTCATTTTGTGTACCTCTTGCATAGTTAGTTTTATTTTCAGCTGGGGGCACCGAACGAATTTCTTCAGTTTTATTATTTAATGCAATTTTAGGTACACTTGTTACAGCATCTCCGTTTATTCCATAATGATTAGCGGGTACAGTTACATTTTTGGCCTGGAAAGCCTGATTAGGTAAATTCCAACTTTTGCTTTTACGGCACAGGCAGGAAAACATTTTTCTAATGAGTACTACAGAAACAGACAAAATGTTGTATAAAACAAATTGAAATATTTATCGTACCTTTGCGAGTCACATATAACAAAACTGGATATTGTTATTTGAAATAATGAACAGTAAAAAGATTAGATTAAAAGAGTCGCTCTATAAACTTACAAAAAAATTCCATATCTTACGAGATTAGATATCAACTATTTATAAGGAGTTGCTTAATTAGAATTTAACCGAAAATGATAACATGCCTTTTTTACAAGTATTACCCAAGTTTATTCGACAATTATACACTTTTAGTCATATAAAATGCTTAATCGAGCGACAAACATTCATTATCTACATATTGTGTGTTTTTAAAACTTAAAATTTAATATATTTTGCAAATATACGTAACAAAGATAAACTTATCAATACATAAATACCTACGCAAAGTAAAACAATTCTTAACAAGGCGATTGCATTTAAGGCCATTAAGGTTGATTAATAGAAAGTGTTCAAGTCGATAAACTTGAACAAAAAAAATAAATACTTGATGTCCCAGATAAAGATTTAAAAATACATACCTATATCAAGAATGTTATTCGATCATTATCGGATGTATTAAATAGGTAGTTAAAACTACATATCAGAAACAGATATCGACAGGTGCTTTTAAAAACTATCGGATATTAAAGTGACCTGATAAAACTTATCGTAGGTTTTTTCTTTTAAACAATAAGTCATACCTAAGTAATCTAAGTTGATAATTTAAAAAAGTGTAGGGCTTGGCGTGTTATTGTATGAACACCAATTAAATAGCATAAATGTATTGCAATCTTGTGGTGATACTGTTGGGTTTACTGGTGTTACTGTTTGGCAGTTTGTTAAATCACGAAACTTGACTATTGCACTAAATAGATTAGGTACCTAGTTTTAAATAATGCCTAATCCTCAACTGTGACTGTTTTAGGTTTATTTGATTAATAGGCGCCTAAAATATTACCAATTATCATTTTGTTTTTTCATATTATAAAGGCACTAGCATAGAATCATTATATTGATGCCTAATTTGTAAAACTGCAAAAAAGTCTTTAATCAAATCTAATAGATGACTAGATTTTTAGAATTTGAACAGAAGCAACCACAATAAACAAAGCTCATAATTTATACAAGTTAAAGAAAACTGCTTGGTTATATAAGTGTTTTATCGTTACTTGCATCGATTCTTATCTGTTCAATCAATACAAATAATAAGAGTACACAACTGCCTCAAGTGTAGTCTTATTAATTTGATTAATAACTTATAGTCGCCGGCAATTCAAGTTTATAGTTTTTATAGTTCAATGTGAATTTCAGTACTTAATCGAAATGATTCGTTCGTGTTTATTTCTGATCACAAAATCAAAAACCCTTAAAAGTTGCTCGATTTAAAATATTTCCAAGATTATTCATAGTTTCAATTAATCAGAAATTGAAAGATTTGTTTGGTCACCACTTTAACCGCTTAATGCACAGCTCCGTAACATACACGGCGGCGTTTACTTGCAAAATTGTGCAGTTCCATGAACCATATATTCTGTATGTCACATTTAATATCAAATTGTTTTTATCCAAATACTTCAAATCCGTTTAATTAACAATAACATAAGTTATCATTTTCTGCAAGAAAAAAATTGTTTTTACCCTAAATTAATAAAAATATTGTGCATTAAGTGGTTAAAAGTCCATCCATTTTTTTATTACTGTTTCATAATAAACCATACACATTCCATAAACATTCCCTCTTTATATCTAATAATTTCTATAAACAATTTCAAACTATGAATTGTACAGATTTTAAGCTAAAAATGCAAACTAGACAACTTAATTTTGCTCGTTCGAGTAAAATTTACATTGTAAGAAAAATGTGAAAATTTTAAAACGAAATTCAAAATGTGTCGTTCGTAATGCTATTGAAATGTTCCAATTTATTACTCGAAAGAAATTTTCCGATTCAATTTATTAAAACCATAAAAAAATAATTACTTACATAATTCACTTTCAATTAACACGATACTAACCAATCTTAATCACTGGCCATTTAGCAATAATGCAATGGAAATTATATTTATAAATAAACCAAATTAATTAAACCTTACTTATTAACTTATCGTGGCATTTGTATTTGTCAATAGTTGCTGCGCCGATTGAGCGGCAATAGTTGGATCAAAAATCAAAGGAGCGGTGTGTGTAGATTCCGAATTAAAAACTGATTGTGTCGGTGGGATGATTTGGTGGAAAGAGCTATTGATAGAAGGTGGCGGTACCGCAAAGTATGAGCTTGTAGAAATCGGCGATGTATTTACGACAGGTGGTGCGAAAACAGTAGCAGGGACGGGGATCGGTTGTGCAGGATTAAAGACAGACATGACTGGAGCGCTAACCGAATCTGTACTATAAATTGTTTGCGGTACTAAATTAGATGTCGACACAGGACTGGGAATAGCCGACTCGAGAGTTTGAACAGGATCTGGCAGGGGAGTCGAGAACTGAGTTGGGAGCATAGTAAAATGGGTCTGAGGTGCCGAAAATTGTGGTGGTGGTACGAAAGGTTGTGGCGAAGCTACGGTACTAACGCCAACAGGGGCCATTGTAAAACTTGGATATAAAAGACTAGGATCACTTTTAATAGGATTGTTATAAATTGATGTTTGTGTATTAGTGAAAGGTTTCGAAACAGGGGGAGCTCCCCTAACTGGAATACGGTGCAAATAACCATACCCTATGCCGCATCCCAAACTACCTTCACCACCCCAACCTCTATGAGGTGTTATCGTTACTTCCCTACAACTATCGTCTGTACTATTATAGACGTACAATTTCAAACTCCTCGCTTCGTGCGCTTCAATTAAGGCAAATAAATCTTCGCTTTCGTGCAAGACAGAATCCGCTCCTATTATGTAATCGCTAAAAGAACGCAGTCCGGCCAATTCTGCTGGTGAACTTGGATGTACCTCTAATACGTGCCATACATTTTCGTTAGCACCTTCAAATGAACAAAAACGGATACTAACTCCTAACAATCCTTGGCCTCCCCACAGCTCGTTCGGTTCGATATTTACACTACGAACGGCCTGAGTTTTACTGCTGTAAACTGTCATTGGCAGTTGTTTTCCTACAACATTTTCGAGATTAAACCTATTTAAACGTTTGTACTTAGCAGTTACCAATTCCGTTCCTCAACACCTGCTTCAACGTTTCGTTGTCTTGATCTAAGCGGGTTCCGTTAATTGCGATAATAAAATCGAAAAAAGCCTGTAGGCCAGCTTTACTACCTGGAGAGTCGTCTTGAACCTAATTAGAAAATACATCGTAAAAAAATATAGTCGTAATAACGCAATTATTTTACATACACGTAAAACATGATAACCCTCCGTACCACCGCCTGGAATATCAACACTGTTCGCGTTTCCCATATTTATTTTTATTTAAAAATTACGTGGCAGCTTTTAAAATCATAACCATAAATTAAACTGACAGTTCGTCAACTATTTGTTATATAGACAATGTCGCCAATATAATACTAATTTTTATCACTACAAACATAATCTTTAGACCATTTTTATAATTTCTAGAAACAAAATATAAAATGGTATAGTTTTTAGATTTTAATAGATATTTTTCAATTTAAACGGTCAAAAAGTTTCGATTTTATGTCTGCTCATTTAATCAAAAATAGATTAAATTTTTTTTTTTTATTAAAGATAATTTTGTTTAAAGTGCCGAGGTAAATAATTTTGTTACAAAAGTTATATAATAACTTTCAATTTACTGATAATAAGACACCTTATGTGTAGTATTATGGTGAGTACTGTGCATTTTTTCTATAGAACCATGTATACGGTTATTGTTAGTAACATTTTTGTTTGCGCTGTAACTTGAAACGCAAAGATTGATACAAAACTTGGGCTTATCGACGTGATTAATATTTATGAATTCGATAATTTCTGATTATTTACAAGTATCGTTTGCACTATATAAAATGAAAATTACTAGCGTAAAGTATCGCTAGTGACATTCAAATAAATTAGACGTTCGCGAGTTCGTAAATGACATTTTTTGTTAACTTTTGTTTAAATTTTTTTTGTGGAAGTTATTTTTACCATTTATTCTTTAAATTAAGGTAATACTGCGCAGCAGTAATATGCAATTCTTAGATTTAAACAAAGGTAAGTGTGAATGACTAGTAAATAAAATTCGCGTTGTTTTGTTTCAATTCGCGCACCAATCAGCTGATTATAATAATAAAACAATGAATCACCATATTGAACTGGACTTACATAAACAAACGTTTTTCTTTTGTTTAGGACAAAATCGAGCTACTAGGTGAAAAATGCAAAGTTATGCGGCATTGCAAGAAGTTGGCGAACAGGAGGACGGGGGTGTTTTAATTCATGTAGTCGAGTCGTCACGTTCAAGATGGAATCACATCGAAGACCTAGACTCGTTCTTTTCGAGAATGTACCGTTACCATCAAAAACACGGCTTCTTTTGTATGATGATGCAAGAATTACTAGACTTATTTCAATTTGTTTTTGTATTTTTTCTAACGACGTGTTTAGTATATTGCGTAGATTATCCAGTTTTATTTGGAGATGATAAACCTAGGAATTCGACAAAGGTAAGACAATGCATTTCTGTTTGCAAAATTATGATTGTTGTTCTTGTTGAAGGTAACTATCGGAGATGTGATATATCCACCTGGAGTGTGCATACAACGTTTCGGGCTGATCACTTGGGTAGCCCTTTTAATTGCAGCTATTGTGTGGATGTTACGGTTATTTCGCGGAATTTATTCTCTATTTTATTATTGGGATATTAAGCAATTTTACAATTCAGCTTTAGGTATCGCCGATGCCGAACTAGATAACCTCACGTGGCACGAAATTCAAACAAAAGTGCGTGCAGTTCAGTTAGAACAACAAATGTGCATTCATAAAAGAGAACTCAGCGAATTGGATATTTATCATCGGATTTTACGTCAGCAAAACTACTTAGTTGCCATGGCGAACAAACGTTTACTGCCACCTCGATTGAAAGCTCCTTTTATTGGTGAAGTTGTTTATTGGACTCGCGGCTTAAGATTTAACATGCAACTGTTATTGTTTTGGGGCCCATGGGCGCCATTTCAAAATCCATGGCATCTGAGAGAAGAGTATCGGAAGCCTAATTTAAGGCACGAATTAGCAAACAGACTTAGCCGACACGTTTTATGGCTTGCCATAGTCAATTTGGTGTTATCCCCTCTTGTTTTATTGTGGCAAATTTTATACACGTTCTTTAGTCATACTGAAATTATTAAAAGAGAGCCTGGCAGTCTTGGCGTACGAGCGTGGTCCATGTACGGTCGTCTGTACCTTCGTCACTTTAATGAACTGGAGCACGAATTGCAGGCTCGCTTGAATCGAGCTCATCGTCCTGCTACGCGTTACCTATCTGCTTTTAACTCGCCCATACTGGCTATAATAGCAAGTAATGTGGCGTTTGTTTTTGGCGCAATATTGGCGGTATTGATTACGTTGACTATTTACGACGAAGATGTGTTGGCAGTTGAACATATTCTTACCACGTTGACCGTTTTGGGTGGTGGTATAGCAGCCTGCCGACCTTTTATTCCCGACGAGACAGTGGCGTGGTGTCCGGAAACTCTTTTGTCTAATGTTTTAGCACACACGCATTATCTGCCAATTGGATGGAGGGGACAAGCGCATACTACCCGAATTCGTAAAGAGTTCCAGCAATTGTTTCAGTATCGAGTCGTTGCATTAATGGAGGAACTATTATCGCCCGTAATGACCCCGTACATTTTATGGAAACACATCTATCCTAGGACGTTAGATATCGTCGATTTTTTAGGAATTTCACCGTATCCGTGGTAAATATTTCTAATCTTTTTTTCTAAGATTTCGATTTTATGTGTACATTTATTAAAGTACCCTTAATTTCTTTAAGGTTCTATATTTTTTAAAGTCAAAAACAACACGTATTTTGATTTTTTTTTGCATTTAATCGAATATTGTTGTAACAGAGACCGTTATTTTTAATATAAAAATTGTACCTAATTAATTTACATATCTCAGTGTCACGATTAGCTGAAAACTTCTAACTAATTTCTAAAATTTTTAGTCAATTTTCCATATAAATTGTTTCAGAACTTATTAATTATTAAATATTTTAAATAATTATGAACTTTCCATTGTTGAACTAGAAAACTTTCAATAAAACAGATTTAAAATTATAAGCCCAGTTTACGAGATTTTAATAATTACATTTAGTTTAAAATGTTAAACAGTAAATTTTTAATTATTTATACTCACTAGGTGGGTGTTGGCGATGTCTGCAGTTTTGCACAAATGGATGTACGAAAACATGGCAATCCCGAATGGCAAGGAGCCCAAGTTCAAACTGCACCAGATCAGTATACACAAGCCGAAGATGGGAAGATTGAGCTTTCTCTGGTTCATTTCACTCTCACGAATCCATGCTGGAGGCCTCCGCCCGATTCGCATCAGTTTGTTCAAACCGTACAACGTGAGAGCAGCGTGATGGTGCCGCAAAGTAGTGGCGATTACATGCTACAAGTTGATTTGAATGATAGTTCTACGTACGGTGCTCCAGTTAGAATGGAAGGGCCTGCCAATTCTAATCCAAACAATATGAGTCTTAGTACTTTGTACCTGCACGACCGTCATTTTCGACAGGTCGGCAATAGATATCAACGACCGGCTGAAGAAACCACACCTTTACTGTTAAGTCATTGATCTAGTCACATATATTGTGGACAGATAATACAATTTAGATTGTAAATATTTCATTTTTGTTATCTTTAATTTATATAGAAAAATTTAATTTTAGTTAGGATATTTTACATTGGTTGACTGCTTCCTATAGAACGTTATTGTACATGAATTTTTTTTAAGTGCGCATTTAAACAACGAATCGCTGTGGTCAGTTGTAATTATTTATATAAGTTTTTAGTGAACTTCGTCAAATCAAAATCGGACCGAATTTATTATAATTTTTAACATTATGTAACTCTTAAAAATTAGCCGTTTTCATATTTTATAGACAAATAATTACAAAAAGAAAATAAAATAAATAATTACGGTAGAACTTTGACTATCCATCAGTGTCGAGACTGTCACTGTGACAGATTAATGAATAGACTTAACGATCAATAGTTTTTGGTCTATTGGCGAGTATATTATAATGTAAATTTAACATGCATCGAAACAAAGAATTGAAAAAAATGTGGTGCTGCAATAAAACCATACATAAGTACATAAATTTATAACAAGACGTTCTTAATTAAAATGTAAGTACAAAAAGGTAGACAATAACCAAATGAAATGGTGGTAAGTATGGAGGTCATTACGGCTTTTTAGGAATGTAGAAGGCAGCAGAAACAAAAACAGTCTAGTTTTCGATTTTAATATGGTAACTTTCGGTCCCATTTTTTAATTTACTTTTCATTAAGAGTCTGATAGATAATCGATGTTCTATTGTATGTATAATAAAAAGAAATATCTTTGCATACATTTGCTATTTATCAATAAGGGTCCCTCGTACCTTCTTCAGTTCTAATTGGGATAGTTTAGAGTCTTGTTTGCGTTTGTTCATTCCTTTGCGTTCTAACTGCTTCTCTATTATACGTGCATTGTTGGCATAGCTGTCGGCAACTTCTCTCTAAAAGTAACAACGTAATTTCAAAACAAATACTTAGAGAAAATCCGAGCAATAGAAATCTTTTAAAATTGAAAATATAAAATTTTAAACTTACCGCCTCGATTTCGTCCTCCTCTTCATCTATCGTGGACACCGTAACTGAACTAAATTTACCCATATTTTTTGTGTGTTTGGTAACCATAATTTTCTTCGGTTTTTCAATGGCAACCTGATTATAAATATCAGCAATCGGACCCTCATTTGAAGACTTGATAAGGGAACCTTTGACTATAAAACTAACTGGGCTTTGTGGGTCGTGCTTATAGTACAACAAAAGTCCACATTTCTTACACTTGAGTCTAAACTGCTTTTCTATGCCTTCTGGTCTTTTGATGTAAGTCGTCTCGTCGGTGTCGTACGTAATCTTGTGAGCATGGTTGACTCCGTCCAAGACTCGTGCTCCGTCACGTTTTCTTAAAGGAAGCTTATCAATCGCGCAGTCTAAACATTTTTATACGTAAAAATGGTAAAATAATAGTTACTAGTTACGTACCTAAAATTAAAGTCATTTGTCCGCAAAGACAATAATAAATGTGCAGAGGTTTTTCGTCACCATATTCTTCTTGGTCTTTTGTGTCGGAGCATGCTATACTGCGAGATACAACTTTAGGCATTTTAATAAACGTAAAATATAATATTATTTTATTCGTTTAAGGGTTAGGTTATAAATATTGTCACGTGATGTACTCTAACGTGAAGTCATCGAACTACATCGGCGATAGGGGTGGAACGGGTAGTTTCCATCGCGCATGGCGTTGTTAACGTTTAAAATAAACAATGTTTAAGTTAAATGTGAATAAATAACATTAATCGTGAGTGTTATCAACATTTATAGTGTGCATTTCAAGTTGTTTACGTGTAATATACAATGCGAAAGTCAAATTGTCGCCGTAGAATTTCTAATGTAAGTAAAATAGCTTCGATTATAAGAGGTCGTTTATAACGGACGCCGGCTAAACTTGAATCCTAGGATTTTATAATTGGTAGTTTGAGGTTTCAAACGGCTTTAAAGCGTATACTTGTTTATAATTATAACAAAATATTTTCTTAATTACAATACACTATTATACGTACTATCGTACATACATTTTGTTACATTTCAAATCAGTCTTTCCAACTTTTGTTATTGTGTAATTCGTTAAAAAGCATCGTAGCTATTTATTATGCTGTAAATAGAAATGAAGAGTGTTTCTTAATACCTAATATTAATCGTAAAATTATTATATAAAACAGTTAAATTGTTTCAAAAAAGGTTTTGTAAGTTGTTGCCAGGAGAAGCGATCTTCAAAAATTGTAACCATCTTGTTACCAGATGGCGCTAATATGCTTCTTTAAAATTTAAAATAGTGCAACGAATTTATTTATAATTATATAGAAGTTAAAAAATATATTTATAACGCTTTTAATAACTGGAAATGATGAATAGTGCGTTTTTATAAATAATGGTGATATGAAATTAACGTTCAATCAAAATGAAAATAAAAGAACTTAACCTCGGTTTTTAAAAAGGGCGAGGTCAATAAATTACTAAAAGTTAGACGAATTTGTGTGATACATAATCGAAATGTCCTTACAAAGACAAGCCGAGCAATATTTTAGTAAACTAAATCCAATTGCGAAAAGACTTTACGCCGACATAAACGATACCAAAGCTGCCTATGATAAATTATGGACAAGACTTTCAGAAAGTGAAAAAGACCAAATCGTAAACGAAAGTATAATTAAACCCGAAGCGTGTTTACAGTATAGTTTAGTAAAAAACGAAATGCAGGGCCCTAGTGAGTACGCCACAAAAACGATTGTCGATGATAATTATTCGTACCACGACGAGCATTCGGGTCCCTTCAGCTTTCGAACACCTAGCCAGAGAGATCTACGTCTATTTGTAAGTGTCGCAGAGACTTGTAAAACAACTGCCGCATTCGAAATGAAGGTTATATCGAATATTGACCAGTAACGACCCAAAACTTAAAAGTTATTTTCAGACCGACGTAAGTTCTGAATCCTGTGATACTAATGCATTATCGACTGAATCGACGTCAATATCGACCTTACCTAAAACTGGACTAGATTTGCTCGACAATTGGTAGAATGTCTCGTATATCATATAGGAGTACCGATATGTTTAGCTATTAAGAAATTTTGTAACTTTTTCGTACTTTATATACTTATATACACTTTTTTGCTATTCCAAGATGTTTCGCAATAATAATTGATGGTAAACTTACTGTGATTTTTTAATGTTTTACATATTACCCCCTATCAATATGAAAATTTTTAACCGATTAGTATTGGTACTTGTATGAGGAATATTTAACTGTAAGGTCCACATTATACGTACTTACATTTTTATCAGAATTGTATCATAATAATTGTGGAATGTTTTATTTACTTATACTTATAGTTATCTAGGCCAGAGTTTCAAGTACAGTAATAGATATTTTTGTGCTGAAAAAGTTAGATTTTGATTTTGGCATGTATTTAATTTTAACACGAGTAAAGAAACTGTTAATTAAGAAAAATATTGGATTGTGGTATAAAATAATTGTTCGGGTTATTTTGTATTAGGTAAAATATTCTAAAACAGCCATATTGTATTTTATAATTCGATAACTAAAATATTTTGCAATGTAATTTTAAGATTTTTCTAAAGAAAGTTTAGATACCCATAAATTTTTGCGTAAGTTCGTAATGTAAAAACTAATGAAGTTGATTGTTTTCAAATGGTGATAGTTAATTAATTATCCAATTAATATGTATTTCAATTAATTAGAAAGGACTGTCTGATAACTTACGGATATAAAACAAGTAATATGGTATTTAAAATAATCAATCAAATAATGGTGTTGAAAGTATTTTTCTTTTCATTGTATCGCTATTTACAAAGTTATGCAAGCCAAATATTTTATTAAATTAATTAAAAATAAGCAAAACGGTATTCTTAAATTTATTCCAATCCACACAAAAGCTAGTATTTTTATTGCATCATACCATAAAATTTTTTATGTGAGTTTCAACTTTATTTTTGTAGCCAGTAGTATATTAAAAATTAACAACTTAAAAGTATTTCATATTTCTTCAAATATCTCGCATTAAATGACGACCTTATGAAGCTCTTGGTACTATAATCACTCTTAATAGATTTGTTCCAACACACTACCAAACCTATTAAAACTCTGATTGGTTGAAAGCATGTATTGGGCAGTTCACAAACTAGTTTGGTGGTGTGTGTTAGAACAAACCTTATAGTACATACAGTAGAGTTCTGTTAATCCGAACTAATTGAAACTGAGATCTATTTTAATTAACAGATTTTCGGATTAACCGAAATTATTCCTGTAATGCAGTAGCGAGTGACAAATACAAAGTTTTTAGTTTTCTGTAAGCCACGTATAAGTTTTCCATATATTGCTTGTCTGATAAATATTGCGTCGTTCAATAGATTTACATTATTTCAAAAGAAACTTATTGACTATGAATAAGCCTAGTAATTAATTTATATATAAGTACAGTATTGTTATTATATATGATTTGCATTTTTATCATTTTTGTAAGCATATTAGGTAATATGCAGTGTTTTTCATACATTGGCCTTTTTCATTTGGCCTCTGCATTATTTGTTTTAACTTATTTTCGTTCGGATTAACGGGACTTTACTGCATTTGGTTTATGACCCGATAACTTGAAATAGCTTCATCAAACACGATCGATGTATCGATTAAAATTATGTTTTGAGTGCAGAGGATGATTTTTAATTTTTAATCCACGCATTCTTGTAAGGTCTTTTGGAACTACAAGCAGGCTAACATATTTATTCTTTTAATGTAAGTACCTAGTACATATATATATATATATATATATATATATATATATATATATATTTATGATTGTTAAAGTACCATTTCTGAAGTAGGTAATTAGGTACATAAAAATATTAACTGCAATAACGCAATGTTTACATGCTAGTGATTACCTACTACTTCATAGTTTTAATTGAATGAAATTATGTAATTTATTTGGACGGCTGCTGTGTGTTAAGATAGTTTTTTTAACTTTCAGGTGTTACGTGTAGGGACATTGGTGTGCAAGTAAGAAAAGCTCATACGAATGCTGGAGGACGCACTGAGTGAGTACCTATCGTTAGTTTTCTTTGTTTTTACAAATCTAATAATATTCCGCAATAATTTTCATAGGGGTAACGATGATTTGTTATATTAGAGTAGTGGCAACGTTCTTTTATTTGCGAAAAATATGTTATGCCTTATATGCCAGAAATGTTTGCTAATCACCTTGTTTAATAATAATATGTCATTAGAAGTACGTAGTATAGTTCCTAGAAATCTATGTTGCAATTCGTCTCAATCAGATAGAAATAGGTAGATAATAAAAATATAAATAGATATATAGGTAACGGACGTCGACGTTTTAACGATCACGGTTTTGTGATCGCACGTATTACCTATAGGTATGTCATGTGTGTAAATAAAATTAATACTTTTCGAATTTTAATTCGAAAACGTCGAGTTTTGGAGACACTGATTCGCGTGGTGGTCGAATGTTTTCGACACCGTTAATGAGCCCTATGTTGTATTATTTCTGTTATATTTAACGCCGCCGTTAAGAACCTAATAACTAATCACAGTTGAGAGTTACATACGTTTCTATGGTTAACGGCGCCGTTGAAAATAACGAAGATGGTACCGCATGTCAGAATGTTGGAACGATTTTATCGTATCGTGTGTAACTCGCGCATAGAAACTTCCATTATTTCGACATACACTTTTTATCGGAACGAATCACTGCTTGGAAATTTATTGCGCTTTGTTGCGCTCGTTGCACTGATGTTTCCGAGTTTGATGAATTTTGAACGGGCCGAACTTGTCAATTTTTTGTAAGCAGGACTTTTTAACGGGAGTTCCTTTCTTACTACTTCCCGTACGGTCGTAGGGCTTCACGTTAGCGGTGTGATTAACCAGAGGCATTCCAAATAATTTTGGAAAATTAGACAATCAGGTAATTGTCTAAAAAACGTGACATTAGGGTGTCATTTTCCAAAGGTAATGAAAAGGAAATGTTAATATCATAATCGTTTCTTTTCGTTTTCATAATTTTTAAAGTAGGTATTTTATATTTTGTTGGATAGTGAATGAATTAGTCACCTATGTTGTTACATAATTGTTAGGTATATTAAAATAATGTTTTAAATAAATACAGGTATAGATAGAAATATTTCGATAAAAATCGTGTCTGCATTTGTAGCAAAAGTACCTATAACATACCTTTAACTTTAATATTATGCATATTGGTAAACTTTGACCTTGAAGATAAAAACATAGTCTATAGCTTATCCAAACCTATATGTAATTCACGTCATCAACAAAAAGTTACTAGATTGTTTATTTGTAATTCGGTTTAAAGTTTGGAAAGTGATATATTCTATATATGATTTACCTGCGCACATATTAGATGGTATAAAGAAAAACTACCAATTTATTAGAACTGTCAAAATACGAGATACGAGGCGACAGCACTGTGTGAAACGTCATCATCTAGTAACCTTGCATTGATGACGTGTACAATATATAGGTTTGGATAACCTATAGTTATCCCAAATATTGCAACAAAGTGAATGTTTAACACGTTTTTTTTTATTAACGCGTACCTGCACTTGTATAATACATAATATTATCTACACAACGAATGAATCGCACACGTGTGTTGTTATCGAATGAATAGGAATTCGATCTATTTCATTTCAAGTAGGTACGTAACAGTTTTAAAACTGCGATTTTCATACGAATTTAATTTTCTACGTCTAACGGAACGCAACTGGTTAACTTGAGGCACTTGTAACGTTGTTATCGAACAAGTGCGCAACAATCTGTACTAACAATAAGTATATTTTTATCACGGGCACACACCAAATTTTAACTTGTGCTCGTGTTATGCGAAGAAAAACTGTTGCTGCGTGTTTTACAAGAAACGGTCGATTTGTAATAAACGTGACAATATTAAATACGTAAATACATATGTATACACTTCGTCCATACCTATATGCAATCCACGTCATCAATGAAAGGTTATTAGATGATGACGTTTCACACAGTGAAACCTCGTTCGCCTCGTATCTCGTATTTTGACAGTTCTAGTCTTTCCTTATGCCATCTAATATGTGCGCAAGTAAATCATCTATAGAATATGTCACTTTCCAAACTTTAAACCGAATTACAAATAAACAATCTAGTAACTTTTTTTTGATGACGTGAATTGAATGTAGGTTTGGATAGGCCATAGTACTACCATTGACTATAAAGTATTATAGACAGCTAACCCTATGTTATTTTTCGGTAACGCTCAAGGGACACCAGAAACGCTGTTTTGGGACACCACTACAAGCGTCGCTACTTTCGAGTAGGTAGAAAAAAAAATTTTAATTCAGTGCATCTAGATGTCGCAAATTAAAATTGCATTTTACAACTATATCGCACAAAATTCTTCCGACCGTTTTTAAAATTACCTGCTTTTGTCGATCCCTTAACCGTCCTAATCTTTTTAGTGTAGTTTACGGTCAAAGCTGGTATTTACCACCTAAATTTTCTTATTGACTATTTATGATAATTTTGTTCGAAAAAAGTTCATATAAGCTATACATTCTTTTTTATTAAAATATTGTTAATTTATACTTTTAATTATTTCGCTATTATTATTAACTACTACATGGTAAAACAATGTACATAATGTACACTAATAGCACTTCGCTTCATATGATATTAGATAGGCAGGTACCTTTCTGTTAATATTTCACCAATAAGTTTCCGTTTTGACATATTCAATAAATTATTAATTCAATTTTTAGGTACGTATATACTGCACTACGTTTAAAATACAATGCACGCCGACTATTAGAATCACGAATAAAGTATGATATAATGTATATAATTCGGGTATTATTATCACTTTCGCAAAGCACGAGATGAACATAGGAAAAACATCGTTTATAGTAATCATGACATTGGTTTCAGTTATCAATTTTTTTAAAGATCGTTTTCATTTACGAGCAATAAACCTTGTTTGCGTAGATTTGCTTGTTTGTATTTTCAAGTTCAAGTGATACCGAATTTCTCTCTCCAGTCAGAGGTAATTGTATTCTGGGGCTACCCGGAATTCTGGGATTTTCAACTGACCCTTCCAGGATTTTTCATCTGTCCCATCAGAATGTATTTTTACCCATCGGTATTTTCACTTCCAAAAAAGAAAGAAATAGTTCTATCCCCCACTTTAAACTTCAATAACAAGTTATTATAAATAAGGAACAAACAGTGCAATTGTTTACTTTTGTATCGGTAATTTTCATGGATTTTTTTAATTTTCAATCGTTAAATTTCAGGGTTTTCCACTTTGAGTGAATAACTTATTTCTTTTTGTTCATAAATATATACATACAGTAGAATCTGGTTATAATAAATCACAAGGGACTCACAACATGAGTTCGTTACATCCGAAATTCGTACTAAACGGTACAAAAACTTCATTTACCGTATATAAAAATGTCCGCACTTTTTATTCAAAAATTTCATTGCAAATTTCTAGGTGTGGACATTACACGTGCATTTCAGTTCCAAAGAAATTGAAAAAAAAATTACTAATGCCGTCTTACACGGGTCAATATTTTTTTCTTATATTTCTTGCTGAAGATCAAGGTGTCGTCAATTACATGAACGTGGATACTTCTCGAGCGTATACGGTAATATAAATTTAATTGAAAAAATTTTAACGAACGGCAATATTATATGGTATTTACTTACGTATTGTTTTTAATTTTTTTTTCAGTAGAAAGTAGGAACCAGAACTAAATCTGCATTTTAATCTTTTCTCTGCTTGAAAGTGAGTTGGAAGTACCAAATCAGGTACGCAATTGTCTTATGTATTATTGTTATATAACATCTAGGGCTATTGTGCTTGGTTACTACTTGGGTCCGTTATTTAGTAAAGTTTAAAAGATTAAATATCCGCCGGGAAGGTCAGCTAATAAACGTATTTTTAGAAGAGAAGAGAAGAATTTATTATATGAACGTTTTAAAGACAACATCTGCGCACTGGCAGCGTCATAAACAATCTATTAATTTCGAAAAAACATGTTTACCTACTTTTAAGGAAACTTTTAACATACGGGAACAATTTTGTCGAACGTTATATCCGAAAGTTCGTTATTTACGGGTTCGTTATAACTACCAAAATTCATAAGGGATATCTTATGGATTGCAATGACGGGATTTTTAGGAATGGTTCGTTATATCTAGATGTTCGTTATAAGCAACTTCTACTGTAGATATGCATGTAGAATAATTTGCGTTTTTATATCGCATATTGTTATCAATCGGTTATTGTTACCAAAAACTCGGAGTTCAGATGTGATCACATTAAACGGCGTGCACTGTAGTTTCGGTTTCTGCCAAATAAAATGCAGGATTATTTACTACATGTTTATTTCCGCGCAAATAAACTATGTTAAATCCATATTGAAGTAAATTTAATTATTTGCCTATACATAGGTATTTGTTAAATCGTTTAATTTTTCGTATATTTTTATTCAAGTATGTAATTAAGATTTTGAACTGAGTAGTGATTTGGGAAGGTGATCAACGCTACAATTAAATTGAAGAAATTTTGACTGGTTAGTTATTTGCGGATTTTCCACGAATTTTCGGGAATCTCGGAAACATAATCCCAGAGAATGTTGAGGATCGACTGTATATAAATAATACAAGTATAGTTTAGCATCTAGCTGCCTACCTATAGGTAACGTGAATATGTAATTTATTATATAATTTTTGTATTGTATTATTATAAGTAGTAAATTATAATCTATAAAAAAACTATTTTTTGTAATATTAATGAGTACCAAGGTAATATTAATATTAGTAAGTAGATAATTGTCCATGTTATATTAATAATAAGAATTAATTGAATCGAAATCGCAAAAACGTTAACATCGAGAGGGTTACTCTGGCTTACCCTGTTAGGTACCTGCTTTTTACGACTACGTATTGTTCGTGGCATTCCTAAATGCAAGTTTCATCTTTGGTTTGCTTTTCTAAAGTAATGTCACAAACCATTTATAAAAACAACCCGACATCTATATTTCTCTTTTAAATCCATTTTTCCCGTCAAATACGAAATTTCAAACTATGAACAATTTTGTATTGGCGCGCCATCTATAGCACAGAAAAATGGGGTTGCCACTTGCTCCATTTACGTGAGCTGTCTATAATACTATATAGTCAATGGTACTACCTATACAGATTCATTTGGTGATTGTTTTTCAACTTTGTTGGTACTTACAAAGTTATTTACACTGCATGTTTTAATATATAACGACGGTTTTTATGATGGTAATGAAATGGTTGTTGCTTAAAATTCAGAATAAACTTTTTAATGCGATTTAAGAACGTAATAAAAGATACCTACAGAAAAATTCCTCTTAACGACGGACGCTGACTCCATAAAATTACTTAACAATATTTTAATGCGACATTTTTTTTACAAAGGACAGCAAAGAATTCGATAAACCAGATTTATATATCTGACAATATCTGACTACACTTAAATTAAAATTAAAACATTCTTTGTTATTTTTGTTTTCAATATACTTAGCTAATTAAATTACATTTTCTCAATTGTAATAGTCAACAAAATAATAATAAACAATTTGAAGAAATTACCGTAGTATAATTGTAATTTCAAAGTGCACATGGATAAAACTAATAGGGTATTATTCCACATCAGCTCGTTTAGACCACCCATATTTCATATTTTCATAAAATTTTGTATAGTTTTTAGATTTTACGAAATTACGTAGGTACAGTTTTGAAGCCTATAGTGTCGATATTGTCGTGTAAAATTCATTATCAGTTTTAACGAAAAACGTCGATCGAAAATGTTCAGAAATAGTACCCGCATATCGGTAATTTCTTCTTACGTGCTTGCGTAGGTGCTACATAGGTAAATAAGTTATTAAAGTAATTGATGTAATTAGTTAATTCATAATTTGATCAACTCCATTGTGTTGTACAATACCATAAAAATCATAATTTCGTATAGGTAAGTACATGTTACAGTTAGTTTTCTTCTCGTTTACTTATTCATCATTATACAGAGTGGTTCTGAAATAGTTGACTAAATTAAGGGATTGGAGCAGGGCTCGTCATAAGAATGAAAAAATCTTAATAAACATTGGTTCAAAAAATTATCCCTCGGGAATTATAGCTAATTTAATAATCAAGTTAGACGTGATGTTATGCATGCATTGTTTCGTGGCTTACATTTTTTAATCGATTATTAATAATAACTCCGAGGATACATTTTGGACGAATGTTTATTGAAACTTTTTCATTCTTATGACGAGCCCTGCTCCAATCCCTTATTTTGGCCAACCGTTTCAGGGCCACCCCGTATAACTGTTGATTGTAACAAGTGCTCGTTGGATACATTTCTATAATAATCAATAATAGGACGGTATAAAATTTGTATGAGATTACAAGAAAAACAATTTAATGTTCAATAATATAGTTTAGGCATCAACTCTTCCTGAGGACTAGAAGTCCTTGTTCCAAACAGCGATATACGGCGTGTCCAAAAATAATTCTCATTTGTTATACTATCCAGAGTAATTTTTTAATTCGCGATTTTTCTAAAACAATTTCTTAATAAAAGTGTTTGGGTTTATTGTAGCGGATATTATTTTCTCATTTCTGATTTCTTTTCTGTCGTTATGGTAACAAAATTAATTTTTTTTCGAGCACCAATTACTGACGAAACCGCCTAAGGTTTCCGCCTAACGATTTTTCATTTAGTATCTACTCACTTTAAAGTTAATGTTTGTATTACTTAAAATCGCGTTTATTTTTGTAGATATCTTCATTCAAAATACAGCTGTATTTTTTATGTATTGTATAGGACTACCGATACCTATTTACATCTACTTATCGTGGTCCTATGGAAAAATGTAAAATTTCAATCTTAAAAAAATTTTTCTATCGTACCCGGTAGGGAGGGAGTATTCTCTTTTGCATAGAATTACAACTATATTTTATTAAGGGGTTATATCAGTGTTGAAGGCTGAAAAATGAAGCATTTTTTGGGATTCTTTTTTGAAAAAACTACTCGATCAAATGATTTGAAATTTTGTGTATTAATTATTATTACAATGAATTATACAAAACAATTTTTATTTTTAATGCATTTTTTCGCCGTAAGAGTGGCCGCAACATGTCGTCTAAAAAAAAACACTCCTTGCCGGTTGACAGCCTAACTGCCAGATGAAGCATCTGAATTCAAAAATTCAAAAGATTATTAAATTATAATAGAATAGCTATCGCAGCATCGTAGGGAATTGAAAAATTTTGATTAGAATAAAAATGGCGGCCATTTAAAAAAAAATCGAATTTTACACAAAAATTTTGCAGTAAATTGTTAATAAAAAAAAGTAAACAATTTAAAAAACTCTACGATGCGACGATAGCGATAAGTTTTCTGAAGAGAATTCTTTTGAATCAAGTCGATTGGACAAGATTCGAGAGAGTTATGCTGTCAACCAGGTTAAAAAACATGGCTTCGAGAAAAACGCGTTTGAAATTTCAAGAGAATAAAATTGAATGATGTAATTTGATGTAACTCTCGTTGTTGTTTTGATTAAATGCTCCCAAACACCTTTCAAGCAACTCATCACGACTCAAATCTTCATAAATTGGCTTGATTGCCTCCGCAACATTTGCTGGTAGTGCTGCTGCGTGTCTGTATGTGTCAAGAACGCTCTGGGAGCGTCGACGCTTGGCGTCAGTTTAGAGTATTTCTAAGCCGAATATTGCTTTGAAAATTTGTAGGCATATTATTTAAGGCCAAAACTATATATTTAAGCAAAAAAAAAATCAATTTTTTTTCAACACTGATATAACCCCTTAAAACACTCGATCGACGATTTTCGGTTTCTTCTTTTTGATAAATTGATCCCACATAGAAAACGATTGCGTAAATCGACTTTCTCTAAATATTAAAGTGTTATATACTTAAGTAGGGTAGAGTTAGTTCACTTCCATATATTTATTTACGTTGCAGAAGAATTATTGTAATTATTGTCGACGGTTTAAAAATTTAATTTGATGGATGTGTATATTTTTGTGGGAGGAAGCACCTGGTGATCGTTTTCTCCTTCCGTTTATGAAATTTGGGGCGCCTAATCAAAATAAATGGCTCATCGGCGATGTAAACAAAACGTACAAACGAAATAGTGCTAGTGTGCTGCAGCTATTTACGCTGGGTTACTACGTTCGCCCACGTGCATAGGTGTACGTACGCTCATATACATTGACGTTTGTAATCGCATAGCCAATGAAAACTGCCTGGAAGCGTTCTGTGTTTCCGAACGAGCGTTGTAGGGGTTTTGAACGTGTGCGCGGTCGCGTGTTTTCGTACTCGTAACGGCGTTAGTTTGGCTTTGGATTCGAAACCCGATGTTACTATCTAATTCATAGAAGACGTTCTAATACGTTTCGCGCCATTTTTGACGTTCACGTAGTAAATTTGATTTGGAATCGAGTACAGTAGTGGATCGTTGATATTTTAAATCGAAAGTGTTACGTTACGAAATTATTTCTAGGACAATAATAAGTAGTTTGATGGTCGTCGGTAATCGGTCATTGATGGTGTGGTGCGTCTCTGAATGTTTTTAAAATTTGTTGCATGTTCCCAAGAAACTGTGCCAAATGTTGCGTAATACTTGCTTCTTGAAATAAAGTGTACGGGTTTTTCTAATACACACATATTTTCGTCGTAGGTGATGGGAACAAATTGGATTAGCTATTTCGTCGTGTTAGCAGATAGTTGTTCGTTCGCGATCAAATCTGTTGGTGAAAACATTGCGTCATAAATTGGTTATTTGTGTTGTCGGTGAAAAATAATAAACAAACTTATTAGTGTCAATTTTTTCTGTGAAGTCGAACGTAGCGTTTTTTTTTTGTTTATTTGCCCCTCCCTCACTTTTTTCCATTGATAATATGGATTTCGGAGTGCTGGCACGTCACGATCGTAGCAATCGTAAGTAAATTTTATTAGAAAACGTTGGAAGGTAGCGTAATTACAGTTATCGTACACCTACGTACGTATACGTAACTTTACCTTGTCAGAGTGATGAAAATTAATGACATAGGTTTGTTTATGAACGTAACTTGTCTATTGGTTAATGTATCGAGTTTAGTTAAATTTGCAAAGACGATTTCGTCGTATCGAAGTGTAGGTAGGAAATTTGGAATGTCTAATTTTGTTTTGAATTTTGCTTCGATTTTCTGCATCCTGAAAAGAATCGGGCAGCATTATAGATCTTTACAGATCGACGATTTATTTTTGACCAATATCTCAAATATTTGGAGATTCTATAGTTTGCGAGTTTTCAAATAATGAGCTCTAATAAATAGGAAACTTTTTGGTAAATTTTTGACTTTGAAGAAAATTTGGACTACGTTTTGTAATAATCATGGGTTTGTTTACTTTTTAATGTTTTGTTGATTATGATGCCTATAGCGAGCAAACATGATCTATTTCATTTTCAGACGAATAGCGGTATAACTCCCTGTCGGCGATTAGCAATTTTTAAAATTTACAAAAATTAGTTTAACCCTCTTCGTTTATTAGATTTAGGTCGTATCTAAATTTCTTTTTGTGTGTCCACAGTTTATACGAATTTCGTTTTGTTTGTAAAAAATAAATAAATTAGAGTTTCTTCGTACTCACCGTATTACAACAGTTCAAATGTTTTCTTATTTACGCCAAACATAATGTTGGTAGGCTGGACTATTCTCGAAAAACGCCGTCCATATTATAATGGATATTCTCTTACATCTTACCTATACGTTGTTCACGATAGGTTCCAATACACATCATCAATAAAACCTCGCATTTTTACAGTTCATATCTACTGATAGAATTTTAGTATTTCTTTACTCTGTCATATGTGTGCAGGTAAACCATCGGTAGAATATGTCATATTGAAAACTTTAAACTGAATATTACAAATGGGTATACAATTTAGTAACTTTTTTATGTATGACGTACATTGGAACTTATCGTGAATAACGTATATGTATCAGTTTTATTGTAACACTATCGGCCAGTTTTTATCTAATGCTAGAAAGTATGGGGTTGGGTGTATAAATGAGGGATTCTATTTAAAAAGAATTGATATTCATATAGTACAATATAATGTTTACATGTAATGCAAAAAACATTGCACATAAACATAAATAAACATTTTAGGACATATTCTGTTTGTAGGAACTTTTTCTTTCGATTCTTACAATTTTATTAGACCGCTAGAATAGGCCGTTAAAGTTTGGCCATTAAAGTAGGCTATACTCCGTCCTCTTAAAATTTAAAATAAAGCCTCGGGATATATATGTTTTATTTTCACGAAAAACAGGTCTCGATAGAATAATTAAATTTCAAAAAATATAGGCAAATAAAGATAGTAAAACTATCGCAAACAAATAGTTCGACTTGTCTGTTCTGTCAATAATAATAAGTAATTAATAATAATTTGAATTTGACGAATATTTGAATTAATAAATACGTTTTACTTTTTTTGTCATGTTCATATTATATTTGTCACAATGCGTGAGTCGCATTACGTGTGATGTCCACCTTTTTACTAATTTAAATTTAATCTGCTTTGCTTCGTTAGTCACGTGAGCACTTCATTTGTAGAAGTAATGCAAGACGTATATGCAAGGTATATATCGATGCAGTTTTGGCAGATTATCGTAAACGCCACTTTTTGCGAAAATGAGTTGTTCCGACTATTTAATGCATGTAATCACAATTACGAACTTACAGCGAAAATTATTAAATTCGAATAAGAAATAAAAATGTTACTTAAAAACATTTAAGTAGTAGGGGTACTTTTAACATATTTATTAATTATCTAATTTACAAATTCAAAATAAAATAGCAGAGAATCAATAAAAGTGAATAAGTATCTACTTGCAAATTACATAGGTAATTTTAAAAACGTATTGACATATTTTAATATTTTTAAAAGTCTAAAGACAACAATGAACTGTTGAACTTAAAAATGAATCTTACTCAAAAGCTGAAAAATAGTGAAAATTTATGGAACACTTCGTATCTATATAGATACTAAATATAAAATTATGCATAAATTATAAGTATCTACAGGGTGGTGACTTGGAGACAACGGGAATTTCAATGCTAAATCCTTAGGTATTTATAATTATTTGCTTCCCTAATTATTTTACAGAAAAACGGTAGTTCCTACATAGGTTTTTGATAGAAAAATAATCCTTTGATTAATTGATGTTACTAAGTATTTTTTGATTAAATTATTTTCGGAAGCGGGAAACTGAAGAAATTAAAACGTTGTTTTCAAATAAATCAAAAATTAGGCCAGGGCACTTGTAGGTTGTAAAGATTTGTAGGTATGTCTAGGTAGCAAGTACACCAGTAAATTGTCTAATTGTATAACATTATCTAAAAAAAAATAAATTATTTTTAATTATCTCCTTGTTTAGTAATTAAAGTAATGCTGAAAATGATTTCCTTAAATTTAAATGTTTAAAAATCGTTCAATATATGTATACCTACAGTAAATACGACCTGCTAAAATGGAAACTGATGGGACAATGATTTCCGTTTTTGTCAGGTTTGATAAAAAAAAACTTGTTATTTTATTTAATTTAGGTACATTAGTGTATTTTTATAACATCTGTTATTAGATATTATTGACGTATACGAAATTTATTAATAACGGGGATAATAATATTATACAACTTTACGAACGAAACGTTTTTAACAACCGGACACTAATTGCTTCTATGTATCTGTTTTTGTGATAACAGCAGAATTACATTATGCATTTATGCATTTATTTATATAGGAAAAGAAATTCCAAATTCAAAGTCCAAACATTTGTTTTCTGAGAAGAATAAGCACTTATTAACTGACCGCGGTGTCATATTATGAGCAAATTGTCGGTAATTGATAATATTTTTTAAGAAAGGTTCCAAATGTGTAGTAGATGAATTACGGATTTTTCTAGGTAAAAACTTTAAGTTTTCTGTATCCATTCCGCCGCATTAGCAGGTTAAATTCATTATTTTGTGCACGTTGGGACCGTTTTACGTTTCGCTTTCGCGTTATAAAGGTTATCGCTTTACTATGATAAATGTAGATATTTATCTATACTTATACGTTTATGGCGAGACTCTTTGAGGTTTCCGTTTTATACAGGTTCTGCATCGACAAGTTTTACTGTACACGGAACAGTCTTTGGACATCGATATAGATTTGTGAAAAACTTCAGCAAGTAAGTAAGTACTTGCGTGATTACATAACGAATATACCGTTAAAAAAATAGTCGTATAAATAAAATTAAAATTATAGAGCGATCACGCGCTAAACTATTAAAATATTTTAAAAGATCGGCATCGAATACGTAAATTGATGGTTATTATCGTATTACAAAAATAACCTTGTAAATGTTTATTACAATTTATTACTGAACATAAATAAATAAACATTTATATGACATGTTCTTAATAATAAACAAATATTTATGGTTTTTAACGATCGTGTTCGGCTGTTTTCGATCTAAATTAAAAATATCTAGATATTAATTACCTATTCGTAACGCGTTCCATTATTGTGCATTAAGTTTTTTGAAATACCTACCATTTGAGAAATTTTGCTTTGAAGTGTAAATACTTGAGGTGGTGCCTCGGCGTATAATTTTTTGTAAACATCCACCCCCATTAACTTCATCCACGTTCGGATAAATAAATACTTAGGTACAATTTATTACAATGATTTTTACTTATGTAAAAACCATTATGTTATGTTATGTAATCATTATGTAGTTAAGAAAAGGGGCGGGGGGGCGGAGGTTATTAAGTAGGTAAAATTACTGATTCATATCAGTATTAATACATATTATGTTTTTTTATTTCAACGCGATCGGACAAAGTGCAAATCTAATGAACTTGGAACTGATGATGAGATGCTTATAGCTCGATTCTCGTCGAGTCAGTTTAAAAAAATTCCCACTCTAAATCGAGCTTAAAAAATGAAGTAAATTGTTATATAGGTAGTACATACTCACAGTACAGGTAGTACAACTCGTAAAAAAAATTATTGGAAAATTGAATAGGTACCTACAATATCTATACGATTAGGATGTCCCAATTACGTGAATGATATTGCCATTTGCAGGTTATTACAAATAATTTAAGAGTACGAATAATAACGTATCAAAATTGGATTAATTAATTTCTATCCTCTGTTTCGTCGATTTGAGACGGCGCGCGGCGTTCAAAAATTTTTCTGCTCGTTAAATGCCAAGATTTACTTGGGACGGGTGTGTAGATCGCGGTTTTACTTGTGGTTTCCCGTTAAATTCTGCCACTTTTGACGGATGCTTGTGCCATATTGCGGCATAACGTTATGAGAATAGTATAACTTATTGTTAGGAATGACGTTTAATTATTTCCATTACGATTCGTTTTATAACCGCACGACCCGGCAAAGGAACAATCGTTTATATGTTATTTTTCTTCGTTATGTAATAACGTAAACAAAACAGTTACGGCTCTAGTTATGTTTCAATAATAACAACAACTTCATCTACGGTCGAAGAAAATGAGCTTCGTCATTAATTTTATTATACAAATAATACGCTTCGCTTATTAAACATCAGTACAAGATCATGAAACCGCTATATAACCATTGTTGTTATAAATTAAGTATACAACACCAGATTGTAATCAATTGGAAATCATCCAGGAAATAAATTACGTTGTCGAGAGGAGAGACTTATGGTTCAAAAAAGAGCCGCCTTGTCGTTTCTATTATTTAAAAAATTATAGTAATTATTGCGATAGCCGAATTGCCACGAATCGAATAAAACAGCACGCCACGCCAAAGAATTTTATTAATGTCATATGAGTCGCGTCGTAAAATACTTACCCTACTATCTTCAATAGACTTCGTTTTTATTCTCCCTACATGTAGTTATGTGGTCGTAAAATTATATTACAGCTGCCGTTTTAGTATCTCTATAAAATTAAAAACGTTATGTAATATATATATAATAAACATATTGCGCATTTTCAGAATTACTATTCAATTTTTTTTTAGTTGCGAGCTAGTTTTATTTAATTGTAGGTATTTGAAGAACATTAGGATCGACTTATCTTTGAAGTTTATGCAAATAAATTTAGTAGTCTAAACGCGCCCCGTACATACGAGGCGCGTTTTTTAAGTAAGTACCGTTTTGGAATTAAAAAAAGACGTGCAAAGATATCGCAATAATTTTATTTTTACATGAAAGCCTGTACCTTAATCTACTTTTCTACATAATTTCCGTGAATATTGAGGCACTTGTCATAACGTGGCACCAGTTTTTGAATACCCTCCTCATAAAATTCTGCCGCCTGACTTGTTAACCACTGTATCACAAATGTTTTGACTTCGTTATCGTCTTGAAGATGCTGACCACCCAGGTGTTTCTTCAAGTGCAGGAACAAATGGTAGTCGCTGGGCGCCAGATCAGGGCTGTATGGAGGATGATCTAGAGTTTCCCATTTAAAAGATTTGATGAGATCTTTGGTCCGATCATGTGCACAGTTTTTGGGACAGAAAAGGAGTATTGCTAGTGGAGTTTCTGCCTCGTAATGAGACAATCAATGCAGCGTCTTATTGTGAGACATTGAACAATCTGCGTCGTGCAATCCAGAACAAAAGACGTGGCAAGTTGAGTAAGGGTATCGTTTTGCTGCATGACAATGCCCGTCCACATGTGGCTAATCGGACCAAAGATCTCATCAAATCTTTTAAATGGGAAACTCTAGATCATCCTCCATACAGCCCTGATCTGGCGCCCAGCGACTACCATTTGTTCCTGCACTTGAAGAAACACCTGGGTGGTCAGCATCTTCAAGACGATAACGAAGTCAAAACATTTGTGATACAGTGGTTAACAAGTCAGGCGGCAGAATTTTATGAGGAGGGTATTCAAAAACTGGTGCCACGTTATGACAAGTGCCTCAATATTCACGGAAATTATGTAGAAAAGTAGATTAAGGTACAGGCTTTCATGTAAAAATAAAATTATTGCGATATCTTTGCACGTCTTTTTTTAATTCCAAAACGGTACTTACTTAAAAAACGCGCCTCGTATATAGAATTGTTTAAATTGTATAGGGAAATGACCGAGATCTAATTCATTTACGACCCGATTTTTAAAATATCTATATCAACTTGATGTTCCAATACATTTGTTTACATGTTTAGAAGACGGTTCGCTTCATTTTTATCCATCAGTGACAGTGGCGTAGATAAGAAAATACCTAAATCAATGTTAAAATTTATCTACATGGTCAGATCGTGACTAGTAATTTAATATCATCAACTCCGCCCCTGGGTATTAGATAGTGGGGGTTTCTCCTTAAATTTTATGCGACGTTTACACATAATAAAACATTACTATAGAATCGAGTATTAGGGCATAGGTTTTAAAAGAAATTGAATTAATTTTGCAAGCGCTTTCATCGTAAAATTAAAGTAAAATGTTGGACTTTTTGTAAAATTAAACTGTTCTTGTTGAAGTTTTCGACCATTATTTGCATGCTATAACTTCTTGTGTGCAATCGAAAAAATTGATGTTCGAATGTACGTCAGTAATGAGATTGGAAATTAGATACTATCAGATTCAAAAGTTCTAAGGCTGACTTTTGAAGTATCGATATCTACACTATATATTTTATATGTAGGTATATTAAAGACTATGGGGGAGCTATTTAATCCATAATTTAAAGAAAACAGAAACGAATCTATAAATAATATGTAATAAGTAGATACTGCAAAAATGTGATTTTTAGTGGGATCGTTTTCGATCAAATCTTAAACATAATATTTACGTTTTTTAATCAAAGATGTTTGTGACAAACTTGGAAAAAGTATCGTGACATTGTCATAGACGATGAAATCATTATTTCCTTTATTTTTTCTAAACTGAAAATTGTATAGGTGGCGATTCATTAAATTAATTACTTATATTTTATTAAATTATTGATCAGAAGTTTAGACGTATTTCTGTGCACGTGCACGTGCAAATGTTTTACACCGTCATTTGGACAAGCGGTTTGCTTTGTTAAAAAAAATTAAATGATATTTTAAATTGATTGCTGATTTTGTTAGAATAAAATTTGATTTTTATTACAAAATTTTGCTGAACGGTGAACTGCTATCAGAACATAATGACGTTATCATCATAACGTTTAATACATTTCAAACAAATAATGTAACGATACCTATCATAAAGCAACATTACAATTTATTGTTTTTTGATTATCTATTAAAGACTAAAATAACTTTAGGTAACTATTTGTTTTTGTTATAACATTTTTTTAATTAGATGTGAGTTTAGGATCCAATTGTTTTAATTATATTTTTTCACCACGGTGTAAGGAGTGGTATCAAAAAAATTTGTTTCAGAATTTTCTGAATACGTATACAGTGTAACTCTTCTTAATAGCGGACACTCGCGGGATCAGAAAAATTGTCCGTTATTAAGAAATGTCTGCTAATGGCAAATACATTACACGCTATAAAACGATGCCGGGACTTTTAAAAGTGTCCCGCATTTGGAAGATTCCGTTATTTAGAGGTGTCCGCTAAGAGAAGTTTTAATGTACATGGTGTTAAAACAAAACATGATAATATTGCTGTACTATACCTACTTACACCTCGCTCCTTCATTTTACAATTTGTTGTGATAATAATTATTTTCTGTAATATGATGGCGCAAAAGTACGTCAACAGCGGTCAAACTCGGTCACTATGTTACATAAAAGTACATATTACGGACAATTTGTTCCTAAAAGGAACAACCCGCACGAGGTTCTAGTTATATAATTTACCGGGTTCCACCAATTCAGTTTACTGTTAAAGCTAAAAAAAAATATTTGAATGTTTATTTATGTACATATGTACCTACATAATATACAGGGTGATTCACAAATAATGCGAAAAACTTGAAAGGGCAATTTCTTGTCGAAAATTAAGGGGGTCTTTTGTATAAAGTTTTTCCTAAAATGTCTTCTTTCGTAGTTCCTCGAAAGGGGAAGCTCTTGAGTTAATGAATGACAAATGTTACAATGTAAACGAATGTTTAGTTGAATAAAGTTATAACAGTTGTTTGCAAGTTCTGACAACGAACAATGCTACTTAACAAATAAAATATCACTAAATATTGTTATGTTTCCAGTTTCGTTGTAGTGTACGATCACTTAAATTATTTTTTACTAAAAAATTGTAGCTTTTGCGGGAAAAAATGAAAGAGCCAAAAAAGGTTCTAAATAAAGCGAGCTTTCAAAGGGAATTTTCTAAATTGCTAAGTTTTAACTCTCCAAAAAGATATTTGAAAAACCAACAGAGGTTGTATTTTTCACTTTTTTGTGAAGATAGGAGATGATTAAAAATATTACTAAAAAAAAACGAAACCTTTTTGGACAAATTTAACAGGTTACAAAAATGTATTGACCTAGTGAAAGTATAAAAGTGTAGTGACCTACCTTTCCTCGTCGTATTAATCCTTTTTGTTTGTAATCCTTTTAGAGAACAACTCGCGTACTCGCACGCAAAAAGGCCTTATAATTTTGTAATTTAAAATTCGAACTACTGAAACAAGCACTTCCGCTCTGTACCAAGAACGCGAAAGGTCTGAAACGGTTTTTCCAGAATTCTATATATAAATGCATTCAAGTTTATCGCATGGAATACTAGGAAATCACGCTTTTATTTTAAAAACATTCAGTTCTTTGTTCGTCCTCCGATTATTCATGAAAGTAGGTGGCGTACATGTTTTATTAGTTGTTTTGTATTTTATCGGTCGCATAGAAATGCGATTAAACTTTTATCTGGTTTATGGTTTGTAATAGGGAAATTTTCAATGCTTAAGGGCACACGAACAGTTTTTAAATTAAAAATAGAGCAAATTTATAATTTTGCAGTATAAGGGCAGTAGATAGTGATTATTCAAATAATTTTACTGCATAAAAAAATACATAATTTTAGAATAAATTTTCTAAAAGGTGCATATTTTAAAAATTTTCGGTCATTATTCGCATTTTTTTTAAATCAAACTTCACTACGACCCCTGCCATCAATCGTTATTCTTTGTTACATTCTAAACGTGAAAAATTCAAACATCAATTAATTGTATAAATATTTAAAAAACGACACGAATTTTTATGCACAATCAAAAACGTTTCCAAATACATACTTAATAAACATCCATAAAAACATACCTACGAATTTATTCAGAAATTAAAGGTTAAAAATTGTAAGTTTGTCAAAGTTCTTTGGACTGACTATATAGGTACGTACTCTTATATTGATAGATATTATTTTAATATTATAGAGATGTTCTTTATAGTTAACGAGGGTTAATAAATACCTATATTATTATACTCTGTCGGCTTGAATTATATCACCTGTTGATTAATTCGAAAAACCATTTTAAACAGTTTTTCGGACGTGACCTTTTCCATTGAAAAATATTCGTCGTAAATCGTAATTATAACTTACGCGAAATAGAGCTGTATTTTATAGATAACCGTATGTCGTTACGTAAAACTTATTACCGCTTTCGTATACTATCGCACGCAAACTTTAGTACTTAATTATTTCCTAGAAGTACTCGATTTTAATGTAGCGTTCGCAACGGTAAGCGTCATTCGTATACGCTGTCTCGCTAATTGTTTTTGTCAATTTAACTAATCTTAAGACGCCCGTTTTTTTTCTCGAATATATGGGAATAGGGAGTGTTCCGTTATTTCTGTAACTGTAATTTCGGGCAATTAAATGGCGCAACTGCAACAAAGAATAAATGTAATTAATGGTAATGGGTGTTACTTACAATTAGCAATTATGAGCGTTTGCTGAGGCCCTTCGTATATAGATAATACTCCAAATAAAACGATATCCGAAATAGGTAATAGTTTATTCGTTACCTTACTATATGGGAATTGTAAGATGAATGTATTTGGTAATTTAAGATTAATTGTGTATAGTATCTATTACTAAGGGTGCCTTCCTACGGCCCGTAGTGGCGCGGACATCGAAGCAAACGTCGCTCGAGCCCGCGCCAACGTAGCAGAGTATGCGTCTGCAATGATCCGAAGCTACCGACTCGACATGGATCGGATAGATTATCACGGGCGCGTACGCGCCCGTGTGCGTGGTCGTGCAGTGTTTACTTTGGCGCACGGCCCGCGCCACTGCGAGTCGTGGGAAGGCACCATAACGCAAGGGACATGGCACTCCCCAGGGTGGCGTCTGTTAACTCAAACAGAGCACTTAAGCACGAACACTCCAGAACTTTATTAAGCAAATAAACAATATTTAATGCCTTTTCAGGGTGTTTAATTTTGTGAACTTTTGAACATGGCGGGCGTAAACGCGAATTTGAACTTTTAAAATTTCAATTTAATAGGAAATTTTCCTGTAGTGATATATATATATATATATATATATAATATATATATATATACATATATACATATATACACCTACATATACCTACAATATTTTAAAGAAACCATTTGGCTTGAGTTTATAGCGAGGAGTTTCTAACGGATCGATTTAATTATTAAATTTTTATTATTTTATCTGCTATACCCGAAGGGGCAGGTTTTTATCCTATTTATATTTTACTTTGGCGCATTCATCAGAACTTGGAAGAAAATACTAATTATGTGAGTAATAAGTAGTGGATAAGTGACATAACTATAATCAAAAAGAAAACTTTTGCAATCGATTCTATAGGCACATACATGTCGGCTGTATACATTTGCCAAACGTCACATTAGGTAGATACCTGTATATTATAGATGTGTATATACCATCGTTGTATACATTATTATAAGTTTTTAATTTTGATACATTCCTATTGCAATCTTACATTTTATTACTGCAATGAATGTCGGAAAATGTCAAGGTGATTAGTTGAGAAATCTAATTTACTTATACAAGTCTTTTAAGTTTTTATTTGGTCATTAAAGTTACCACATTTTTTTTTTTTGATTATTAAGCTATTTTCAGGTTGGTACAGTATATTTTGCTAAATCGAGCGCAGATATGCCCGTTTAAAATGTGGGATTACTCTGCAGTTTGATCTCAAATTTAATGTTATCGCATTCTCTTAATCTCGTAGAGATGCAAAACCCATTTTGATCCTATTATCCTTCTAGAAAAATCGCTGCAATTTGTTTTCTTCGTTTTTACGTACTTCCCGCAATTTTTCGTTACGCATATACGTTACGCATTTCGAGCCCTTTTTATTTGTGTAGTTTAGAAAGGAACGAGTGTAAAATAAAAGAAAGTCGTTTTAGTAGCTTATTTGTGAAAATGTAACTATGGCCTATCCAAACCTATATGCAATTTACGTCATCAAAAAAAAGTTTAATGTTTGGAAAGTGACATATTCTATAGATGATTTATCTACGAACATATTAGATGGTATAAAGAAAGACTACAATTTATTAGAACTGTCAAAATACGAGGTACGAGGTGACAGCACTGTGTGAAACGTCATCATCTAGTAACCTTGTATTGATGACGTGAACAGCAGATAGGTTTGGATAAGCTATAGATATTGTATAATTATTAAAGTTGTAGGGCATCATACATGAAACCCCGACTCCCTTAATTAAGCGGAGTTATTAAAATCGGAAGGGTATACCTACACACGAAATTAATCTACGGATATTTTTAAAATTGACTAGCGATGTATTTTGATATTTACGCTTTAAAATTATTTTATTAAATTCCTATTAGGAAAATAAATAATTATTTATTGGTCACGCAACACGTCGATCATTAAAATATGTATATGAATTAAGGTATCCGTAACGGTAGATAATTTTTTATTTAAAAAACTCTAATGTGTTTTAAATTGCTTTAACTTATGCGAGACCAGTCAGTCTGTAATATGGAATTAAACTGTACTTAAATATTTTTAACTAGGTGTATGGGAATTGTTGAAGTGTTTTCATTTTTATAGATAAGTATCTATGTAGTACCTTGTATGTAGGTACGAATTAGGTTCGAATACATTTTAACGTAACATGTATGTAGGTATAGATGTAGATATAAATGCTGTTTGGAGTTAATTTTGTCAAATTTTATTTTTGTTTTTGGAATAACTTTTTTGTGTAGTATTGAAAGCTTTTCCAATTTTATTACTTTTTGGTTTAAAGTAAAGCACAGCTACGGTGTTCTCTTTCTGTAGTTTTTTATCGTTTAAAATAAGAGTAAAATGCCACAAGTTCAAGCTGATCCTTAAAAAACGGATTTTAAATTAAACACAGATGGCTAGATGTGAAAACAATTTATTTCGAAGCACAAAACTGGTAAACTCGCAATACAGAACTGATCAGATTTACATTTATCTTTGTATCCGTTCGAAAATGCAGTATTTTAATTATTAATCTTATTAGAGATAATTAAGAAGATTATTAATTCTCTACTAACCATACACACACACACCCACAGCTATATATATATATATATATATATATATAACACACACACATAAATAAATAAATAAATAAATAAAAAATGATCTCAAAATTATAAAATAACACAAAAAAAAACTCTTATGAAGATGAGCAAATCTTTCCTCGTCGTTCCATTTTGTTGTTAGTTAATTCGTTTACCATTTTATCTCTATTTTTATTTTATAACTTTTATTTTGTTTTTGCTATATCTTGAAATAGGTATCTTTATGGTCTAGTTTTGACGTAACGATAGGCTTCTTCATCTATTTCTCATGTAACTTGTGTAACGTATTTCTATTAAACTTTTATCAAATATTCAGCATTGCTATTGTTTTTTGTTTAATACACTTGTTATTTAAAAAATTAAAAAATTTTTTAGAAAAAAAAAATTTAAAAGGTATTGGGAAAATTAATTTTGGAAACCGGGGTTTTTTTTAAATTTTGGTTTTTACTTTTAAAATTTAATTTTTAAATTTAAATTTTTATTTTTCCCTTTTTTCCCTTTAAAAAAAAATTTTTTTAAAATTTACCTAAATTTTTAATAATATTATTTTTAAATTTTTAATTATTGGTTTTAAAAAAATTTGGTAAAAAAAAAATTTTTAATTTTTAGGGGTTTTTTAAAAGACCTTTTTTTAAAATAAAAAAGGGATGCGGGTAATGAATAATTTTAAATTTTTTAAAAAACCGGAAATTAAACCCCAAATAAAAACTTAAAAGGTTTCCTTTTTAAAAAAAAAATATCTATTTGGGGTTTTTAAATTTTTCCCCAAAATTTTTTCTTTCTTTAAATTTTAAATTTTTAAATTTTGTTTTCCGGGTTAAAAATTAAAGGGGCCAAAAATTATTTAAATTTTTAAGTTTTTTTTTTAAAATTTTTAAATTTTGGGAAGGAAAAAAACAAAAAGGGAAAAAACAGGGAAAGGTTTTTTGAAAGGGAAATAAAACCGTATTTTTAAAGAAGAAATTTTGGGGTAAAAACAAAATCAATTAAAGGGGTGGGCCATAAACTAATTGGTAACACAAATTTTTTAAAATTTTTAAATTTTAAATAACACTTAACCTTTGTTTTCCCATTTTTTGGGTTTATTTTAAAAACCCGGGTTTGAAAAAAATTTCAAAGAAAAAATTTTTAAAACCATTTTGCTTTAAAAAAAATTTTGGAGTACAAAAATGCATTTAAAGGTTTTTTTAAAAAATTTTGTTTATTTTAAATTTTTTAAAAAATAAAATTTTTTCCCAAATTTTCCGTTTTTCCCCAAATTTTTTATTTAAAAAAAATTTTTTGGGAAATTTAAATAATTTAAAAAACCCCAAAAAAAATTTTGAAAAATTTTTTGGTTTAAAATTTTTGGGGAAAAACATTTGGGCCCAAATAAACAAAAAATAAATTCCTTTTTTCCCTTTTTTTAAATATTTTATTTAATTTTTTAAAAATTTTTTTTTTAAAAAATTTTGGTAAAATTAAAAAAACAAATTTTTTTAAAACAATATTTTGTATTTTTAAACATTTAAAAAAAAAAAAAGAAGTTTTTTTTGGAAAGGGGTTTTTAAAAAAAAATAAAAAAAAAGTTAAAAAAGAATTTCATTAAAAATTTTTTTTTAAAAATTTTTTCCGGGAAAACAAAAACCCAAAAGGGGCCCAAATTTTTTTAAGGGAAAGAAGGAGAAGGGAAAAATTATTAATTCTGTTTATTTTTTTGGAAAAGGGGTTCCCCAACCTTTTTTATTTTTTTAATTTATACCTTTTAAAAATTTAAACCCTTTTTTTTTTCCTTTAAAATTTTTCCAAATTTTTTTTAAAAACATTTTTAAAATTTTTGGTTAACTAAAAATTTTTTTTTTTAAAAAGGGTTTTTTAATGGGGTTTTGGGCCCAAATTTTTATTTGCAAAAATTTCCACTTTAAAATTTCTATAAAAATTTTTTATATTTTTTTTATTTTGCAGGTTTTTAAAAAAAGTTTTTTTTTAAAAATTTTTTAAAATTTTTTTAGGTTATTTTTAGTATTTAAAAATGGTAACTAAAAAATAAAAAGTAAAAACGACCTTGGGGGGAAATCATTTTATTTAAATAATTTAATTTAAAAACTTAAATTTGCGTTTGAAAAAGTTTTCAAAGGGTTTTTTTAAAAAAGGGGGAAATTTTTTGGGAAAAAATTTCCGAATTTTTGGAAAATTTTTAAAAAGTACCTTTTAATTGGGTTTTTTTTTTAAATTTTAAACGGGAAGGGCCTTTTTAAAATTAAATTTTTTTTTTTTTTGGGCATTTTAAAAAAATTTTAATTAAATTTCCCCTTTTTAAATTTAAGTTTGAAAGGGTTATTTTTTGGGGAAAAAATTTTGTTTTTCTTTGGGGAAAAATTAGGGGAAATTTAAAATTTACAAAATTTTTTAAATTTTTAAAAATTTTAAATTTTGGGGTTTCCAGTTTTTAAAAAATTTAAGGTTTGGGTTTCCCTTTTAATTTCCCCAAATAATAAGGTTTATTTGGGAAATTGAAACGTCGTTTTCCCCAAAAAATTTGGTTTCTTCTTAAAAGGGGAATTTTTGGGTTTAAAAATAAGAAACTTTTTTTAATGTACGGAAAATTAATTTTTGCCAAAAAATTTTTCTTTCCTCGGTTTTTAAATTTTAAAACAGGGAAATTTTTTTCTTATTTTTAAATTTTGGGTTTTTAAAAAATTTTTAAATTTTTTTAGAAATAAATTTTATATCTTTTCGTTTTTAACAAAGGTACTTTTAAAAATTTTCGTTATAATTTTAAAGTTCCAATTTAGTTTGTTATGTCCCTTTCCCAAAACAAAACATTAAAAAAATTCTTTTAAAAAAAGGGAACAAAAAATTTTTAAACCCCTATTTGTTTATAATTTCTAAAAAAAAAACAATGGAAAAAAAAACCCCGGTTTTTTTCCAAAATTTTTTAAGGGAGAAAAAAAAAAAATAAAAAGGGCGGTAAAAAAAAAGGAAAAAAAAAGGGGAAAAGAGATTTGGGGCTTTGGGTTTTGAATTAAAAAAAAGAAGGATGGGAAACAAAAGGGAAACCTTTTCCCATTAAAAAGGGAAAAAGGGAAAAAAAGTTTTAAAACTTAAAAAATTTTCGGGGTTTTGCGGACCCCAATAACGATTAAATTAATAAAAAGGATTTATTTTAAAAAAAGGAAATTTTTAAAAATTTTTTTTTTTTTTGTAGTTTTTTAAGGAGAATACCCCCCAAATAAAGTTTAAACCCCGGAAAACCGGTTTTGGGAAACGTTTTTGGTTTTTTAAATGGGTTTTTTTAAAGGGGGAATTTAAAACTTTTTCCTTTTTTAAAATTACCCCCTTTTTTTAATTCCTTTAAAACGTTTGTACCGTTTATTTAAATTTCGAAAAATTTAAAATTTTAAAAATATACCCTAAAATTTTTTAATAAATTTTTAAAAATAAAAATTTTTTAAAAACGAAAATTTTTTTTTAAAAAGGGTAAAAAATTTATTTAAAATTTTTAAACCAATTTTTTTAAAATAAAATCTTTTTTTTAATTAAAAAAAAATTTTTAAAAGGTTATTTATTTTCTTTTAAATTTTTAAAAAAATTTTTAAATTTTTTTGGAAAGTTTTTTTTATAATTTTGTTTTTCAAATTTTTAAAATTGAAGTTTTAATGGTTTTTAAAAATTTTTTTTTTTTTAAATTCAAAAAGGGAAAAAAAATTTGGGAAAGCTTTCTTTAAATTTTTTTACTGTTAAACAAACTTTTTCCAATCGTTTTCTTTCGGGCCCAAATTAAAATTTTTAAGGGGTTTTTTGGGGCTTTTTTTTTTGAAATTAAAAAAACAATTTAAAAATTTTTTAAAAATTTGGGGTTTTAAAATTTAAATTTCCTTTTTTAAAAAAAATTAAATTTTTGGGAAAAATTTTTTTAATTGTAAAATTTGAACGTTTAATTTTCTTTCTTTATTACGATTTATGAATTTTTTTAATTTAATAAGAAAAAAAACAATTTTATTTAAAAAAAAAAAATTAAATTTCTTATTTAAATTAAAATGGAAAAATTTTTTTTAATAAAAAAAAAAGGGTTTGGGGAAATTTTTTCGTTAAATTTTTGAAAAAAAAAAATCAAAAAACAAAATTTAAAAATAACCCGAAATTTTGGGTGTTTGGGTTTTATGAAAAATAAAATATTAAATTTAATGAAATTTTTCTATTATTTAATTTTAAAAAAATTTTTAAAAAAAGGGAAAATTTTAAAAAACTAAAAATTTTCAGCGAAATTTTAAAAATTTAAAATTTCCCGGTTTCTTAAAAAATTTTAACAAAATTTTAAAAAAAAAAATTTTCCCAAAAGAATGGGAAAGATTTTAAATTAAAGCAAAAGGGAGTTTAAAAAAAACCGCCGAATTGTGGGAATTTGGTAATTGGGAACGAAAAAAGGGGAATTTAAAAATTTCAAAAATTTAAATTTTTTACAACGGGTTTGTTTTAAAAAAAAAAAGGGAAAAAAAAACCCTTTATCCCATTTTTTAAAATAAAAAAAAAAAGGAAATTTAAAAATTTTTAAGGGGATTTAAACTATTTTTAAATTAAATTTTTTTTAAAATCCTTTAAAAGATAAAATTTTTAAATTTTTTTGAAACGAAATTTTTTTTTAAAAAATTAAAAAAGTTTTTTAAAACAAACTTTTTTTAAATTTTAAAGGCCCTTTTTTTTTCCAAATTTTTAAAAAAATTTTGGAAATTAAAAACCTTTTTTTTGAAATTTTATTTTTTACAAAAAAACCCCAAACCAACCTTTATTTAAAGAAAAGTTTTGGGTTGGCCTTTAAAAATTTTTTTAAAAGAAATTAAAAAAAATGTTTTTTAAATTTTTAAACTTTTTTAAATTTTATTTTGGGTCCCCAAAAATTAAAAAGTTTTTTTATTTTCCGTTTTATTTAAAATTTTTAAAATTTTAAGGGGTTTTTTTTTTTAAAATTTAAAATTTTTTTGAATTTGAAAAAAAAAATTTTTTCGGGAAATTCCGTAAAAGGAAAATTTTTCTTATTAAAAAATTAATAGTTTAAAGAAAATTCTTTGGGGAATTAAAATTTTAAATTTAGTTATTTTTTTACAAATAATGTTTTAAATTTAGATCCGCTTTTGTTTAAATTTAAAATTCCCAAATTTTTATTGGAAATTTAAAAATTTGGTAATAAAAGGAAAATTTTTGCAAAATTTTAAAACCCACGGAAAATAAAATTTAAAAATTTTTAAATTAATTTTTAAAAATTTTAAAAAGCAAAAAGGTTTTTTTTAAACTACTTTCATCAAAATTTCTTTTTAAATAAAATTTTGGTTTTATTTAATAAATTTATTTAAAAAAAGGATTATTTGATTTAAAAAACAAATGGGGAAAACCTATTTTTTTATTTTTAAAGTTTATTTTAATTTAAAAAATTTTAAAAATTTTGTTGAAAAAAGGGTTAGTTAAAAATTTTTAAACTTTTTTAAAAATTTTAAAGGGGTTTTTTCCCAAAAAATTTTAAAAAATTTTAATTAAAATTAAAAGTTATATTAAAAAATTTGATTTAAAAACGTTTAGGTAAATAAAAAAAGGGTAAACAAAAATAAAAATTTTTTAAAATAAAAATTTTTTGGGAAAAAAATTTGGGAAAAAAATTGAAACTTTTTTTTAAAAATTTTAAAAAACATTCAATTTTTGTTTTCCCAAAAAAAACAAAAATTTTGGCTTTTGTAAGATTTTTGAAAAAAATTTTACTTAAATCTTTAAATTTTTATTTTTTAAGGGGCTTTTAAAAATTTTAAATTTTATATACCAAACAAAATTTGTACAATATTTTTTTTTTTTAGTTTTATTTTACCCGGGTTTCAATTTAAATTTTTTTTTAATTTTTTTCATTTAAAATTTTTTTTTTAAAATTTTTAAAATTTATTTTTGGGTTTTAAAAAAACCTTTTTAAATTTGCCTTTTAAAAAGGTAATTCTTTTAATTTTAAATTTTAATTTTTAAGTTTTTCCCTATTGGGTTTTAGGGATTTGAATTATTTTGACAAAACTAAAAAGGCTTTTTTGAAAATTAACCTTTTTAATGTTTTAACCAAAAAAAATTTTAAAGGGTTTTTTTTAAAAAAAAAAATTAAAATTTATGAATTTTGTAAAAAAATTATTTTTAAAGGCTTTTAAAATTAAATAATTTTTAATTTCCCAATTTTCCGATTTGTTCTTAAAAAAAAATTTTAAAATTTTTTAAATTTTTTTTAAATAAACAAAATTATTTTTTTTGCCCTTTTTAAATAACCCCAAAAATTTTCAAGGGGAAATTAAGGGAAAAAAAATTATGGTAAAATTTCCCAAAACCCTTTCTCCAACTTTTAAAATTTAAAAATTCGGGTTTTTGAAAAAAATTTTTTTTTGAAAATTTACAAAAATTTTATAAATTTTTCAAAAAATTTAATTTAATTTAAAGGTTTTAAAAACCATAAAGGGTTTATTCCCAAAATTTCGTTAAAAAAAAAATAAATTTAAAAACCGGGCCCCATTAATTTTAAAGGAAAAATCTTTTTTTTAAAATTTTTTATAAAAAGGGTTTGGGTTTGTTTGAAAATACCATTTAAAGTTTTTTTTCCAAAAAATTTTCTTAAAATTTTTTAAAAAATTTAAAAATAAAAAAAATCCAACCCCTTTTAAATTTTTTTAAAAAATAATTTTAAAAGGGTTTGTTTTTTTTTTTCCCGCAAATTTAAAATTTTTAATTTTTGTTTCCCGGGATTTTGAAAAATTTTGGGTTTTAAAAACAAAAAATTTTTTTAAAATTTGCCTTTTCCCCGGTATTTTCTTTACCAATTTTAAAAGGGATCTTTTCCAAAATTTCCCCGGTTTCCGAAATTACCCAAAATTTAAAAATTTTTTGGAAAAATTTTTTTTAATATGAAAACTTAAATTAAAACTTTTTTTAAAAAATGTTTTTGGGTGTTGGGATTTTCCCCCCCTTTTTTTGAAACAAACCTTTTTCAAAAAGGGTTTAAAAATTTTTTTTAGAAAAAAAAAATTTTCCCAAATTTTAAAAAAAACCCTTCCTTTCAATTATTCCCCAAATTTTTTTCTTTCTTCAAAATTTTAAAAATTGGGTCTTTATTTTTTTTTTTGGTTTTTTTACCCAAAACCCAAAATTTTTTTAAAATGTTTGTTGTAAATTTTTAAAAATTTTTTTTTTCCCTTTAAATTTCACAATTTACCCAATTCTTTTAATTTTGGGGTCTTAAAATTTCCCTTTTAATTTTAAAATTTAATCCCAAAATTATTTTCCAAGTTAATTTTCTTTTGGGGAAAAGCTTAAAAATTAAGATATTAAATTAATTTTGGAAAATTAAAAAACCTTTAGAAATTTTTAAAACCCTTTTTTAAAAAATTTTTTAAAAGCAAAAAAAATTTTTAAGAAATTTAAGAAAAATTTTTGGGTAATTTAATTTTAAATTTTTAAATGGAAAAATTTTCCAAAAAACTTTTAAAAAATGCCCTTTTTTTAATCCAAAATAAAAATTTTTTTTTCCCTTTAAAACCGGTTTTAATTAAATTTTAAACCGGGTGTTTAAATTAAAAAATAATTTAAATTTTAATTGTTTTTCCTAATTAAAACAAAATTTCCCTTTTTTAAATTTCTTTAAATTTTCATTTTTAGTTTTTTCCCTTTAAAACAAATTTTTTAAACCTAAAAAGGAAAAATAACCAAATTTAAATTTTTTTTAAAAAAAATTTTTTAAAAATTTTTAAAATTTTTTTTAATTTTAAAAATTTGGGCCCAGATAGTTGGGAAAAAAAAATTTTTTAAAAATCCATTTTTGGGAGTTAAAAATTTCCCCGGGGTTTTTCAAATTGTTGAAAGAAAAATTTTTGCGTAAATAAAAATTTTAAATTCCTTTAAACATTTAAATTTTTAATTTTTATTTTTTTTTTTTCCCGCTTTTTATTTTTGGTTTTATTTCTTTTTAAATTTTTTTAATTTTTAAAAAAATAATTCAGGTTTTTTGGGGGGAAAATTTTTAAATTTAAAAACTTTCAAAATTTAAATGTTTTAAAAGGTTTTAAAATTTTTTAAAAAGTTAAACCCCTTTTATTTTTAAAATTCTTTTAAATAATTATTTCCCCTTTATTAAAAAACCCAAAAATAAAAGTTAAATTAAAAGCAAAATTTCTTTTATTTCCCTTTTTTTAAAATTAGTTTAATTTTAAAAAAATTTTTAAATTTAAAACCCATTGGGGGGTTTTCCCGTAAAATTAAAAACAAACCTTTTAATTTAAAAAAAAATTTTTAAAACTCAAAGGATTTGGAATTTTCCCAGTTTTCCCGGGAAAAGGGTTAAAAGTTTGGTTTTTCTGAAAATTTTTAAGAATCACCAAATTTGGGGAAATTTTTGCCTTAAACCAAAGGTTTTTCAAATTTTGGGGAAAGTTCGGGGCCCCGGGCCGGGGTAATTCGGGGCCCTTTTTAAAAAACCCCCTTTTAAAAACGCCCCCCTTTTCCCCCAAAAAACAAAATCAAAATTTTTTGTTTTGGGCAATTTCCCTTTGGCCCCAAAAATTTTTTCGAAATTTAAACCCCCTTTTTAAAACCCGAAAATTTTTTTTTAAATAATTTTTTTTTGGGAAATTTAAAAAGGCTTTTGAAGGCAAACAAAAATTTTTGAACCCAAACTTTAAAAAAAAATTAGTTTTCATTGAAAAAATTTTTAAAATTTTTATATGGTAATTTTAGGAAAAATAAAAAATAAAAATTCTTTTCCAAAAGAACCCAAAATTTAAAATTTTAACTTTAAAAATTTTAAAATAAAAAATAAAAGGCAAAAAAACTAAATTTATGTAAAAATAAAGGTTTTTTGATGCAGTTAAATTGTGTTAGATTACCTATGAATTATAATTTACAATGTTGGACTTGTTAGCGTTTAATAAATTAATTAAGCGTTAATTTTAATGCAGTAATTTCCAAATTACAACATACCTATTGGTCATTACTTTGTTTTAAGGTTGTGCATTTTTTTAAACACGATTAGAGCCTTTATTTAAAATTGTTTGGGAATTATTATAATTTTTTAATTTTTCTCAAATTAAAAAAATAAACAATTTGTTTAAAAAAATTTAATTTAGAGAATTTCCAAAAATTGGAGAAACTTTAAAATTTAAGGTTTACATTTTACAATTAATAATTTGTTTAAAACATTTATTTTGAACTATTGTAATTATTAAAATTTAATCCAATAATAATATTGTTTTTAGAACTAAATTTTATAAAAATATTAAAAATTTTATTCCCGCTTTATTTTCTCGGGGATTATTACCCCCATTTTGTTTATAATAGGTCAATTGTTTATAAAAAGGCATCTAAATTTAAAGTTAAAGCCAACCGTAAAGTTATTTTTTTATTAATATAGTTTCTTAAAATTGAAAATAATAAAACTGTAAAATAAGCGTAAAAGGTAGCTTTAAAAGATTGGAACTTAAAATTATAAATTTTTTGCAATAACGGAATAAAAACAAAATTTTTGACCATTTTATTTTTAAAATTTTAATACTTTTTTAATTAAAAGATTGAAATTCTTAGGCCATGGAAATAAAGCTTTCTTTCTGAAAAGCAATCGTTTTAATGAGTTCCAATTTAAGGGAAACCTTTAAACGGACCCATTTTAACTTTCTTTTATTTGAAAAACGTTTATTTATGTTATTTGGATATTAGGTTGGCCACATTAAAATCAATAAACTGTTTTAAACGAACCTATTTTTAATATTTATTTAAAACAATGTTTGCTCAAAAAACCTTTCCTACCTTTGCGATTTAAATATTTAAATTTTCTTAATAAATTAGTTTGGTTATTTGGAACTTCACTTATAACTTTCTTCAATTTTTGGTACAAAAATTAAGATTAATAGTTCTTTAGAAGAATTTCCACTTTATGTAATTGGAAATAATCAAATTTAAGGTGAATAACGGTTTGATAATTTTTTTCTTTATAAAATTTTTTACAAATTGTGGAAACCAAGGACCTAACGTGCCAGGTCTTTTTAATTTACTATCCCTTTATACCATAAATAATTTTTAAATAATCAGTATAAGATTTTCGTATATCAATTAATGATGTTTTACACTAATCAAATACAATGATTAACCATTTTTATCGTTAACGAAACAATAATTTTATTTTTTGTTTCTAAAAAGCCATTTTTGCTATTAATTTAAATTTTCCGCTTAAAAATATTAGTATTTTTAAGGCTAAAAAAACGGAAACAAATTTAACAATTTAATTAAAAACTCAGTTTTACTTTACTTTATTATTTACGAAGGTTTGTCATATAAACACAATGTTTTTTTATTTTCGTTAAATTAATTTATTAGAATGTGTGGTGTTGTTATGATAATAATACTTATAAGTAGCTACATAAAAAAATAGGTACCTATTAAAAAAGTGAATTTTGGTTTAATTCCAAACAGACTGGCAAAACTCATTTTGTTATTAAAAATAGTTTTAATTGTAGAAAACCCTCTAATGTAAGAGTTTCTACGAATACCATTAATTCTAAAGACGCCGATTTTTAAATAAGAAAAGCGGTTTTCGCGGAAAGTGGTTGGAAAAATTTAGGCCGAGCCACGTTCTTATTGCGATTTAAATTTAAAACACGGTTACCTTTTCAATTTTTCTCTTTGATTGTTTCTTTGTTATCTGTTGAGTTAACGCTTTGTTATTAGGATGGACTTAATTTAATGCCGAATTGATAGATGTAATTAAGTTTGTACTCGGTTTGAATTTTCCTCCACCGACATTCATAATAAAAAAATTTTCAATGATTTTTGGTTTTATTAACTAAATTTTTTAATTAAATTTTGGTTAAGCGAGATTTAAAATAATCGTGGTCGGAGTTTAACAATTGTAGAATGGAAAAATTGTTTTTTATCCATGTAAAAAATTAAAGTAGGTGGATTTAACCAAAAATTTTAATTTTGTTATTTTTGTTTCGTTGTTTGGGAATTAATTTAAAAGGCAGTGGACATAACGTGTTCTTAAAATTTTTTTTAAATAATTCGATTAATGAAAAAAAAATATTGTCCAATTTATACATGTTACCTCCCCAATAAAATGTAATATTCTAAGCTATAAGGAAAAATTGCAATTTATGACGGTGGTGTTACAAAATGACATGATACGTATTTATTTCCAATTCTATTCGGTTTAAAATTAATTTAGGAAATGGACTTTAATTAAAATATAAATGTCAAGACGAATAACGAATTTTTAACCTTGGTGCTAAAAATTCATGGAATTTTTTCATGTTTTTAAATAAATTCCTTTGTGGTTCCTTGCTATAAAAGCGAATTTTGTTCATTTGTTTTGTGGTTTAGATTTATTTGAACGCATGGATTGTTCTTCGAAGTATTCATCTTTTATTTTTTGATTAGTTTGTTTTCAAAAACGAGGGTTTACTGGTTTATTTTTATTCATTCAGGTATCCAACTATTTTTTAATAACGTAAATTTCTATTACAATAATCGGATGCTTAATAATAATTGTTTATAAATTTTTTCCACAAACATAAAATAAGTTGGAAAAGGCTATTTTTAAATTAAAATCTAAAATAGGAATTTTGCTATTAATAAAATAAAATTAATAAATACATCGTTTCTTAATTTTTATTTTAGACCACAAAAAATTTATTAGGTGCGTACAATAAATTTAATAAAATTTTTGTGTTTTTGATCGTTGTTATTTTAATTTAGAACGACTACTAAAAAATTATTGTTTAATTCAAAACGCTTTTTTGTTGAAATTTTTATTAAAGGATTTTAAAAAATAATTAATTGTAGGAAAACTTACTTACCAAAGCTTTGAGTTACGCATTAACAAAAAGACAGATTTTTATTTGAATTCGGTTTAAAGTTTGGAAAAATTTATGAGATTTATTGCGCAATTTAATTTAAAGAAAGTCAATTTTTGAATTCTCTCGGGTAAGTCTGGTGAAACGTTCATTTAACCTTGTATTAAGAGTGAACTCTAATTTGGATAAGCTATAGTTATTAATTTAATTAAAATGCGAACATAAACAATTTTCGTTTTCTTTTATTTTTGAAAAGGTTTTTGAATTAATGCGTTTTGCCGGGATTTAAATAAATTCGTGTCGAGTTTGTTAAGGATAGGTGATTTGTTAATCGAAAAACATTTTGAAAGTATATGGTGCAATATAGTGCATTTTTTGGGGGCCAAGCCCATTTTAAAGTTGTTCCTAAAAGTTTTTTAAACCTTCTTTTTAATGGCTCCCCATAATTGAATGTTGATTTTACGATGTTCGATTCTGTAATTTCTAAAGAAAAGTTTAAAAAGTTAATTTATAAACGGCCAACTAAAAAAAACCTTAAAATTTTGAATTAGTTTAAATTAAAACTGATAATTATTTACCTAACAAAAGGGCATTATAAATTTTGCAGTACAATAAACTGCCTGCAAAAAAATCGCCATTTCCATTGGGGGATTTTGATATTTTCTTCAATTTATAATTTTTAAAAGTTGAAAAATACGTTTTTTTTTAAAAAGAGTTTGGTAATGTTATTTAATAACATATATTTTTTTTTACAATATTTTGTATTCTTTCAATATTCATTCAAAAAATATAATTTTTTCAAATTTTTGAAGAAGTTTTTTTTAACATTCATTTTCCTTAAAAGAATTATTTATTTAAATATGTGTAATTTGAAAGATTTTATTTAGTCAAAATTTTTTAATGGTTTTAATAAAATTTTTTTCTGATTCAATTGTTTTTTTAATTGCAGAAAATTTCGGCCCAAAAGACCCTTTTTAAATTTTAAGCCTTTTAAATGGGTTAAAGTAGAGATTAGGGTTAATACTATAGCTTTATTCCAAACCAATAGATTTCAGTTAAGTACTAGAAACGGGAATAACACAATATTCAATGGGTTGATTTATTGCGCTTTTATGTTATAAAAAAGAAATTAAAACTCCATTAAGTAACGTTGCATCTACGTATTTATTTAGTATTGATTAATGCCCTTGACATATATTAGTTTTGGAAAATATTGTAAATTTAATTAAAAGTAGAGTTACAATCTTTTAAATTTTGAATCGGTTTTAATATTAAAATGGCGAATGCGGTTCCTTGATTAGTGAGTCGGGGTTGTACTTTAGCTACATCCTGAATACCGCTTTGAAACCACATTGCATTTTAAGTTTTTATCAATCATTCAATTAAATTGAAATATTTTATTATTGTTCGGTTATTATTCAGTTGTGTTTTAAAAAGTTTTGTTCTTTTCGGTAATTTTTCAGAGAAAGTATTAAAGTTTAGTTTTTAGCTTTTAAATTTTTATTTAAATTTAGTAATATTTATTTATTTCTAAAAAACCCAGAAACCCAAAGTCAATAACCCCGCTAAGAAAACAACTCCGTCCGGGGTTTTGATTTTTACTATTTACAATTTATTAATTTTATCAAAAATTTAGGTTTAAAAAAAGTTGAATTAAATTATTTATAAATATATTAAATAATGGTAATTTTTTTATTATTTTAAAAATATAATTCCGAATTTTAATGTATAGTGGGCGCGTTTTTAAGAATAGTTTTAATTAAAAAAGTGAAAATTGCAAAATTTTATTTTTCAGAAATGTTTAATTTTTTTAATAATTTTTTTGACCTTGTCTAAGTGGCAATTTTTAAACCCTTTAAAATTTGCCCCGCTTTTAAATGTATACAAAGTTTTGATTCTTATGCTTAAGTTGACCACCCATGTTTCTTAAGTGCAGGAACAAATTATCGTGGGGCCAATAGGGCTGTATGGAGGAACAGATTTCCCATTTAAAAGTTTATAGATTTTTCCGATCATGTCACATTTTTACGAAAAATTTGAGTATTTCTGCCTTAATGAAAATAATGAGGTCTTATTTGAAATTGAACAATTGCGCTAATAAAAAAAGCGTGGCAAGTTGAGTGGGTATCGTTTTGCTCATCAATGCCCGTCCCTTGGCAACACCAAAGATTCTCAAATCTTTTAAATGGGAAATTAATATTCCATACGTGATCGGGAGGACTCCTTTGTTCCTCCTTGAAAAACACCGGGTGGTAGATTTCAAGCGATAACGAATAAAAATTTTGATACAGGGTTAACAAGTCACCAGAATTTTATGAGGGGGTATTTGGTCCACGTTATGAAATGTAATTTCAGGAAATTAGTGAAAATAATTAATACCTTTATGTAAAAATAAAATTATTGGATTCTTTTTTTTTTTAATTCCAAAACGGTACTTATTAAAAAGGTGTATATACTATATAGTTCAAGAAAATTCTCTACACCTGCGGGCCAGGGATTTTGATTAATGTGTTCTGCCCGTTATAACATACGGAGCACAAACATGGGCCCTCACTAAACAGATAAAATCAAAATTACAGATTACACAAAGAACCGTGGAGAGGTCTATTTTTTTTTTTTTTTTGGGGCATAACATTAAGAGACAGAAGGCGGAACGAATGGATACGACAAAAAACCGGAATAACCGGATGTAGTTGTGAGAGCGGCACATTTGAAGTGGGACTATGCAGGACACAGCCAGAACCAAAGAGCGCCAGAGTAATACAGTGGAGGCCGTGGTCAAGAAGAAGAAGTAGGGGGAGACCACAAATAAGATGGTACGACGACATCAAGAGAATTGCAGGACTGCCGTGGGTAAGAATCGCACAAGACAGAGAAGGATGGCGACAGAAAAGGGAGGCCTATACCCAATACTGGGTGCAAGAAGGCTAAAAGAAGAAGAAGAAGAAGAAGATACTATATAGTATAGGCTCTGTATAGTGTGTTAGTCGTGAGTTTGACGAGATGTGCCGCCTATCTACTGATTAAATTAATAATTTTTTTAATGGATTTATCTCTTTAAAATTTAGCGATTGGTTTAACTGAATTTTTCTAATTTGTTTTTCGTAATAGCGTATTTGGGTGGCTTGAAGTGAGAATTTATTGCGTCGCCACCCGGGATCACAAAGATTTTACTATACACTATAATTCGATGTTGATTGTAATGAACCGTTCTATGAAGGACGTAAATTGCTTCTACAAGTTTCGTCAAACTGTCGTTTACTTTATTACGAATTTCGGATATAAAAAACTCTTTTTGTACCTGACTTTTTTACAAATTAACGCAACGGCGCCAACAAGCGTATACGCGCATTTATTACCAATCTTAGCATGTGTATTTCCGTTAGGTATGTGCAAATGGTACAGATGCTAATATTAGAAATTTATTACAAGATAAATCACGGCCTACACTGCGTGGGCGAATGCATCTAACTTTAACGATTCAATTAGACTCGGAAAATTCTTATTTGGTCGAATCTCGAAGAAAGTTCACGGTCCCTTTTTCCATTACGAAAACGATTAAAATGTAATAGTGTTCCCGAGAATAATGGAAACAATTAAAAACGTACATAATACTTACGTTTATTTTTACACTCGGTAAAGCGGAAGGTCGTAAATTTTAATCAAGCTCTGTTAAAATTTATTCTTTGCTAATTTGTAAAAAAGCGTAATGCAGATGCCAGGTTTTATTTACAGATGAAGAGTTTATTCTTCGATAATAATTGGTATGATTTTTTGCTTATTAGGAAAATGGTAGATAGATTATTAATGTGTAGCCAAAAATTTAACTTTTGCATTTTTTTATGTTCAGTTTTAAAAGGGAAAAAGTTCTGGAGTTTTTAAATTTTAAGAGCATCGCAAATGACGGGAAATTAATTTCCTGGACTCGTTAATCCACACGCGTTTATTTGAGGTGCACGATCGTTTTCCAGTTTGAGCTGGGCTTCCTATAAGTTAACGGAATGTTTGATGGTGAAATGCAGACGCACATTTTCGTGTGAACCTAAAGACTACGGGAAATTACAAATTAATGAAGCTTAATAATTAATTATTCTTCATCTGACATTTAATCGAACGGTCGACTGCAACCGCACAAGTTTCATTTCAATTAATTTAAATGAACACTTAATTATTATTATCTGTATCGGTAATAAACTGTTCTATTAACTCTGTTTACAGAAAATGAACGATTAAGTACATCGAAGAGTTTCAATTTATAGCTGTAAATAATGACAGTTTATGTCGGCATGCTGTGCCAATGTAATAACATGTTATCGTGCCCTCGGAGGAATACAAAACGATTATTTAAGTCACTTTCGAAGCAGCGACAGGAATGCAGAACGGAAATTCATTCATGTCCCTCATGTTGTAGTAAGTGAATGGCCTTAATAAAAATTCCGCCCCATATACGGTTATCCGACTCATAACAGACGCTAATGGTCGTTATCGGAACGTGTTATTTGTGTTCGTTCAATTGTTAGAAAATGAAAATTTATTTAAATGCGAAAAATAGTCGAAAATGTATAAATCATTTATCGCGACGAAAGGTTTAAAAATCGCGAGAAGAAGATGGTTTAGGCGTTGAAGATTTTTGTAATTGAAAAATAAACGTAGGTATGTACCTAATACCTAATGATACATTGTTCTGCTATTCCATTATATCGAATCAGTTTTGGCAGAACGTCTTAAACTCACAAAAAGTAAATTTTACAGGAGCGTACATTTTGCGTTGTAGCGCGTAGGTATAAGCAGATACTTTTTTATGGAAATACAAACCGGTACTTCTGATGGAAAAAATCGAAATATTTTTACTAGATTTTAACAGATGATTATGTCTTTGTCCTAGATGCATAAGATTGTCAGAATAACTCATTTTCGCAAAAAGTGAGCGTTAAGACGTTCTGCGAAAACTGCGTCGATATGTAGAGGAAAATCAACGTTTCGGTCATTTTTGTAAGATGTTTTTACAGAGCAAGGGGTGGGAGATGCTTTCAACTGAAATCGAAACTCTTTTTAATATTCTATGCTTTTTCATCGATATCTGCTGCGTTAAAACGTTTGTATCTCATGACCTATCACAATTATCTTGAAAATTCAAAGTATCAACCTACTTACTTACCTATTTATTTTTTCCAGTATTTTTATATTTATCCAACCGAACTAAAATTGCGAAATTAAATCTACTTTTACAGGTTGGTAATTGTTATTTATACATATTTATTTATCATCTCAATTATTCTTTTATAAATACTATAAAGATAAAATATATTTATTTAAATAATTAGAAACAGGATTATTAATAGTTTTCTTTAAATACTCATAAAAAATCATCAAAACTCATATGCATGCTTGTTTATTTACGGTAATCTCGATAACCATTTCCAGATCTTTTTTTAAATTTCGTATAACGCCGCTTATATAATGAGTTCTCTTTTCCACATACTTGTGTTAGGTATTTGACAAATATCCATTTCTCGAAATTCGAAACCAGTGCGGAAAAGCATTTGCTGATTTGTAAATTTGTTTACTTTTCACTTTGTACAAATTACATAATATCTTCCTAACTCGTTACTTCGATCGCGATGACTTGTTAAATGGTGAAATATGTTTTAAGGGTTGATTTTGCTTGTTTAGTATTTTCCGAGTTTTAATGTTAGACGATTTACAAAATAATAAAATGATTATGAGCAGCCTTTGTAGGTGTTAAACAATTTCACGGTTTGCTTTAAAATAAACAGGTGGCTATTTTTGGCAGTTCCATATATATGCTATTTGGAAATCGTAATTTTCTCTTTATTATCTCGATCGTCTTATGAATATTTATAATTAATTATAATAATGAAAGGTTTTTATAATATACTATAAATACTTATAAATTAAAAAAATTAAATTTTAATACTGCTCGCAGATTTAGTTAAGCATACTACAGTCGAACACGAATTTAAGTGGAATATCAAAAGAATTCGACTAGGTAAGAAATTTACGAGATTCGACTGTAGGCAGTTATCGTACCTATACATAATTTAATAACGAATTGTAAAGAAAATGATCGTTGGCGTTTTTATGCAAAAATTAAAAAAAATAATTTTATAATTTAATGTTATTTTTCTGCTAGTCTAATAATAACGATTTTTAAAGTAAAGATCGATATTTCAGAATTAAATTCATAAAAAATATCCCAGCGAATATTATCTATGAGTAAATTAAAAAAATTCTGCGGGTCATAAGTGAAAGTTTAATTCCAGCTATAAGTAATCGATTAAACAAGCCCAACGAGATGAACATAAAGTAACGTTGTGGACGCAGTGTAATTATTGAAAGTTATGCAAAATCGATTGTTTGTAAATTGAAATTAAGTGCGCAAAAAGCGATTGTGTGCGTAATTGTGTAACGGTTAGCATACGTATACATACTTTAGCTATTAAATTTTTTATTCTCATCATAAATGTGTACCGTTACAAACATTTTGTTTGTTTTATTTTATTTTATTTAAACTGAAATAGATGAAAAAATAGGCATTATCGATTATGTAAATAATTTTAAAATTGCAGATGAGAAAATTTAGATGACTAAGGACGTTATGTTCTTACGTTAGTTTGTTAGTGCGGCATTTATTAGATCAAAATTAGCAACTTCTCTTGTATTCTGAAAACTTCTTTGTATTTAGAAAGCCGAATGTAATGAGACTTCAAAAAAATATCAAAAAACGATTTTTGTGCGTAAATTTTAAAATGCCTTTTCCCAGGATCATTATGAAAAATGCGTAAATTGAAATCTTCAATTGTTATTGAAAGTTGATCATTACAAACAAGTAGGTACTTAAACCAACCGTGTAAGATAGTCAATCGAAAACGCTGTAGCCCGTGCGAAACAATTTCAAACACTTTTGTTGACAGACGTTAACAAAATAATGTTTTAATTATGAAGACATCTTATATACTATTGTGGTCGTTCGAAAAATAAATGTGAACGAAGTTGGTTACGGCGATTTATTGCTGCCGCCTTTTCGACTTTTTCAAATTCTCGCAAACGATTCAAGTCCTTTTCTGTTTTACCAAATCAAAATTTGAAGGATATGCACGATAAACTTTTGTGTGCCGTGTTCGATGATCGATAGAAGGAAACGGCTTGACGTACCTTATCTGCTCCAACCAATGTACTTACTGTTGCTGAACAGTACCTGATCATCCGGCGAGGATTCACATTCATAGTGTACTTGCAGGCGTTCCCATTCTTATAGGTACCTATAGTCGTTCAAATTTTATTTCGATACACGACAACAATAATGGGCTACTATAGATGATGACGTTTACCATGTGGTATTACTTCGTACGTCGTATTTTTACAGTGTGTACCTACTAATAAGTTGTAGTCTTTCTTTGCAATATGTATGTGTGCATCGGTAGAATATATCTATAGTTTTCCAAATGTTGTATTGAATTACAAATAAGCATAGGTACAATACAATCTACAATCATCTTTTTATTGATGGCGTGCTCTAAATAAAATTTGAACGATCTATAAGTGCAATTCATTTTCCAATCTCCAAGGATTACTTCAGCAAGCGTTTATTTTACATGTTGGCTTCCGCGTTCACTTCGTCGAATTTTTTTATGCGGTCATCGGTAATCGATATTGATTGCAAAACTGAATAGTGAACGCCATTAGCTTGGAAAAATATACGACGTTGTAGCTTAGAGATGTGTTTTAACTACCTATTTTTTAGAAATCGGTAGGTACGCTTTTTCTAAATAAGGGCATTTATTAAACAAATCTAAAGAGTTAAATGTACATTGTATAGCAATTATATTATGGATTGCATGGATTGATCGATAGGTACTATTGAAAAGATAAAAACATAATAATATTAAGTTCTACCACCGTGATTGTGCAAAAGACGAGGTTGCTTCGGTTAAAATTGAAAACTTTTAAAACAATTGCAACACGTATCATTCGAATTTTAGTATCTTGTACAATAACAAAACATTATTCGGCAGTTGTACTGCACCTTTTTAGATATCACGCATAGGTATTACCTACTTATGCTTTAAGGTTGGGTTTCATAATAAAAATAAGAGGAAACTTTAAAAATTAATGTTTGATATTACCTAAGTACCGTACTCTGACAACGCATTATTGTAACAATTATTTAAAATTACTTTTAAAGTGTGTATTAGGCACTTAGGTGCTTTAGTGCTGATTATGAAACTGCCTTAAATCATAAACCTATTTACCTACATATATGTTCAGTTGAATTAATTTTGAGATTTCCAACGTTTATTTCTTGGTTTTCCCACAACCCCATATTTGCAGGTATCCAACCTGCGTTATTTCTAAATATATATATATATATATATATATAAAAACCGTGTGTCCCATGATGGAGTTGACAAGAGGAAAAAATCTTTTATTATTTTACGACAAAAGTCATTCTTTATAAAAAGTTCTGCTTGTTGAGTAGATAAATTAACCATCGGAAAATCTAAGATTAAATGTACAGAATGTCCACAAACTAAGATAACATGAAAATGCGTCAACAGAAAAGTATCATTTATTGCATGTTTTAAAGTCAACAAAATTACTCTACAAGGCCACCTACAACTTCCACACATACATTCGCCCTTTTAATAAATTCACCATAGACTTTGCGTATGGTTTGTGGTCCATTTATCTCATTCACCGCATCCTGTATTCGTGCTTTTAGTATTTCCTGATCATGCGGCAGGTCATTTTCGTAAACTTTTGCTTTAAAGTACCCCACAAAAAATCAAGAGGTGTCAGGTCAGGTGATCTAGCAGGAAAATTTATTGGTCCAAATCTTCCCATCCATCTTTCTCCGAACTGATCTGTCAACCACTGCCGTACCAAAAGCGTTGAATGAGCAGGGCATCCGTCTTGTTGCCAGAAAATGTTACGCCGCATTTCTAGCGGTAAATTATCTAGAAACGGTAATAGATAAGTTTCTAAAAGACGAACATAAACGTGTTGATTCAAATTCTCGTCAATAAAATATGGTCCAACGATCCGATCGTAAAAATTCCGCACCAAACATTTACACTTTTATAACGTTGACTTCGTTTTTGAATTGCGTAGTTTGGATTATGAAAAGCCCAGTAGCGACTGTTCTGTGATGAAACGTGACCATTGGTGCAGAAGGTTGCTTCATCAGTAAAAATATCATTCTATGAAAACGTGTATCTACGAGGTAATTCTCACCAACCCATAAACAAAAATCCAATCGCTTCTCTTCATCTCCATTTTCAAGTGTATGTCGGAACGGGCCCGAACTTTGTTTTCTTGATAAATTCTCTGCAAATGAGATTTACTAATATTCGGTCTTTGTGATCGTTTCCGTAAGGATAATTTTGGTGTTTCTATCACTGAATCTACTGCCAAAAGTGTAGCCGTATCGTCTTCTTGTATTTTTCTTAGGTTTCTTACCATTTACTACAGATCCAGTTAAATCAAATTTTTGCACAAGTTTGCGCAGTGCTTCGCGCGATACTGCAGTGTTTGGGAATTTTTCGTGAAACATGTCTATAGCATATCGATAACATACGTTTCCAATTCCATAACATTTAATCAAATAAATACGTTCTTCGATAGTTACATTTTGCAACTCCAACGGAAAATAACTGACAAATCTACAATTAATGACGTTTACAGTTCAATAGGTATAATTAGACAATACAACAACCTTTGATCGCCAAGATTGTTAAAGAACTTTTTCTGTTAACAATAAACTCTAAAATGCAATAAATGATACTTTTCTGTTGAAGCATTTTCATGTTATCTTAATTTGTGGACATTCTGTACATTTAATCTTAGATTTTCCGATGGTTAATTTATCTACTCAACAAGCAGAACTTTTTATAAAGAATGACTTTTTGTCGTAAAATCAATAATAAAGATTTTTTTCCTCTTGTCAACTCCATCATGGGAGACACGGTATATATATACACTAGTAATAAAGTAATTTCTTAAAAGTTTCTTTTCATTTTTGCGGCTAAGTTTCAACGATCTCATCTTAATTAATGATCAATGTTAAGGTATCGGTAAGTTTTCGACGGCATGCAATTAAAATAACAGTAGATATAAATATACTGTGTCTTCTGTTTTTATTTCTGTAAATCTGTCCAATTACCTGTTACGTAATCTTCACGATTCCCAGTTGTAAAAACAATTTAATTAAAAGCCACCTACAAAACAAGTGCAGTAAGAAATAAGCCGCCACAAAGATTTGGCGTAAATAATTTATGTATTCCGTAAATGAGAAGATAAGTTGGCGATTCGCCACGTTCATAAAATGTCGCCTTCGGGTAGATACCTAATATTGAATTTATTATGTACAATTAAACGCAGAACTTGTCGTTGCACATTGAACTTTGCCGAACGCGTGCATACGTATTTACTTTCTAAAAATAAATTTCATTCTAGATCGATGCCGATTTTATGTCCTAGTTAACACAATTTCGCCGCGATTACTACATACATATTCGATCCATGAAACGTAGTATTTTCTAGCGTAAAAGTCGGCACTTTTTGTAAGCCTTACGAGTGAACAAATGAAGCAATTACACTACAATGTGTGGCTTAAATAATAATTTTCCTAATATAATTAAGGTTTGCCTTGTTTAATTTCCGGCTCATTTAATTTAAGCCCAAGATACGAATTTGGGCGTTAAAACTAAACTTTAATCCTCATGGGAAGAATGTGGAAGTCGCGAAAAGCGTTTGCGTGACGTTAGGTAGAGATAAATACTACTCCGGCATGCTGAAATTAATAAAATGTCGTGTACTTACTTATATGTATGCACTTTATATTAGTTACATAGGTATGTACATATAATATAAGGTGTACGCAGTCTTTTATTTGTGTTTTATCATTTTTAAATAATTAGTCTCGCAATTTTATTTATAAGAATTTGTAATTACATAGGTAATGCTTAATCGGGAGAATCGATGGGAATAAAACGTCAAAGGAGTCTTTAATTGTTCTTCGAGGTCTTTTATTAAAATTCCTCGAGAAAGTTAATTACTCTAAAATAAGCAAATTGCGATATTAAATTTATGTCACCTTCCACTCCGCGTTCGTGATACTAAAACGCATCTAAAGTAAAAGTTAAATTTAGACAAAACTTTCCTAGTTTAAAGTTTACCAACTTTAATCAACTATGTAGGTAATTTCGGTAATAGATTCTCAAAATGGCACCTTAATTAACACGGACCCTTTAGTTCGATGACGGACGCCTTTAATACCCCGGTAACAGGACCTTAAACGAGTTCGGACCTTTTAATTCTGAAAATAATAAATTAACGGCAACTCGAGCGCGAATAAAAAAGAGCAATCCGTTATCATCGCACATACACGGAAGAAGTGGGTGTGCAATTGTGGGTGGTAAGTACGGGGCGTAAATCGATGTAGCCTGGTGCAAGATCGATTCCGAGCTGCACTGCAGGCATTTCGAATCCTTGCAAACCGGAGCCTGTCCTTTTGTCTAGGAATGTGGGCCGCAGTCGGTACTGCCACTGGGCCAGGGTCGCAATTCAGGGGACCCCCTAATACAGCGGACCCACATTCTGTCACGCAGCGCGCCCGTTCGTTCTTTGCTCGCCGCAGATTGGCGTGAGAATCGTTTGAAGTTTTATTGTTAATCGTGCGGCATAGTTTAGACTCTTCGGCCCCACATACGTAGATTCGATTTGACGAACATGTTTTTTCCACCGCGCCCACATATTTTTGTTTAGGTAATTATAAATTATTGGCGATGTGGGACGATGATGCGCCATGAAGACCGCGAAAGTCGTAACTTTTTGACTCGAACTTTGTAAACAATTATTGTGATTTACAGTTGAAATGTAAAATTTGTCTATATAGGTAGATTTAGGTAATACATAGATATAAATTTTCATTTTGCGAAAAGACATAGAACACACGTATACATGATTACACAAACCGTACACTAGAAGAATAAATAAAAAAGCCAATTATTTTTGAGGTGAGGCTCTTTTAATCACCCTTTCTTACATATAAAAACCAAGAGGTTTATATGTAAATAATAAAAAAAACAATCACTTTTTAATCAATATAATTAAAAACATCAAAATGAGATCTATTTCCATTATTTTTATGGTTATCCGGACCATAACCGGTAAATATTTTTTTGGGGATCTCAAAGAATCAGCTGTTCCAGTAGTTTTAGGGTTTTAAATTATTTTTTAAAAATTACTATCCCTACACACATCTTCAAAAAAGGGGCAAAAATTTCCATGAAAACCGAAGAATTGATCTTGTTTGTTCAAGGCATTTGAAATCTTTTGTTTTCTGCCAAGAAGTTAAATAAAAATGAGCTTTTCACGCTAACAAAATTTAAAATTTTTGGCAACAAAGATCGGCGGGGTTATTTTTTTTAAGAAAATAATTGTGGCATTATAAATTAAAGAATTTTAATAAAGAATTTTTAATGGGGTTTTTTACATAAAATTTTAAAATTGGGATTGAAACCATTTTCAACGAAAATTAGGCAGAATTCCATATTCCTATAAACTAAAATTTAGGTCGGTGCCTCGGGAAATCCCATGTTATTTATTTAAATTTATTTCCAAACTTTTAGTCTGTTGTGTAAAACACCGATTGTGAGGAAAGATAAGAAGTATAAATATACAAATTATTTTGTTCGTAATTTTATCTTTCGATTTTTTTTGGTTACCTGGTAAATCTTGTAATTAAAACCTGATTGGTTTTGGGATAATTACTGAATAAAAATTAAGAAGTAATTATTGCATTTTATTTTTTTTAATAACCTGTCCAAGATAAGAATGCAAATGGGGATTTGAAAAGGGTAGAAGATAAGGGTGGCTAAAAAGAAAAAGTTGCGTTTTAATATTTCACATGCTTCGCAAAATTCTTATTTTTATCGTTTTCAAAATTTCAAAAAGGATTTTTGGACGTTTCTTTTCAATTTATTTTAAAGATAATTTTAAAAACTCCCTTTTTTCTACATTTAAATAAAAAAAATTTTTTAAAAATTAAAAGGGGAGTATTCCTATAAATTTAAAAATCTAACCCGGTTTTAAAATTTATTCAAAAATAAAGGAAAAAAAAACTAAACCTTTTTCCATAAATTTTACTTTTTTAATTTTTAACCCTTTATTTTCCTAAACTTAACTCATTTTGAAAAACCCAATTAAATTGTAGGTTTAATTTAATAAATTTGATTTTTAAACTGGTTTTGGGTCCCAAAAATTTAAAATTGCAAAAAATTTTAAAGGGTTTTTGGATTTTTTTTTAAAAATTAAAAAAATTTTTGGGGTAAAAAAATTACCACCTTAAATTTAAAGGGTTTTACATGTAAAACTATTAATTTCCTTTTAACTTTTCTTTTAAATTTTATTGGATTTGTTGGCTGTGCAAGGTAACAATAATTTAATTCGCATGACCATTTTTGAACCAATTAAAAAATTTGTTAACTACCCGTAAAACAAAAGGGTGAAGAATTACAAACTAAATTTTTCAAATTTATAAAAGGCCCAAAAATGTAATCTTAAATTAATTTGGAATTCGAATTTAAACTTACTGCAAATTTGAATACATTTAGGTTTAAAATGTTTTTCCCAGTAGGGTTTTTTTTCAATTTCATTTTAAATCTATTCTTTCCGTAAAACTCAAATTTGAGAAAAGATTAGGAATTAATTAAATTGACAACCCAATTTTTACATTTATTAAAAGCCATTTAATTTAAGGTGCATTTTGAGAGCAAACTTATTTTGGACTATTCGGTTCCTTAAAGTTTAAAACTTTGCCTTCAAATCCAAAAAGGTAAATAATTGTTCCCGTAATGGAACCGCTATTTTTGAACTGTGGAAAATTTAAAGTTGGGTTCGACCCCGTTTTCTTTTTCCGGAAAAACTTTTGAAGTAAAAAAATTATTTTCCGAATTAAAAAGTTAAATTATTAAAAATCTTATCTTGTTAAAATGAATTAGTTTAAGTTAATTAAAATTTTGCTTTGTTTTTAACTTGATTCTGTAAAAGGAAATACGGTAAAATTGTGTAATCCAAATTTCGTAACTATTTTTAAGATTTTTAAAAAATTGAAAATTTTTAGTCAATATTTGGATATGTCGATATCATTTCCCATTTTTTTTAAAAATTTCATCGAAAGAATATTTAAAAAAAAATTTTGGAAACTGATCCAAATTGTTTCTGTTGCTCGAAATTTTTTAATTTTTTTTAACGGGAAAATTAAAAAAATATTTTTGGAAATTTGGGAAAAAGTATAAAAATTTTATAAAAAAGGAAATTTATATTTCCCGTTTAAATAATTTTATCTAAGTGAATATAATATCTGCTAAAGTAAACTTTGTTATCATCCCTAAAGAATACCGTTTTAAAGTGCTTTTTGAAAAAATAGAAATTTAATTTCCAGATTAAAAGTAGTTAATTATAGTTTTGATTTTTGGCAAATAAAATCTGATTTGTAAATCTTTTTGTATATTCAGTTGGGTAAAATTTAAAATATTCATTCAAATTTTAAACTAATATTGTAATAAAATTTATAATTTTTATTGGAAGAAAGAAACGGGTGAAAAGTTACCTATATTAGTTTTTATTGATGAAGAAACAATGGTTTGGAAAGTTGGTCGGTTTAATTTAAAATAAATTCCAAAATTTTTAATAGATTTCCCTTTTTGAAATTTTAATTTTAAAAATTTTAAGAATTTCAAAACTTAAAATTAATAGTTTTGGTTTGGTGGATTACAATTAAGGAATTAATTTTAGGTTTTCGCAGTTGGTTGATTATTATTTATACAAAGTCCTATTAAATTTTTGTTTCGAAACCATAAAAACCGCCAACAATAGGGTCCCACCCAAAAATTTTTCTTGGTTAACGAATGCCTTTTGAAAAAAGTTTCAAATTTAAATTTTACCGTGGTTTAAATTATTTGTAAATAAAATAGTATCACCCGATTATTTAATTGGTTCAATCCTCGATTGAATCTTGCATTCCATGATTGTTCGAATATCTTTTAGGTTTTATAAGCCATTTAATCTTTTTATAATATTTTTATTTTTGAAATAGTAAACCTTTTGAAGATGTGATTTACGGCCAGTTTACCCAATGTTTGACCGGTCATCAACCAATATTGTAATGAGACGAACCTAATATTTTGAATTGTAAAGTTAGTTTATTATTTAAAATAATTTAAGGAAACTTAATTTAAAATTTTAAATTAAATTTCTTTTTCCTTTTGGGAAATATTTTTTGATTTTAAAATTTTAATTAAATTATTTAATTACCCTAAATAAATGGGGTTACAATTTTTAGTAATTTCAAAGTAGACTTATTAACCTTTTACCTCCGGCGTTTCCCTGCCAAAATTTTTTGTTAAATTTTATTAGGTTTCGTATAAGGTTTTGTATAAATTTTTCTGAATGGCTTAAAACACAACAAGTCAAAGCTTCTCACGCAAAAAAATTTTGTTTTTTTCTGTTAAAATTTAAATTATAGGACTTCAAATTAGTTTTTAAATCAGGTATAAGATCCCTCAACAAATTCGGTTTTGGTTTAAAATTTAATGTCAAAAAATTGAATTTATGAAGAAATTTTGTTTTCTAAATTGTTTTTTCGTAAATTTAAATTTAAACGGAAAATAACCAATTGCTAATTCAATGAATTTTGATTTAAATATTTTAATTTTATAAAATTATTTTAATATCCTTCCATTTATATTTTTTAAATTTTTAATTTTAAAAATTTTGCGTAAAACAGAATTTATTTAATTGGCGTTAAAGCCCCGATTTAAAAGAATTTAATTGAAAATTTCCATGTCGTAAGTTCAAACAAACCCGATTCCGAAAACCGGGTTGTTCCGATCAGTTTAAAATACGTTTTCCATTCATTTTAAAAATACGTTACAACCCCAGGATTCCTAATATCCCGGGGGTGCAGAATTGGCAGAATCCCTTTTCCTTTAAAAAGAAATTTTTTCAACCGTTTTTACCCTTAATAAATGCGTATGTAAAACATCCAAAGAAAGATACATAAATTTTAGTTCCCAATTTTAATAAACCTGGGAGCGGAAAGTTTACGTAGGACACCCGGCCAAAAAATAAAATTGGAAACATATAAAAGTTTAAAGTAGGTTTGTGATTATTAAGCAGGGGAAATATAATTCCAAAGCCAACCCCGTAGCGTTCCCCCTAACAACCTTTGGTTCCTGGATTTTATATACCCCAGGAATATTACCCCGGCCTTTATAACCCATGGAAGGGTTTCATCCCCTAAGTAAAGTAAAAAACCCGTTAATCTTCCAACAATTTGGTCAAATAATTGGGATAAAAATATGGTGCAGCCTTTGAACCTCGGTTTAAATGTTTGCAATGATTTTAATCCGAATTTTAATTTTTCGGATTTTACCTTCCTTACATCTTTGATAAATTAGGGAAAATAAATTAAAAAAAAATTATTATTAATTTAAAGGACCGTTTAAAACCACATTATTCATTCCCCAAAACTGTTAAAATTTTTATTGTCCGTACCTTGGAAACTTAAAGCCCGTATTGCCCGGGAATTTATTGGATTAGAATTTCCCGATAACGGGGTCCGTTTCAAGCAAGGTCGAAGCGGGGTTGCCGGGCCATTCCTTCAAACGAATGGGGGCCAAATTGAAAATCTAAACGGTCACGGCCTAGGCGCCCCACCCACTTTGGCCGTATTGGTCGGCAAACCTTTTCCCCCGTCGGCGCCAATTGGTGAGCCAATCTCCCCTTTCCTGGGGTCCGCTTTCTAAATTTACCGGCCGGTTTAAGGAGTCTTCCCGAGGCAGTCCCCGAAGGGGATTCCCTAGGAACCTTCAGCTCGCCATTTCTAAAAAGGGGAAGGATCCCGGAAGCGAAGGGGTTTTTCCTGTAAGGCGAATTCCCCCAGGCACCCCAGGACCCTACAACCCTGGACCCACCTTCAAGAAGGAAAGGGGGAACCGCTCTTTATTTGGCTTGTTTGGCCGGGCCCCGGAAATCAGCAGGTTTCCGACCACCCTCCCAAGGTGCGGCCCTAGGAATCCTGGGTCGGCGGTGAAGGGAAACCCACTTTCCGGCGCCCGACGCTTTACCGCTTGAAGCCGCCTTCCTTCACCAACGGGGACGGGCCGAAGTTCCAAAGGCCGGGGAGGTCGCCCCGGGTACGGACGGGGGAACGGGGTTCCGGCTCTCCACGGGGGTTCCCCGTTGACCCTATCGGGGCCTTGGCGAACTCCGGTCCACCTGGCAAATGCCTCGTTAAAGCGCGGTGAAAGTCTTGAATTCAGGTTCTGGTCGCGCGATTTTGCCTCGACGGTGCTCACGTCCTGTGTCTACTTTCATTCTCCGGTGGGATCCGTTTGGGGATAAATTTTAAGATTACCATCGGAAAAGCGGCACCGAGGGTTTTCAATTATTCAAAGAAATTTTAAAACGAAAGTCAGCCAAGATTTTTAAGGAGGGAAACAAAGCAACTTCAAGGTCAAAAGTTTCAAAAAAGGTCGTAATGAGATTTTTTTAAAGCTTTTGGCTCAAAAATTCGGGGCAAAATTTTCGGGGACTTTTCCCTTCAAAATTGCAAACGGCCAAACTGCAAACGGTCAGATAGTTTGGGTAAAAGTGTTTTTTAAAATTTTCTATGCCCTCCACTGGACGATTAAAAAAACAGGAGGTGGGCCGACAGAAAAGCCGAAATTTAAAGAAATTTTGACAACCCGTTACAAACTGCCCTAACGGTGTTCAACCTCAACTTGGGGAGACCAAAGGGGTTAGTTGGAATTCTTCAAACGCGGGGTTCAGTGGATAGACAAATTTGAAAGTCTGGTCCCTTTTTTGCGGTTCAAAATTTTTGAAAGGGAGCGCCCTTTAAGAATTTCCTTTAAAGCAGTCCTGACCTTGCGGAATGCTAACAAATTCAAAAATTGTATCAAGTAAGAAAAAGGGAAGTATAATTGGATCCTTTTAAATTTAAAGAAGCAAAGTATTTTGTGGTTCTGGGTTTTCTTTAAACGAAATTCCTTTTCGAGTTTAAAAGGGCCTCGACCGTTAAGTTCTAAAAAGGTTTCTAAGGGAGGACAAAATGGGGAAAAAAAAAGTCAAGGCGGCTGTTTGCTTTTTGGAAACTTTGGAGGCCAAAAGTTTCAAAAGGTTAAAAGAGTTCTTAAAACCCGGGGTAAAAAGCTTCAAAGCTCGGGTCGAGGCCCCAGAAAGCAAAGTTTTTTGCGCCTTTACCGTCCCGGTTCGAACCCGGTCCGTTCCTTCCTGGAAAAAGGGGGTGGACTTTTCGAACTCAAAGGGAAAACTTTTGAAAGAAACCCCGAGGTTGTTGCGAAGCCGTCAAGAATTTAAAAAGAAAATTTGCGGTTTCCGTCAGGCCCATTAACAATTTCGTGGGGGAACAATTTGGTCCCACAGCAATGTTTTCGAAATTTAACCGCAAAGTTAAAACCTTGGGAAAAGTTCAGGGTTCCTCAAAATCCAAAGAAAATTTTGGGTGAAACAAAGAACTCGACTTTCTAAAAATTTAAATTTATTCCCCGGCAGTTTAAGTTGAAGGTAATAATTTTCCTTAAGAATAAATTTATAAACCCTGTTTCAAATAGTTCAAAATTTTTTAAATAGCAGAAAAATAAAAGAAAATATAAAAGTAAAAAAAGTAAAATAAAATTTTAAAGTCAAAATGAATACAAGAGTCAATTAAAACCGAATAAATTAAAAGGAAATTTGGGGAAAATTAAATAAATTTACGGCTAAATTCCGAAGTTTATCAAGGAGTTAAATTAAAGGTAAAAAGAAAAGGGCAAAATAAAAGCAAAAAAATACAGATTTAAGGAAGAAAAAAGGCAACAAAAAATAATTTATTTAAATCCGAAAAGTTCCCAAACTTTTGATTGTTATTAAAATTTATTGGTTGATGGAGTTAATAATTTAATTTATAATAAAAAAGGGGAAAGGTGGCCAGGGGTGCCCCAGTAATTAAAAAGTAATTTAAGAAATTTGTTTCAGCTTAATTAATATCCAGTTGAAAATTCAATAATTCCAGCTTTTACTTCAAAGAGTAAAATTTGAAGTAAAATTAACAGTCCTTAAGTTTCACAAATTAAGGAAAGGAACACGGAACACTTTGGGTTTAAAAAGTTCAAATGGAAAAGGTATAAATAAAAAAATATAGGAAAAACTGAATTTTACCTCCTTAAGTAGTAATTTAAAACCCTTAATGGCAAGGCCCGCCAATTTTTCAGGAGAAGTAACAAATCCCAAAAATATGAATCGGAGTAGAATTTTACAAAAACTAAAAAAACTTTAAAATAAAAATTTTTGCAAAACTCTTCTGGGGAAACCCCCGAATAGACCGGATTGAAAGAAATTATCAGTTTAAAAATTTTAAAAATAACCCAATTTTCAAAAAAAATTTTTAACGATTTAAGGGAGGTTCCGGACCTTAAATAAATTGGTACCAAATATTTCCCAAAGAAGGGGAATTGGAAACAAAAAGGAATACCAAGAAAACCACGGCTTAAAAATAACAATCCAAAAGTATCTTGAGCAAAAAATTAACAAAGAAATAAAGAATTCAAACAAAGGGTAAATTGTACCAAAAGCCTGGACTAAAAGATGGCACCATTTTTATGGTTAAACCCAAAGAATTAATTTCATGGCCTAATCTCAAGGGGTCCAATTTAAACAGGAGTAAAAAAAATCTGGATAAATTGGATTTGAAAAAACGGGGCCTCCAAGGGTAAACATTAGGTAATAAATTTAAACCTTTTCCAATTTAAATATTTTTGACAAAATTTTAAAAATTAAAATTATAGGGGAAAATGAAAAGAGTTTTCAAATCAACCAAAAATTAACGTAGGTTTAAATGTTTAAAATTTTCCGTCCAAAAAGGAGTTTTAAAGTTTTGGCGGATTTTTTGGTTTAACAAATTTGTTTAAAAGTTTTAAACTTTGGCCCCACAAGGTCAAAATTGTTTTAAATTTTGGGGACGCATTAACAACCCCAAAAATAAACTTTTTAAAAGTTTTGTAAAAAGAACTTTTCAAAAACCTTCTTTATTCGAAAATCTGTAAACAAAATTATTCGCCGAAGAAAACTATGTCCTAAAGTAATTTAAACCATTTGATTTTTAATTTAAAAAACCCTTTTCGGTTTATGACCAAAATTTTTTAAGAAAAAAATTTCAAAAATTTAAATTTCAGCGAAAAATTTAAAAGAAAATTTTACTTTCAACGGTAAAAAGGTATTTTAGTTTTAAAGGTTTTTTTAATTTAAATAAAAGGTTATTAACGAAATTGACAATAAAAAATTAAAAAATGTTAGGGACAGTCCGAAAAAGAATAAATTTTGGTTTTTAAACCTTTAAAAACGGAATATTGGCTATTAACCGTTTTAATTGTAAGGGAGGAAAGGATGAAATAATAAACAATTTAATTAAAAAAGAACCGCGAGACTAAACGGAGGAAATAAGTTTTGTTTAAAAGTTTGCCGCAAAGTCCTGACAATGTGGGGTAAAAATGTTAAGAAAGGAGTAATATTAAATAAAAGAAAATTTACATTCCAGTTTCAAGAAAATAAAAGTTGTTTTAAATTTTGAAAGGACTTTATATAATTATAAAGTCTAGGATTATACACTACATGTCTATTTTATGCAACATTGGCATTGAAATTTTAGGCCAAATGATTATAAAACTTTGGGTCCTATAAGTCTTTTACGCATTTAAAAAAAGTGAAAACGAAAAAAACGTCGTAAATTTTAAATAAGCCCGAAACTACAAAAAGAATTAGTCGAGAAATATTTAAACCGGAACACAATTAGTTTTTAGGCCCCTAAATGCGCAGAAAATTGTAACTTTACTAATTTTCCTTTCAAAGTCGTAAACCGTCCTCAAATTTATTTTAAAAGTTATTAACATATTTTACCCAATAATTTTGAAAGCGATAAAAAATTTCCCTACTATTAAATTATTAAATAACCTCAAAATTTAAATAAAAATATCCCAAAAACTCCCCTTTTCAAAAACCCGGCCCCGAAACCGAAAATTGGAAACTTGGAAAAATTTCATTAAGGTTTTATTTATAACCTGTGGTTTCGAAAAACTTGGTAATCAATTCATTTGGTTTCGCCGGGTTTTAGTAAAATCAAACGGGACCCCCTTTTTATTTAACCAAAGGGAAGGGGAATTTTGGAAATTTTCTGGAAGGCTAAAAATTGGTCACGAAACTTAATAAAATCAGGAAATTTTAAAAAAAATAAAATTGCACGGGGTTAATCCCATTCGGCCCTAAAATTCAAATACAAGTTTGTTTTACCTTTCCGTCCCCCGGACCATTGGGGCAATAAAGAATTGACGGACAAAGCGGTTTGTTTCGGCTTTACCGAGCGGGGAAGCGTCTTTTCTTTCGGGCCCCAAGGTTCGTTCAAATTTTTCTTTATTTAAATTAAAAACAGTTAAAGAAAAATTTATTATTTTACTCGGTAAAAATTTAAAAAAACGGGGTGCCCTTTCAAATGTTGTGCCAAAAGGGGTTTAATCGGGAAAAAAATTATTTTTTAAATATAAGTTTTCCTTAAATAATAGCCACTTTTGCAAATTTTAAAATATCCTGAGAATAGTCCCGGGTTCGAACTACAGAAGACGTCCCAAATTTACAACAACCAAATGGTTTATCTGTAGGCTTAAATGTTTAATTTTCAAAACCCGAATTCTCAAAAAACTTTTATTTTTAAATTTAAAGGTTTTCTGGATTTTTTTTGGTTAACTAATTTAATTTGAATGATTTTAAAAAATTCTCCGAAAACACGATGTCCAAAGGTTTTTTTAAATTTTTATTTTTTAAACAATTTACGCAAAAGGAAAATTCATTTTTTAAATGGGATTTTTTTCAACAAAATTTTTAATTCCTAATCTGGATAACTAATAATTTAATTCTTTTTGAAAATTCAATGTTCACTATTATTAACCCAAAGGGTTTTTTCAATTTCCCATCTTACCTGTTAAAATAAAAATAAAATTGTTTTTAAATTCAAATTTTAATAAAAAACCGACGAATTTTTCAAAAAAATAAAAATTTCATTTTTGCCTTAACCAATCCCCTTAAATAAATTAAAATTATTTATTTTTAGGGGTTAATAAAAGTAACTAAAATCTGTCAACCAATTTTTAATTTTATTTTTATAACCAATGAGGTAATTTTGAAATTCGACGGTAAATATTTTAAAATGATTAAAAGGTTAAAAAATTTAAAAACCGAGTAAATAAAATTTGTTTATTTTAATTTACCTTTAAAACTTTGGCCAAATTGCGCCTATTATTTTTTTTATTATATTGGTTTTAAAAATTTTTTTGAAAAGTTGGTGATTTAAAACCTTTTTATATAAAAAAAGGTAAACTTGCGTTTAAACATTAAAAATTTTCGGGCCCAAAATAGATTATTTAAGAACGGTTTTTAAAATCTTTTCGACAAAAGTTGGTTTGCACACATTTGTTGGCCTAAAAAAATGTAAGAAGAGATAATTATAATTTAATTTAAAAATTGCATCCACATGTTACGTTAAATGTTTACAATTTGTTAAAAAATTAAAAGGCCAATTATTCGAATTAAAATTGTTGATTAATAGCCACAGGTTTCAAAATTTTTTGGCACGAGGTTTCTTTAAATTATTCTAATCGGGAAATTTATTTGTTATACGTTTTTCGATGCTTAATTAATCGGTTTTATAAATTTTAAAAGAAACATTTTTAGTGAAGTAAATTTACTTGCCCTATTAAAATTTTAAACATAATTAATTTAAATTTCCTTTAAAGAACGGAATATCCTAATAGAAAATTTTTTAAGAACTAATAAAAATTTAAACAAAAAATTTGGCCAAAATGTTGGTAAGAAATCCAATTTTACCTTTAAAAAAGCTAAAAATTGTTTTATTTTCAAAACAAAATAACCAACTTAATAATTTTAATTTATAATAAGTTTTACTATTTTAACCCATTCGTTTTTGGACTGAAATTTATACAATTTCCAATATTTATTGTTCCTAAATTTAAAAAGTTTTGATAAAACAAAATTACCCACGGAAAGCTTTCTAAAAATTATTTAAACGCGAAATCCGGTTTAAATTTGCATAACTTTTAAAGGGGAAATTATTTAAATAAATTGTCGATTTTTGTTTAAAATTAAATTGGTGTTTGGTTCCGAAAATTCAAATTTTTGTTAAAATCAAATTCATGTTGTTTTGCGCTGGTTAATGGAAAAATTAACAGAAAAACAAATCCCTTTTAATTTTTTAAAAAGAATTTTCCCCGGGTTTCATTTTTTTTTTAAAAAAAATTTTTGTGATTTTAAAATTAAAAATAAATTTTTAAAATTTTTAAAATTTCCCTTTTTTTCCCTTTAAAAATTTAAAAAAGGGGAAAAAAATTTTTATTTAAAATAAATTTTAAAATTGTCCAAAAAATTTTTCCCTTCCTTTAATTTTCCGGGCCAAAAAAATAAATTTTTGGGTCCAAAAATCCCGGGGAAATTTTTTTTTCTTTTGGAAGATTTTTTTTTTTCCCCACTTCCCCAAATTTCCAAATTTTTTTAAAAAAAATTATAAATTAAAAAAAATTTTTTTTTCTAAAAAGGGTTTTCCCTTTTTTAAAAAAAATTTTTAAGAAGCTTTTTTTAAATAAAAATTTAATTTTGGTTTTAAATGGGTTTTTGGGATATTTTTTAAAAAATTATTTTTTTTTTAAATTTTGTTTTGGCCTTAAATTTAAATTTTTAAAAAGGGCAAATTTTTTTTAAATTTTAAATCCCCGGGTAAAAAAGGGGTTTTTTTTCAATTTTCAGGAAAAGATTTTAAAAATTTGGGGGAATCTTTGAAATTTTAAACTATATTTTTAAATTTTTTTGATTTTTAATTTAAAAAAAAACCCCAAAGTTTTTTTAAAAAATTTAAAAATTTTATTTTTAAATTAAAGTTTTTTTTGGATTTTTAAGGTTAAAAAAATAACCCTTTTGAAATCTTGAAAAAGGGTTTAAAAAAAATTTTTCTAAAAAATTAAAATTTTCCCTTTAATTAATTTTTTTGAAATTTTTTTAAAACCCAAAATTAAATTTTTGGTTTTTCCCTTTTAAAATTTTTTATTTTATTGTAGATGCACTTGTGTAAGTTGTCACGTTTCCTTTTTATAAATTACTCCAATTGAATTATAAACATTTCGAATTGTGGTTGCGAGTTTTTACTAATTGATTAACGTTCGTTTAAAATAAAACTTTTGTAGGTGTAGGCAACGGTCTATTGTATAGAAACATGGTTTTTCCTTCATGATGGTCAGATTAAAAATCCCGCTGCATTGTTTAGCATAAACAAATGTTCTTTGCTCTATAAACCTATAAACGTCAACCTATATATTTAGATTGATTTCACTAGAAATCGTCGTTTTGTATTTTTGTTTTTGCTCAACTCTAAATTTTAATTAAATAATCAAGGATCAAAGGAAATTTGCAATCTATACGTTTTAACTGACAATTAAATTTTTGGTTACTGCGACCAATCGTTTTCAATTTAACCCTTGTCGGTCGAAAAGTAATTGAATTGAAAAAAATTGCTTGATAATTCTAAAAACGTATTAAATTCAAATTAGTCTGTCACGTAAAACTTATTGTTAGAAGTATTTAATTTGTTAAACGTTATCAAAAATGGTCCTTGAGGAACGTTCAACGTTTTACAAGGATTTTAGAGAATAACTTTTCACGAAGCCCTCGGGGACCTTTCCAAGTCAATTTCGTTCGTGGTAGGAGAATAATAAATAAAATAATTTAACAATAAGTAGGAAATTTTGGTAGTACTGTTTTTGGAAATATGTGGAATTGATGAAACATTCAATTAATCACAATTTTGTTCTTTTTTATAAAAACGATTAGTTACATCTGATATTCAGAATATGCATTAATTAACTCCATCTAGTTCTGCATGAAGGTTTATAATTTGCAAAGTTACCACCACTTTACGGGCTTAATAACTAATTTCTTAATAATCGTATCTGTAATGTGTGTTTGTATTTTTATTAATTCCTATGCATAGATAAGTATTTATTTAAATGGTTACAGTCGGTCCGTTTTAGTTGATAGGCATTCAACCAAGAATCACTTAAAAATGTTTAAATAGGTACTGAATTGACGGATCGCTAATATGTATGGAGTTGCATTTTAATTTTCAGTTTCAGTTATATGGATAACAAATCGTGAAGGAAATTGACAATTTCAATTGTTGCGGATTCAAAGGGTTGTTTACGAAATCTAGCCGCCGCGCCTCCTCCGTATCGTCGATCGTTAAGCAGCGCCTTCGCTCTAAAACATGTTTGATAAACTTGTTTACTGTATTGTACCATTTATTCACTGTATTTCATCAACCACTGTAATTGCGAAAACGCGCCTAAGATAAAATTTCGTTCGCGAAATAGGACCGTCGAACGTTTGAAGGGATTCCTAACCGACTTCCTATCTACTATCGACTTTCTATCTCGATTTTCAGAGAATTTGTGTTAAAGCTTAAAGGTCCATGTATTTATAAAGTGTAAATACATGGAGAGTTAGTCGACAGAGAAAGATCCTACCTTTCCTAGTCGTATTAATTCTTTTTGTTTGTAATCCTTTTAGAGAACATAACACTCGCGCACTCACACGCAAACCGAACGAGCACTCCTCGCACACACGAATAATACGACGCCGTAATTTAAAATTCGAACTACTGAAACAAGCACTACCGCTCTGTACTAACGCGAAAGATCTGAAACAGTTTAGTTTTTAAATTAAATATAGAGTAATTTTATAATTCTGCGGTATAAAGGCAGTAGATAGTGATTATCCAGATAATTTTAAACTGGTAAGTATTAGCGAATTTCCATAGAAAATAAAGGTATCGAAGCTTGTCTGATGACGGGACCCAGACGTCTCCTTTTGGCTTTTCTCCGATCTCGGCCCCTAGATCACAAAAATATAGGTAATTCATTTTGAGTTGGCCATATATATAATCAATTTCTTGTGGACACGATTCCGGTCGCAATTTTGATTATAAGAGGCTGAAATTTGGACAGCGGATTGTCTTTACGAAAACGAAGAATGAGTTCGTTAATCAGCCAAATCGACCGACTCGTTTCAAAATGGCGGCCGTTCAAAAAAAAAATTAAAAAAATTCTAACCTTCCTTTTTAATCATCGGATCGGTAATGTGAAATATGTTTTGGAATTTGCATAAAATTCTCTACCGATCATGTCTCTTTATAATTTTCGATAGGATGCACCGTTTTCAAAATAATTGAAAAAAAGTGATATATATATTTTTAATTCTTATAAATTTCTCTAGCAAATATTATTTTTCAAAAAATGTATTTCTTTCGAGAAAAATTAAAAAAGGAGTTGTTTGTCATGAGACATGAAAATCCGATACCGAGGCTTGTGCACGGTCGGATTTTTTGATACCTTCACGCTGTCAAGTATGACGTATAGGTCTAACTTAATGACGTTACGCGGGTCATTCGCATTAGTTGATTGATGAAAGTTTGGGAAACAAGTTGAACTAAACGTCTTCACTATAAAACTTGTCACACAATTCCCCCACAATGTAAATAAAACAAATTTTTAGAAGTTGAACTTGGCCAAGCCAAACATTTTCATGACAAGTTTTATCTACCGTACGAGCGTCCACACGGTAAAACATGTTTAACAAACACCGAAATAAGGAGTTTTTTCAAGTTTTGTTTATGTTTTGATAGGTGTCTTCACGTAAAACTAGTTTTATGAAATTTGTTTTACCGTGAAGACGCTGCTTTAGATGCAGAAAGCCAGAAAAACGTCCAACAAAGGAAACAGTAAAATAATGCAACGTTCGTTAGTGAATCACATCAAAGCTTTTCTCGGAACCCTCCACTGTATGTTCGGCTACATTATGACGCCAAGTAATAAAACCGCGAAACGATTCGACTGTTAAAGTTGGTAATAAAATCTAGTCATGATTTGTGAATACCGCTTGCCTCTACAGTGTTGTAAAGTAACATTTTAGTGGCGTTCGTCCGACTATAGTTTTCCCGAGAGGTTCTCCGATTAACAGATTTTACTGATCGGTTATACTCAACTTTTAACTTATCTACGACATTTAACTAATAGTTTGATTATATTATTGTAATTTTTGAATAGATTTTTGAAAAACTGAGAGTTGTATACGACATCCTGAATTAAAAGAATCATCAAAAGAATATTTTTAATGTCGTCGATAAAATTCTACTATCCTCGAAAGAAATGTAGTTTTCCTTTCACAATTAAATGATTTCGTGAAGTTTTGGTTACTAAAGTAATACGGGAAATTCCATTAAACATTCCTTTCAAATTTTAAATTTATAATCTTGGTGGTTTCGTGCGTTCAAGATAATTTAACGTTAAACTCGGTTAAACACATCTTCCGTGAGTTCCACACAGTTCTTTTCATATGAAATTTTTTTTATTATTAGTTTGTCGAAAAATTTAATTCTTGTTAAAAGTTGGTGTATCTTCTAAAACTAATAATGAACCCATCAGGGTTTTATCAGGGATATAAGCATAAGCGAGGAAATGAAGATTAGTAAATTCTGCTCAAGACTAAAGTACCATTATTTTGGAATATATCGGAAAATTTTATTAACAAATATTCTTTAGAATTACAAGTAATACTTAAATTTTGAACGTTTGGACTTTTTGGCTTTCATTTCTTAAGTAATTATTTGATGTGAAATTTGTGTCTACAGAATGTCTACAGTTTAACAGGAAAGTTAATTTAAAATTGATTGAATAAAGTGATAAATAAGTGTCTTTAAAAAAATTGTCTGAAAAGTTTTATTCGAGTGGAAACTTGGACATTTTGACTAAATTATTAACAATGTTTGCATTAAAAAAAATTAATTTATGTGACAGCACCAATTGTAAATTATAAATGTTTAGTCAACAACGTTTAACAATTTTTTAACGATTTACCCAAAATTTTACAATTTCAAAATATGGCGATGAAAATCACGCCACGTACATATAGGTAGTTCTCCCGCGATACGTCTTAATATTTTTTGTATAATTTAGACGTCGATTTGCATAAAATAGCATCTGGGATTTTCTTTTCTTATTGAATCATTTCCTGCAACTACAAGATTTATCCATTAAACGTTAAACGCGTCGGTCTATATACTTACCTATGGAATTTCTGTAAATTAATTCGACCAAATCGAGTTTTTGTCTCGTAAAATATTCACAGTTAAATCCCATTATTTTGAGATAACGTATATTCAATCTCCTGTCAATATGTCATTACTGATATCAAAGGAGACCCTCGTTTTCCAGAAAATTTTTCGCTCGCCAGCTTTCTCGTGGAATATTTAATTCTGGAATAATCTCTTGAGCTTAGACGTTCAACTCTCGCAATTTACGAAGTCTATTGATTTTTTTCGTTTTCTTCTATATCTTCAGTTGATTCGGTAAATCGACGGTTTATTGTATTATAAAAAGACAATAAAAGTGTAGGAGCCCATTTCGTGATCGTGGCACTATTTATGGTTTTATTAGCGGCATTAAACATTAGTAATGAGGGTTTCTTTGAAGCTCTTCCCCGGGGAAAATCGTGAATACCGAGAATAAAATCCCACGGACTGTGCTGCTATAGAGGTTGCATTTTAAATAAGTTTTGCAATTAGAGTTAATCTACAGTTTTTATTCCAAATTGAACTGCGACGTATTAACTAAATCTAATTTTAGAAGACATTAAAAGAAGGTAGACGGCAATTGTTTTTTTTTTAATGAATGAAACCTTTCTTCGTCATTTGAATTATTGTGTACCGCATAATAAAGTTTCTACGCTAAAAGCCTTAGATATTATATTTAATTTAAGAATATATCAAATCCGATTTTCTAATTGTAAGACACTTGTGACGTTAAGAAGTTCCAAAAAATACCCTAAATAATGTCACACCAGCAAGGTCGCAAAGTTTGACGAAATCGAACGCTATATTATCTATTTATGAAATAAACGTTTAAATATTTCAAGTCGCATTTAAGTAATTGTGCTTGTTGATGGACCAGCCACGCTTTTTAGCATTTTCAATTTTTGTCAAAGATTGTATTTTTTGGCACAGGCGTAGAAAAAAGTGTGTAGGTGACACATATCAAAATAATTATTTTTACGCTTGTTACCTCTACATAGGTACTATATCTACTTAAGTATGTACTTTCTTATTATTTTTTTTCAAAATTACACTAAACATTTTATCTCATCATAAAATAACTGCGTCGCATTATCGCCGCTTTTAATTTAACTCGATGTAGGTACAAATAGAGAGGTGGTGGTGTGGGGCTAAACCCATTTACTCATTTGCATCGCTTTCCCTCGGGACCTTCTCGATATGACGCGGATCTTTTCAATGTAAAATCAGATACTTGACTACCATTTTGACAAAGACGCGCTTCGCGTTTCGAACGAAACGCATACCTATACAAATCGTATTAACTTAAAGGAAGCCTCCAGATTTCTCGGGCAACTAAAAATTGATATTCCATTAATGTATACTTACATTTTTATTTCGCCCCGAGCTTTATATATGGAGCTTTATGTTTTATGGTGCGCATCAGGATCAGAATCTCGCCCGTAAATCTGTAAAATAATGCATCATGAATTTTTCATCGTTCTCGTAGGGAGTTAAAGGTGTTTGTTTCTCGTTTTCGACGTTGAGGACATTCTAAACGTCAATTTTAATGCGTAACGTTATCAAATCAACGGTCGAACAATAACCGCCCAGGCACGCGAGGTTGTTACAAAAGAGAGAGACGAGCGGAAAACCGTTCATCCCCCAAAATCGTGGCGGTCGACGTAAATCATGAAATGACCCACATATTTGGTGATCGTAATTTAAATAGGCGTAGTAGATGTACCGAAATGAGCGCGTTCGAAAATAACGCGGAGTTAATCGACCGCCCCAGTTATGGACGTCGCAATTCCGAGAATCGAAACGGGGGAGGAAATGGAAAACGGTATCACCATAAATTATTCAATGCCAAACTTTGACTAAAACCGGTCGGAGTTTAGCAGATGATATACGACGAAAGTTATAAAGAATTTTCGTCCGAAAATCACAAATTGTCACATAATTGGTTTTAAACTTTTAAATTGGCAAACGCGACACGTCAATTGGTTCTCGAGCCGTTTCACGAATAAATTCGACGCGTTATATCCTGAATTCCTGTTTGACGGCGGAGTCTTGGGTGCTTTTACGACTCGGCTGTTTTATGACTAGATTAGAGATGGATAATGTCGATTTTTACACGGAAACTACTACAGTTTGGTCATAAAAACTTCTGTAATTACCATTCACCTTATTAAGCTTTAACGGCGAAGGAACAAATAATCTTAAACGATCGGTTAAATTGCATTATAACGTCAGTTTTAAACAATCGAGATCGATTTGCACAGTTTTTCGAATACCTATCCAAAAGTTGTTCGAAAAGATTTTAACATCAAATTATAAGTGTTGTATAAATTTTAATCTTAAACGTTCCTCGAAATTGCATTATTGTAACATCAGTTTGAACTGAGAAAACTGTAAAGTATAGTTAAAGAAAAGAAAATCAAGTAAAATAAGTAGTTATGTGTATGTTATGTATACCTAGTATAAACGCCACCGCTATGCTATGTATATCATTTCCAACGGCTCGGTTATGTTTTTCCAGGTCGAAAAAGTAAGCGTATATCAAATTCAGATATCAATGTTACTGTTGTCCTGAATAAATATTGATATGATGGTTAATTGTTACGTTGAAATGATAAAAATTACAACGATTTAAAAGAATTTTTAAAGTTCTTAATATCCATGTATTATTATCAAAACATTCCAAAATTTGTACATAAATAAATGCAATTGACAAAATTTTTCAGTAAATAGATATAAGTACTAAAACGATAGAAATCTCTACAGGCGTCTACAAGATTACGATTAATTTTTAAAATAGAAGAATTAAATATCGTATCTGTTAGTTACAACTCGACACGATTCAAATGGCATGATCGCATGCGCTTATAATCGAGGGGTCGGTAACTATAGTACATTTTATACACAGTAATACTAATTCAAAGTAATTCAAAAGTAATTCAAAAGTAATTCAAGTAATTCAAAAGTAATTCAAGTAATTCAAAAGTAATTCAAGTAATTCAAGGTAATTCAAGTAATTCAAAAGTAATTCAAGGTAATTCAATGTAATGCAAACTAATTCAGTCCAATTCAAACTAATACTTATTATGAATGTTTCATATAAAATAAGTAATACTTAGAAATAGATATGTATATGTAAATGCAAACGTAGGTATATACATATAAATACTTATGTGTTCTTTGCATACTTATGTGTTCTTTGCACTAAGGTACAGTTGATTTTAAAAAGATATTTTAAAATATAAAAAATAAACTCTTAATTTTTAAGATATACTGGATTGTTTTGAAATTAACAGTATTATATAAATTAGGGTGACGATTCCGTTGAATAAAATAAAGGGCACATTTTTTTGTTCATAGATCAAAAATATACATTTATAGAAACATGCAACGAGATCGTATTCCTAAACGGTTATCGAGACGCTGACTAAACATAAACAAATGAAAGATATTTTTAGTATTATCTATACATGTTCCGAGTTCGTAGGAGCTCGCCTACTTTTGTTACATTTTTCAGCAGATTCCTTATTAAAAATTAAAAAAAAATAATGTACAAAGAGCTATAGGCCATTCAAATTTTATTTCAATGTACGACGTTAATAAAAATTACACAAAAATAACATTTGATCGATGATTTACCTGCACACATGGCAAAGATAGACTACCATTTATTCATACTGTAAAACTACAAGGTGGTACGGCATCATTTATTAACTTATAGTGATAATATACATCGGAATAAAATTTGAATGGCCTAGATCACACCGAGTTGCACAGACGCATTACCAACCAAATTGGTCGTTCTGGAGAACGCTAATATATGTTATCAAATATTTAGTCTAGATACGTTATTCACGAAAGATTCCAATGTACGTCGTGCATAAAAAGTTATTAAATTGTATATTTGTAATATTCAGTTTAAAGTTTTGAACGTGGTATATTCTACCATTGATTTACCTGGACACATGGCATGGCAAAGAAAGACGTAAATGCACGTTAAAGACGGCGATCGTTAATGGTCGCCATTTCTCGGATTTCGGTAACGAATCGTAACGGATTTCTTTAACGGAAAATTTACTCGTTTCTGATTTCGCTTATTTTTTAATATATACATAGGTACTACAATTTTTCTCGATCAGTCTCCGAATTTTCATCATATTTTACAATTTCTAAACTGACCTCACATTGTTTGAAGATTTTGACTACTTTATATTAACCCTTGTGTTCCGGCACATTTTTCGATAATTAATTAAGTGCCGATACTTATAATATAATATTTAAATTTATATTTTACTCCATATTTAAATTTTTTATTAAAAATTAATTTTAAATTAAAAAAAATTTTAACTTAAATTAATATTGTAATTCAAGCAATTCAAAAGTAATTCAAAGTAATTCAAAAGTAATTCAAAAGTAACACTACAATTATATAAGTATACTATATTTTTTGATAATTAAATGCCGATGCCGGCACTTATTCATATACTCCTTATGGTACCTCCATACTTATATATTTTATTAAATACTTTTTAAACTTAAATAATTTTTGTAATTTGTGATTAATACCATTTACAATAAATAATAGGAATACATAGTAATTCACACCAATTTAGCACTAACTTATACTAATTCATATTAATTTTTAGCAGTTGACTCTAATTCAGACTTAATTTATAGTAATTCAAAGTAATTCGGACCTAATACAAAGTAATTCAAAGTGATTCAAAAGTAATTCAAAGTAATTCAAAGTAATACAAAAGTAATTCAAGGTAATTCAAAAGTAATTCAGAGTAATACAATGTAATACAACGTAATTCAATGTAATTCAAAAGTAATTCAAAGGTAATTCAAGTAATTCATAAGTAATTCAAAGTAATACAAAGTAATTCAATGTAATTCAAGTAATTCATAAGTAATTCAAGGTAATTCAACGTAATTCTGTATTACATTCTAGAAATAAATACACACTAATACATAAGTTACCGACCCCTCGCTTATAATTTATAATGCGACAAAATCACGCGATCGCAATGTTGTTTTATCTGATTAAGGGCCGTTCTTTCCATCTCCTGATAAATTTATCTGACAGTTATTTACCATGGAAACAATTGTTCGAATAAATGTTTCTATGGTAAATATCTGTCAGATAGATTTACCAGGAGATGGAAAAAACACGTATCTGTTTTAACAGGCATTTCCACTATCCAATTACATTTTTGAAAACAATTAAATATTTATCATCGTACCTATAAACGTTACCGCTGCACCCGTAGTTTCGTAAGAGAACACGATCGGCAAATGAAAAATTAAGACATTAATCGACGTACAAGACAATGATCTTAGCGGCCGGCTTTAAGCTCTTCTAATAAATTTAAAACCTGTTTCTACCTAAATTTATTTATCAGTAACTATTTAGGTAACGATCCGTGAAACTCCATTTTAGTTAACAAAATTTAAATAATAACGTAAGGTAATACATACAAATTTCTTGCACTTTTTACGAACACCACTTAGACGTTAAATAATTATTTAGCGTTTGTTAAAAAAATATCTCTAAGCGTTTATTAATAACATGTTTGCAAATTAATGGTTGTAAGTTAATTACACGAACTTGACCTATGCAATTTTTTGTTTACTTTTCAAGTAATTTATGGGCATTTTTTATTTTATATTTAACGGAGATTGCGTTTCATGGATCAAGCTTCGCATGAAATTAACTTCCGGCATTTGAATTCCGTATATATCGATCAAATGTGCGATAAAAAAATATGGAAAAGAGGTGGGGAACAAAATTGTATAATAAAAGACCACGGCCACGACAGACCGGGGGAAAAGTTCGCAATTTCAGACATTTCCGTTGTTCACTTCTTGTTACACGACGACGCCGATGCAGAACCGCTAGGAATTATTTATATCCTAACAAAAACGTCATATAGATATGTTGTTTTTTCCGGCTTGTGACGTTTCGAAACCTAAAATATCGCCAAAAGATTTAAAACGATGTATACATGTCAGGCGGGTATTTTTAGTTTGTCGAGAAAACGAGCGTGACGTATCCTATTTCATAATTTACATTGTTCCTGCACGATTCGATGCATGAAATTTTAAACGTCTCTTTACGTGCCGCGTTCCCATATTGGCGGTTTTGCTCGGCTATGGAATAAAATAAAACCGGCGAGGAATTCAAATTCACGGTGTTCGAATTCTTTTTAATTTTGTAACGATACGCAAATAGAAGGGTCCAGTTTTGTTTTGAGGAACATTGTGTCGAACGATCGTTGGAATAGTAGTTTTCGTAATTGTTCGTCGACGGTAAAAATTAATTGGAAATGAAAAGGGCCGCGTTGGTCGAACGCAATCTGTGAATTCGGTTTGGGCCAATTTTGAGTTTTTGATGATTCGTCGTACGTCCTTTCGCGTAGGTACATTTCTCTATCAATTAAAAATTATTAGAGCTCTATTCTTTTAGTAAGTATTGTGGTCCCTTTCTGTTACGCCGCAGTATATTGCGATGTAGTTTCATAATCAACATTTTTTTATTTATTTAAGAGGATGATTACGCTCGCACAGAAAAGTTAAATACAATTTTACTAGTATGTTATCTACACGTTATTTCAGTATCCCAGTATACAAGTTTGCCCACGCCACACTTCATTTTAGTACAGAAAATATTTATGCTGATCTAGTAAACATTCTGATAAACATCTAGCTATTAAATTCCAAGACATTATATTAAATAGGTATAATTATTCAGTAACTTGTTTAAGATTTATATTCTACAGTATCTAGTTTGTCAATTGTTCAATTATCACAACAAATCAGTCGAATAATTCTATAATTAGTGGAAAATACTGTAATTACTGTTATAACAGTACCCTCGTAACCCTTCGTATTAGTGCGTTATACCTTGTCTTGTTAACACCTTGTGTTTGTTTATAAAATGGAATTAATGCAATAAGAACCCAGAGTAACGTATACATATCGATATGATTAATTATAATAAGGGTCGATCTTTCCATCTGACAGATGGAAATTATAACAGATACTGACAGATTCCATTATATCTGACAGATATTTCCTGTAAAAACTTTTGTTCGAACAATCGTTTTCATGGTAAATATCTGTCAGATAAATTTATCAAAAGATGGAAAGATTTGCTCTAAACCTATATTCGTTAAATACGTTTTGGAGAAGTAATTGTTGCAGTTACTTCTAACAATAAGTCTAATAAGTAAGATACGAATGTTTCACTCGAGTAACTACAATAAAACCCCGTGTATGCGAATCTCGAATTCGGATTACTATGGGTTTCATTCGAATAAACGCAGCATTACTATGCCTTCATCGATGAAAATAAAATAAAATTCAAGAAATGACAAGTCAAAGCTTACCTGTAACGAATATAAAGGGTAGCCAGAGAGAAAAGTGTTCCAAACGTCGACAGTTCACAATTCACATGATAATCAGGAAAATTGTTTTAAAATGTAACTGGGAGAATTTGTGCAAATTACACTAATTACACTACACTAAGCAAAGTATTATTTACAAATTGTGGTTTACCAATAAAGCTGGGAGATAATAATCAAAATAAAACGCTTTCAATTTTGGTAATATTTTAGTTTCCCATACGTTGATATCCCTTTCAAGTTTCTCGTATACCATTCCTTTGGGAGTCCAAATGACGAAATAACAATTTTGGCGGTCACTAACGAAGAGCTGCCCCTGTATTTGTAAGTAATACTTATCACTTCTTTTAATTTTACCACATTATTGTTATCAATTGTAGCAAATTTTATGCGTTTGGTAACAATAGCTTCATGTGACGTACTATTTTGGCCATTATAAGGGCATTTTATTTCTATAATGCCATCAGACCCTATTACGCCATCAGGGCTTGCTGCCAAAAATGGATATTGTTTACTTACAAATAATCCGCACTCTTTAATTTCGTCAAAATACTATGTTCTTGTTCTTGACATATGATGTCTTTGTCCTAGATCCTTTGATGCATAAGACAGTCAGAATACCTCATTTTGCAAAAGTGGCGTTTACGATAATCTGCGTCGATATGTATTTAGAATACATACAACCTCTTTTGCCATACATAAAATTTCGACGAACGCATTCTTTACTAATTAATTATATGAGGTAATATGCAAGCCGATATCTTGAAATAAACATTTCTCGAGTTTAGTTTACGCAGCGAGGAGATAGCGTGAGCAAGACGGCGATACAAGGATAGAGCATACGCGCGAGCACGAAGACCGCGATTCGCCGATTATTAAACGAAAATGTTTTGAGCCCTTATTTTATTTATAAGTATCTATTAAGAAATATTTTTAGGTAATTAAAAGATGGGAGAAGGGGTACACGTTTTTATTTTTTAATATATAGCTTCTAATTCAAGAAAGTGACATCGAAAAGTTAGTCTAATTATTTCCAACTTCAAATAGTTATTATATAAAAAGGATATATATTCTTAAGAAAATAAGAACGTCATCCCATACTTGATGATACATATTTTCAGATTCTTTAATAAAAATTGAAAATTTCTATCAATATAGGTGTAATACCTGACCGAATTTACATTGAAATCCCTATACTAGTGCTTGGCGTAATCATCCTCTTAAGAAGGTGCGTTCGAAGCGCTTAAATACGTCGACTCGTGCAGACCGAATATATACGTACGGCACTCGTCCTTAAATTTGTTGTTTTATCACAGACGTTAATGAGAACTGAAACCTCCTTTATCACGCGCCGTAAACGAAACGACCCTACTACCTGTTTTCCCGTGAATTTCCCTTTCAAGGATTTCCAAGTGAGTTTCGTTGATCACGTTCTCGTTTGATAAATTGTTTTCTGTTCATAAAAAAATGTTTAATGTTTGAAATGCACTATTCCGATTTATTACTTATATTTTTCTTATTATAAAAACATTCCCAAGTATCTTTAATCATTTCCACAGCAGCTATTGATCCCAAACTTTTTTTTTAAATCGCAACTCTTACTACATTAATTAGTACATAATTAACTTCTTAACATACATCTAAACAATAAAAAACGTCAGACTCCCTTCCATATCGATAGAAACGAAAATTCAAACGACCCACTAAAAAATCGAAACTCAGCTCCTGTATATTTTAGCGATCGAAAAGTTACTCGTTTCGAGCCCGTTTCCTTTTAATTGCGACGATTTAATTTCAGATAAACTTTACGAAATCTTAATTGGACATTGAAAGATATCTGTATCGACTTTAGGCGGCTTCGTATAGAGAGTTATTCGAGCGAACGAGACTCGCGATTAAAAATTTCCTTCGTATTTTTAATGAAAAGCATTTACTGTTCGTATACCTATATAAAATTATTCTAATTGCTTATTGTACGACCATCGAGAACATCCTCGTTGGTTAGAGGAAGTGACTAAATATTTTAAGAGCGCGAAACTTCGCAGAACGTACGTTTATAAACTTGTAACGTTGGACTTTTTTAATTTTCACAGATCAATCCCATCGTTAAATTAAAAACGAAAGGCCTGGGATAACCAATCAAATAATTTAAAAACTAATTATGTACCTAAGGATCTATGGTCTAAAATAAGTACCAATATTTTCAAAGTGAAACACGTACTTATTCGTGGACTGTTCGATTTAGTTAAATTCGGGACCCGCTCATTTCCTAATCGATCGAATTTTCTCGAACTTGAGAATAATTAATTCGTCATTTCCACGTGGCCTTCTGCTTATAGGCGAAGTTAAATTTATAAGGTGAACGTTGCTATCTTGATCCGCTGATACATGCGAAATTTCATTTTACCACAAGTTTAAAGAAACGGAAACGAACTGTGAATTATTCATTTATTCGAATATTTTTTTGTGTTATACCTTCGCGAGTTTAGCAAAGTTGAACTAAAAAAGTCTTATTTTCGTCGGTTTGTCTTAAAAGTCAAAAATGTTAACTGCATCACCTTCAAATGAAAATTCGAGAAGAATAAATTGAATTAATTATAAACTAGATCTTTCTCGCCGCGTTCCTTTATCGTCCAGGTCGGTGTCGGCGTCGTATTTGCGGCTTGATTAATGTTAGTGTAGAAGCATTTTGAAAATTATAACGTCTTTTATCGCCCTTTAGGTACGTTGTTGTATTGTTACGTTAGCTTTTCACGATGTGCTGTATCATGCTTTCAGCCAGTTTACAATTTTCCGATATTCCGCCCTTTTGTTGCGTCTGTTGTTCTCCATTCGCCAGTGCGTGCCGATTTAATGCGATTAACACAAAACCAATATGAGCGTCTTTTGTGATCGTTATCAAGTGACACAAGGAAGCACCCTTGATTTTCATGTAGTGGAATTCCAAGGAAATCTATTCGAATCTATTCGATTAAGTAAACGCCATTCAAATTTTATTCAGATCAATACAAGGTTACTAGATGATGTTGTTTCACACAGTGGTGTTACCGGTACTTACTAATAAATTATGGTTTTTCTTTACGTTGTAATGTGAAGTGCAGGTAAATGGTCCCACTTTCCAAATTTTGAACTAAATTACTAACATACAATCTGTACAGTCATAATCTAATCGATGACGTGCATCGGAATAAAATTTGAATAGATATGACCTAGTTATATCTAGAATCGGCGTTAATGACAAGACGTATTTTACGAAATTAATGGAAACTATATACCTACAATATTTCTACAATTTAACCAAGGATGATAATACGTGTCGTACGTGATTTCTGTAAGAAACCCGTAGATGTTTCTCTCGTTTAATTTTCGTTAAACAAAAAACATTTCTGCTACTGTTTAAACGCAGATCTGGCAGTAAATTCGTGAAGTGAAATTCGAGTGTGAAAATACGGTACAACTATGTCCAAAGAAAATTATTTAAAGGATGCCATAAAACAGGGAGAAGAATGCTTAATAAAAGATTATCATAAAAATTTTACGGGAAAAGTCGATGCCTGTAATCGGAAGACGCACTCGAACCAAGGCCAACGGAATGATCTACACTTGATCTTGCAATGATTCTATCTTATCTCATCTACGACGAAAGTCTAATAATTACTTAACAAAATCTTTCATTTTGATCTTTAAGTGCTGTCGTTTATAAAATCTAGAGAAAGTTTCTGTAACTAAATAAGATAAGCTCGATATAAGTGGGAATAAGGATTCAAAATTGATTGTTTTGGTGGTTCTTTCGAAGATTGGTGCCCTATAAGTATGGTATTTTTTAAGTAATTGAGTTTTCGATCGTGTCTGTTTATAAATGATTTCGACTTATTTTCTTGATGCGTCTGTTAAAAAATCGGCCATAGATATTACGATATTATTCGATATTACCGACAATGAGATTAATTTTTTTACACTCGATGACTGATGAGATTATATCATTAGTAATTAATTTGCTAGTCATATTAAGCATGATTTCGATGTTCCGAAAACCCGGTAATTTATTATGTTAAACGAGAGTTATAAGGACGAATTTATTGATGGGAAATTTTATTAATGTTATTTAAGTCGACAGATTCTGAAATCTCGTAGTGCCACAAGTTACGGATCTTTTAATGACATGACATTTAAGGTGCTAATTGTTGGGGGTTTTTATAGGTACGCTATATTTTTATTTTAAATTCAATCATTTTTATAATTTTTATAACACGTAAACCTTTAGCATTATACAAAAACAATAAAAAGCTGCACGATCCTGTTTTCCGTTTTCAGTTTTTCCAATTTTTCAGTTTAGGCTAAAATCTTTAAATTTTCAACTCGGCCGTTTTTCCTTATTTGCTAATTTTGTACAAGAATGACGATTTTTATCTTTATCGAGTGAGAGACAGTGAAACACAGTGAACGAGAATTCAAGTGATAGACAGAAGTAAAAAAAATCTAATAATAGGTAATAGAAATTTATTTCGGTGGGAATTATAAGAAACACTTGGTGTAGTAGGTTCTTGGCAGGTTCTGTAAATCATCCTCCGAACGAACGAAATAGCGATGGCAGCAAGTTACAATATTCGGGGGGGTAGATGTTAGCGCTTACTTAAAAAATACAGTGGGTCGCATATTCGACACCTTTACTCTACGCTTTAGGGACCTATTTAATTTTTTTAGCGTCACCATAGCAACGAATTCAAGCAATAAAATATATTTAAAAATTAATTACTTAGCGGAAAAATTAAATCTGACAGATATCGTGCTTTTGTGTGCGAAAACTGGTTTTAGTTAATTTCGAAAGATATTTATAAGTAGTTTTGCATTTTAGCTGGAGGTACATAGCGATATGCAATTTACGCAAGACCAAGATTGGCAAATTGTTGAAAATAGAAAACGGCAAAGAAGTGCAGATGCCTCCCAATCTAATCAGAAACAAGCAAAAATGACAAACTACTGGCTAAACAAACCAGTGGAAACGTCCAATCGCTTTGAGAACCTTGAATTTGAAGACGCAACAGGCTCCGACTCACATCAAGGTGCTAATAAAAAGAACCCTAAACCTCCCCCAATATTTGTATCGGGGGTTAAATTTTTGCCTCCACTATTAGAGCTACTGGAGGATACAGCCAAAAACGAATGTGAGCTGAAAGTACTTTATAACGATGGGGTTAAAATCCTACCCGTCACAACTGAAAAGTATACTGCTATAATAAAAGCCTTAGCCGAGAAAAATACTGAATTTCACTCGTATCAACATAAACAAAATCGTAGCTTCCGAGTTGTACTACGAAATATTCATCCCACTACTGACCCTGCAACCTTGAAGCAGGCTATTGAAAACCTAGATCACACAGTCACAAATTTATCAAACATCAGAGACCGTGTCACTAAGAAACAATTACCTTTATTGTCTGTGGAACTTAAATCGGCTCCAAATAACAAGGACATATATAACATAACCAAACTTTTACATTCCATAGTAAAATTTGAACCACCCAGACCTAAAAGAGAAATTCCATAGTGCACGAAATGCCAACGACTGGGACACACAAAAACTTCTGCAACAGAAGTCCCCGCTGCGTCAAATGTGCAGGCAACCATTTAACTGCTCACTGCCTCCGTAAAACCAGAAGTGACGATGTCAAATGTGTTCTGTGCAACGGTAACCATCCAGCGAATTACAAAGGTTGCGCCGTCTACAAAGAATTGCAACAAAAATCATTCCCGTCACTCAGACAAAGACAGATAATTAGAGCCCCGTCAACGTTGATCCAATCAGGTATTACTCATGCACAAATTGTTAGCGGCAGAACTCCACAAGAACAAGAGCCACATCCCAGCGCACTTCAACAAACACAGGTACCTCAAACACCTCAATCAGTCAACGATATGCTTGAACTTAAACAGATGATGAAGACCCTTATGGAACAGATGTCATCAATGTTAAATCTACTAACATCCCTTGTCTCCAAACTCTCTTAATGGCTCAATTTTTAAAAATTGCTGAATGGAATGCCAACGGCTTACAACAACGTGCTCTCGAACTCACGACCTTCATCCAACAACAAGACATAGATGTTTTGCTCATCTCTGAAGCCCGTTTTACCGAAAGAAGTCACTTCAAGATTCCCAACTATTCCACCTACGTTACCCTACATCCTGATGGAACCGGACATGCTGGTCCTATTATTATACGAAACACAATAACACATTTCGAAACTCACAAGTACTGCGCTGAGCACCTACAAACGACGTCAGTAGTAGTCGAGGACTGGTTAGGACCTCTAACCCTCTCAGCTGTTTACTGCCCACCACGGCATGTGAATAAACAAGAACACTTCGAGCAATACCTAACTACCCTGGGCACTCGTTTTATAGCGGGAGGAGACCTCAATGCCAAGCACACACACTGGGGTTCCAGGCTAACGTCCACCAAGGGTCGTGAACTAATGAAAGCTCTAACGTCACGCACCATAAATTTTATATCTACTGGGGAACCGACTTATTGGCCCTCAGATCCTAACAAGCTCTGGATGCATCTGGATAGACGCCTCACTTGGAAACATCACGTTTGGACCAAACGTAAGCAGTTAGGACTAAAATTTCGTAAAATATACTGGTTGTTAGGACGACCATCACAATTATCAGCAGCCAACAAACTGCTCCTGTACAAAACAATTCTACGACCCATCTGGACTTACGGCCTGCAGTTGTGGGGCTCAGCGGCAAACTCCACCATAGATATCATCAGACGCTTCCAATCCAAAGTTCTACGTCACATTGTGAATGCCCCTTGGTATGTCCGAAACATTGTTATCAGCCGCGATCTCGGGATTAGCTCGGTTAGCGAAGTGATTACTCAAATAAGTGGCAATTACAGTGACCGCCTTGCCGTGCATCCAAACAACCTAGCTAGTGACTTATTACGCATTCGTGTAGGGCGCCGACTAAAGCGAATTACCAAACAGATTCGCCTAGTCACTGCCCTTCGAAAAGTGGTTTTTAGTTTTAAGTTCAATATCTCGCTCACTATCTCACCTATCTACTTAGGTTATTTTTAGGGTAATTGTCTGTACGACAATAGCCCCCAAGACATTTGCAAGTTCAATACAATTACTGAATGCTGTATAGTGTATGGCAGATTGTAAATGAACCAGTTGTCAAATAAAAAAAAAAAATTAATTACCTAGCGAAAAAATTTTTCTTAAAAAACATTTCAAAATCTAAAATTTATATTTACAACAAATAAAGCTTCTAAAATGCGTTACTTTTAACTAATCGTATATGTTAGTAATCCATACTCCATACTAGGTAGTAATTTAGCTCATTAAATGATCAAACATTCCCTAAAATGAGAAATTTATTACGCCAAAATGAACGCGCGGAGTCCATTAATTCAAAATTTCAATTAAAAGCATTAAAATTCGTGTTGAATTCGTAGATACCTATATTTAAAAATTGCACGTATGGACATAATTATGTTAATGCCAGAAATGAAACTCGTAAGGAACACGGCGCTTATCGCAACACAAAGATAACTAACACACGTGCCCGGTGTCGGACAACACTCTACCTGAGCCCGAACTTATCAATGTTTCGCGGCTGGCAAGCATTTGAACTCTTTATCGGCAAGAAATTGTAGATTAGTCAGTTTGTTCGGGACCTTCTTCAATAACACTCACTGGTGCGTGTATATAATCCGGGCGGTTTTTAAACGACGGTATTCGGTGTTTGCGTTTTCGGAAAATAGTTCGGCAAACGGTGTTCTTTTTGTAGTGGTGTTTTAATTCAAAAAGAACGATTTTAACCGGACTCGCGATTAAAACGTGTACGTGGAAGAACATTAATTTTGAAACTACAGTAAGTCGTATGGATTTTTATCTTTTAACATTGTTGTGTTTAAATGCGAAAAATAACTATTATTAGTTACATTTTAATTATTATCTATATTTCGAGACTTTCAAAATAGGTAATATCCTACCTATTATTGTGTGTCGCCATTTGTGATCGTTATAAACACATGAATATTGGGCATTCGTTTGGATTTATTACAGTTTATAACTATTCTATATTGATTTTGATTGTTCCTAATATCTTATTTTATGTTTAAAAACGACACGAGTAAATGACGTACGCTGTTACGACTGCCCGATAACTACAATCGCCGGCTTATCGCCAAATGTGAATTGAATAAACGTTCTGCATTTGCCATAATATGCAATGCTATAATAAATTATAATTGCTTGAGCGTGTTATACCTACCTACTCATACGTGAATTTTTAATGCCATTTTTAGTTTAGTTTTTTAATACATACTTTATTTCGGATTAGCGGTCACTTCTTATATGTATAACGGATGGTTTGTTTATTTTTTGGTCTGCGAGTGCCCGGTGAACTGAGAAGTTTTACCGTACAGTCGGTGTCTATAAAAACTAACTTAACTGAAAAATAATTATTTATACGTCCTCGCTCGCATTGGTTATGAATAAGCGAACATTTATCACATTGACTTTAATAAATTATAAACAAGTTCTCGCACTTGTATTCCCGTAATAGGACAGATCGTTTAAAACGATTAGAAAAAGGTAAGATACCTGCTAAAAAGTATCATAAATTTTAGAATGCATTCAAAATGCCACATAAGTAATTAGGAATTATAGTTCGCTACGAAAATCAACAATTTAATTAAATGAAAATGCGGATTAAAAACAGTTTCCGCCTTCATAAGCGTTTCGACAATTTGCGACCACTCTCAGGAGAAAACTCGAATTTGCAGTAGAATAGACGACCGCCGCATTTTTCTAAAAGTCCATTCGATTCTCTCTTAGACCGAGGTAAATGTTTACCCTGAATCGTATCTAGTAAGTTGTACATGGAAGAATTTCTCGGTAGTTTTCCTAAAACTAGCATCTGAGAAACCTGAAAACTTATTGCTTTCGTTGGTCTAACAATATAGACCATTCTGATCCTTTTATAATACATTTAATACATATATAATTATCTACTTATTTACAACTTCATATTGTTCATCTTCTCTTTTGTATAATTTAATTTATTGATCGAATTTAAGTCGATTGCAGTTTAAAAGCAGTAACTATACATCTGAAACATAAGTGCATAGGTAAATACCTAGATTTAAACATGGAAGCTTGTGGTTTCTTGAATTAATTCTTGGAAGATATTTATATTCTTCATCATCCAAAGATATAACTATCGCGTTCGGCATTGAAGTACACCTTCACTACAACAAAATCGTCTTCCCATGCACCTTATCATCATCATAACGCTAAAATAATAACTATAAATAAATAACTGTCCTATTAGACTATAGTTAGAAAGTTTTAATAACAGGAAGTTCTCGAGAGTTGAGGAGACGACCGACCTTATTGTTACGACAATATTTAAACACACTGCCCCTTAACTTAAAAACTTCTAAAAATCTACACGTTTTTAAGTGCATAATTAACTGGTTACATCTCTTAAATTAAATTCAACAGCAGGTTTTTAATTATTTATTTTTGTTACAGAAAGATTGTTGGAGGATCACGAATATGTATTATCGGCTCACAGAGACGTGCACAGTTTCTCGAGGCACGCGGAAGTGCGTTTCATATTTAGAAAAGACTATAGAAAATATGAATTCTTTCACCATCCTCAGGTAAGCGTTAAAATAGTTATTACTCATTTAAACATATATTATTCTTTTGTTAATTTAAAAGTAGCGCATGTACTTGTAAATAAATTCGACTAAATTGAGTCGTCGCGCCGCCTACTGGCAAGTTCTTAAACTATACATTATAGTAAATCGTTGAGTGATAATTGTTACCGTTCGCCAGAAGAGGGCATTGCATGTTCGAAATAAGGAAATATCAATTTTCAAGTCCAAGTTATTTAAATCTTCAGGAATACGGGATGTTAGGTATTGATTAGAATTTACTGGTGTAGTTAAACATCGGAATAATTTAAATTGAGACTGTTGACCTGTTTCCAAAATTAATTTCAATCACTATTAATCCTTTCAAGATTAAACAAAAGTTATGAGCAACGAAATGTAAGGAATTTATGATCCAGAAACGAAACGAAAGCACGTTTTATGTTGCAATAATAATAAAACTACAGTATTGGAAGTAGCTTTAGCGTTGTAAAGAATTTATTTAGTTCACCTTAATGTTATTATTAGTGATAATAATCATGCGATGTAAGTACCTTTTATATAGGTACCTACTACACAATATAAGTTGATGAACTTCGTCGACCTTTTTTAATTGTTTAATTGTTTTTTAATTTTTTTAATTATTTATATATATATATCCACCGTGTCCAAGATAAGAATGCACAGCATGGGAATCTTAAAACGGTAGAAGATACAGGGTGGCTTAAATTAGAAAAAGTTGCGCTATTTAGAGTATGTTCACATACTGGTCGCAAAAGTTCATTATTGTTTATCGTTTTCAAAATTCTCAAAAATGTGATTTTTGGATTTTCGTTTCTTTTCATTTTTATTTATTTTAAATGATATTAAAAACTACCGGCACTTTCTCGTTGCCACTTTTAAGCTCTACAAAATGGCGTCTTCAAATTTTTAATCCGACGTTTCGTATCCGAGAACCCATCATCAACTTTATTTTTTATATGGCCACAAACAAAGAGACACCCTGTATTCGGTAGCATTATTCATTACAAATTCAATGATGTACCACACATTATGGTTTTGAAGCTAAAAAGGGAAAAACAATAACCAACAATGATAACCAACAATGGCATTTTCAACCGGCGTAACAAACATTATTGGGCAACAGACAATCTTCATTTAATAAAAGAAACAAGGCATCAACATCGATTTGGATTTAATCTGTGGGTAGGCATTTTGGGTGGCAGAATAATAGGACCTTTTATTTATTACAACAATTTAAATTCCGAACGATATCTCGACCTACTGCAGACCGATTTGGAGAATGCCTTGGATGAATTACCATTACTTATAGTTAACAACTGCTGGTTTCAGCAAGATGGTGCCCCAGCGCATAATTCAAGAAATGTGCGGGAATATTTGTCCCAGAGGTTTCCTGAAAAATGCATTGGAACTCACAGTGAAGTAGCCTGGCCATCCCGAACTCTGTTGGATTTTTTCCTGTGGGGTTATTTAAAAAACCAAGTGTATGACGCCACTTTTGAAACTGAAGAACAGTTATTGGCATTGGTTTTAGCAGCAGTTAATACAATCACACCAGAAATGTTAGACCATGTTTTGAATTCTTCTATAGACAGAGCATACTTGTGTCTAGAAAATAATGGCAACCTATTTGAGCAATTATTATAATTTTTGACATTTTGTTTCTGTTATTGTACCAGCGCCTACTAATTTAAAAATAAAAACCTTATAACTCACGTTTTTCCCTTTTTGGCTTCAAAACCATAATGTGTGATACATCGTTGAATTTGTAATGAATAATGCTACCGAATACAGGGTGTCTCTTTGTTTGTAGGCCATATAAAAATAAAGTTGATGATGGGTTCTCGGATACGAAACGTCGGATTAAAAATTTGAACACGCCATTTTGTAGAGCTTAAAAAGTGGCAATGAGAAAGTGCCGGTAGTTTTTAATATCATTTAAAATAAATAAAAAATGAAAAGAAACGAAAATCCAAAAATCACATTTGTTTGAGAATTTTGAAAACGATAAACAATAATGAACTTTTGCGACCAGCATGTGAACATACTCTAAATAGCGCAACTTTTTCTAATTTAAGCCACCCTGTATCTTCTACCGTTTTGAAGATCCCCATGCTGTGCATTCTTATCTTGGACACGGTGTTATATATATATATATATATATATATATATATATATATATATATATATATATATATTATATATACATATACATAAATAAAGTACGAATAACTGAAAATTAAAATGACCGAAATATTAGAAATGCTCCAAAACAAAAACAAATAAAATATAAATTAATTTGATAAACGTTTTGAAATATGAGGAGCGTTTTTTCAAAAATGGTCATGTTCAAACTTATGTCGAGCGAATTAAGACCTCTACTCGGGGTCTTGTTAAGAGCGTAATTTACTGATCATATAAGCGTGTTGGATATGACCATTTTTGAAAAAAAACACTCCTCTTATATATGTAGTTTGATAAAAAGTGTTTATGTCTCGTTTTTAAGAAAATCATGCGACTCTTGAGAAAATTTTAAGACTAGCGAAAAGTCTGTTAAAACTGAAAGTTTTTCTAACGGTATTTAAGCATTACGTTTTGCTACATATAGCTTATCCAAACCTATATGATGTTCACGTCATCAATGCAAGGTTACTAGATGATGACGTTTCACACAGTTCTGTCATCTCGTGTCTCGTATTTTTACAGTTTTAATAAATTGTAGTATTTCATTATACCATCTAATATGTGCGCAAGTAAATCATCTATAGAATATGTCACTTTCCAAACTTTAAACCGAATTACAAATAAACAATCTAGTAACTTTTTGTTGATGACGTGAATATCATATAGGTTTGGATAAAGTGTACGTCACTGTATTTTAGTTTGTCGTAGAAATGCGCTTTGCTCCATTTTTTTTAAACAAACAATTCGTTGCACTTTGTTAAAACTCTGAAACTGTTACTTTTTGCGTTTTAAGAGGATTAACAAAATGCTTTTGTTTCCTTATCATTTACGTTCATGAATTGAAATAAAAGCAAATGGATTCTTGGTACAACGGTTGTAGTAATAAATCTTCCCCTCCGTGACGTCCAAGTTATTGTAAGTGATTTTACCCATTACATTTGAAAAGATATACGTATTTTAAGAAATTAATGTTGATCGCAAAGTCCTTCATTTTTTTTAAAATAAAATACAATCGGTTATCATCGATTCTTCCTGGCTCTTATTCCAGTCCAGGTTCTAACTGCATAAAACCTGCACTTTGTGATACAAGAATGAAATTCTAGGGGTATATTCTATACACCATATTAACCGCAATAAACGCCAGAGCCCTTTCGAAATCATCCCCTAATTGAAACTAACCCCCTTTTAATACCCTATCTGGTAAATGTGAGAAATCTTACGCAAACGTATAGAACTCGTCAAAATAAAACTTGTAAGTTCTTATAAACATTCGAGATATTCACCCCATGCTCTACTATTGTATAATAGTTGTTTGAAATCATCAATGAGTTTCGTATACGATGACGATTCCTCGTCGAATCACGACGATTTTCCTAGTCTTTGTTCTTGTAGAGGTTTCCGACCTCTTTATTCCGAACAATTCGTGTAGCAGAGGATATCGTCGAACACTGACGTTAGTATACCGAGAACTCATTAGAAGTTTAGTTTACGGCCGGCACAAATTTCCCTTTAATTGACCTAATTAACATCAAGTACAACGTTAGATTTTTTCGGCGTCCAACGTCACGGATAATCTCCGGCACACGTTAACAATTCGTAACGTAACGACCGTAATTTAACGAAATCAAATTTATGATCGCTCGGTTATTCGCGAAATTGTTAACTAGTTCAGGGGTCAATATTCGAGGACAAATCGGACGAGCAAAGAATAATGTATAATTGAAATAGAACTGGAGCAATTTATTTACCAGGAAATGCACTCAAGCATACTATTTTTATAGGTCACGGATTACGAGAACGAAATGATTTTAAGTTTGATTGCGTGGGTGTGTTGTAAACATTGGTCGTAAACGAAAATTATCGCCACGGTGCAATGTCCTTATAATGGTAAAAATATATTCGTAGCTAAAACTGCTACTTACTTAAAAAAATAACGATCAAGTTTTCGTACAGGTTTATTTTTATGTAATATTTTTATCGATAGTTTTAGATAGATCTTGGCTGTTCCCTATTTCTCAACATGCTATCTATAATTTCTAAATTCATTTTCGTAGCATGACGCGAGGATGTAATTTATTAATTTTCAATGATAAAATACAAATTTTTAATAGATACGTTTGTCAAGAACTATTATAATCTGGTTTGGTTTTATTTTTAGTTCTTTTTATCTTCATCTTTTGTGCAATTCTTATTTTTCAATTGTTTTATTTCATATTGAAAAACGTCACTTTATTACATTTTCATACGCAATTTATTAATTTTTCACGTTCGTTATTTTTTTTACTTTGACGTTTTTCAAACGTCGGCGTTTAATTTTTTTTATCTTCTTCGGTGTCGTTATAGTATGATAAACAGTAGCCCATAACGACGAAGATATAATATTGAACGATACACGTTATTTGCAATCGTTAGTCAGCTCATCGCACCGCCTCGTTCTAGTAATCAAACTTGTATCGTTAATAACTATTATAAAATGATTATCAAGAAGATATCTTGTATGATACGCGTGTCTTAAGGACGTAGTACAATTAGGTCGTGGTTTAAACCATAAGTTTTCCTTTTCATGGAAACAAACAGGTTAACTTTAATGGGTGATTAAACTAGAATTGAGAAACTCACGCTTTTTTCTTAGTTACCATTGTTGATACTATGGAAATGAACAATTTAAACTATAGTTTCAGTTTTTATATAACTAGCCGATGAATAATGATTTTCTATTGGTCAAAATTTTGGTTGCCATAACCATAACAACTGAATCCTACATTAAAATGTTCATTTATTTGGTGTAACGGGCCATTAGTTTTGTTCAACTTTATTGCTAGAGGCGCTAGCATAACTTGTAATACATTTCATTGGTGAAACGGTAGGCCGATCGTAAGAACTCCAATCAGAGCGTTTATTACGAAGCGCCTGTGTTTAAAATCTGTTAATCGTATTTCCAGTTACATTTTTTATTTGGCATGTATTTTTATTTTAATTTAAGCTATTCTTTAATCATTTTACGTGCTCTTTCTCTTTTTGCTCTTAAAATTACTATAATCAATGCTAATTTGAAATTAAAAAAAAGTGTTCTAATGATAATTAAGAAAATTAACCTTTAAATGTAACATTGGACCATTAGAAAACTTGATGGAAAATTTGCAATCGAAAATACGAAACGTACGTTCCTGATTTACGACCTTAAATATGCATTTTTCACACTTATATCGTATTTGTCAATTAGCGTTTACGCGAAATATTCTTTTATAGTCGCAGAAATTTATAAATCGAGAAAAGTTTCAGTTAAGTGTTTACTGTTGGCGTTTTATGGTCGAAAAAAATCGAAATTATCACGGATACGGCCAGATATCGTGCAGCTTTTATCGAATTGAACGGGAAAAGGAAACTGTTTTCTTAGCGTTACGAAAAAAGTTTGGCGATGACATTACAATAATAGCTTCGATAATAATGTTTTCTTTGTGTCCACGTCTCGTCAATAGAAAAGTATGTCGTTTTTAAGCGAAAATTTGAATGTAAAACGTAAGTACGGGGCGCATATTCGAATGCAAACAACTTGTTCAATGTAAGGAAAAAAATTACAAAGCAACCTTACAGTTTTCTGGTAGAAAATTTAGAGAGACGGCTGTTAAAACGTCTGATAAATAATCCAACTTTTAGAACTGCCTCGTGTTTGTATAAAGTGGCCTGCAAGAGTTTCGGACCTAATTAACGTAGATTTTTTGAGAGGATATTTAAAAGTTTGCGATGTTGAATCCGAATTACGGTAGATTAATCCGGTCGATTTATAACGGTAAAGAGGGTTTGCACATAGTATAAACTATACGCGCAAAGGCGAGCATCTTCGCGCCCTGCGAGCCCGACCTTACCTACTTGTAAGTTATCTGCTGCACATCATAAAGGGTCTAAAACATTTTCGTGCTCATCCACGTTATACGGTAGCATTAACGGACTGAACGTTGTCGTAAAAATAAAAATTAAGTGCAATAGCTTTTTTTATTGTACCTACGGCCGTCTACGAAACATTAAAGTGACAACGTTTAGTTGGAAAGTACGAACGTTTAAGGCCAGTTTATAACAATTGTAGATTAGCCGAGACTCCGGAGTTATTACCTCGTGAGCGACGGTCGTCATTCGTTTTATTCGTAGATATCCCTGCCGGCCGTGAGCTCTAAAAACCGAACGAAAAAAGTTGAAAAGTAGCGAAGACGAAGTTTGCAATTTATGTTAGATAAACACGAGCCAACAATATTTTCTTCGTATTTTAGTTTTACAATTTAAATTATTCGACCGATATCGCCTGTCTGCCGGAGGCGTCTTCCGATTGCTGCTGTGAAAAAAGGTATTAGTACCATCTGTACGTGTTCGGATTATTCCTCGAAATTGTATTTTTGAATTATAAGAAAAATTGTAGATACCTAGTGCACAATCATAGCAACTATCTATATTTTCCTATATTTCGTACCAGTAGGTATACATTAAATTGAATGAATTGATTGTAATAATAGTAAAGCAGTGGACTTTTTAAATCGGAAAGCCGAGCTGTCGCGCGACTAGCGTGGCTATCCGAAACCCAGAATACCATCAATTGTATACTATGTTGCCTATCATCTTTCAACAGTACAGAATAGATGGAAGTTAGATGCACGGCGTTTTTATATTTTGCCTAAACGAGGTGACTGAAGTTCGAATCTCCCTTCAAGTTTGTTTGTTTTTTTAAATACCTACTGAAAATTTTAATCAAAACCATATTCGGCATGAGAGATGAACATCAATGAATATGTTTACGGTATAAAAAATAATGATGTGAAATTATTAGTTGTGCTTAAACATAAATTGAATTTTGAATTAACTAATCTAAACTACCAGATTATTTTTCCTGAAATAGATTGTATTTACCGCAGGGAAAAGTGTCAAATGAAAATAAAATAAGTAATCCTTTAACGACGCCGAGGATAGCATTATTATGTTTATTATCGTGCATTCAAATTGACTGTCCAGAAATTCAAGTGCTGCTTTACTCTAATATTATTATAGCAAATTATAACTGTTATTTTCTGCGAAAGAAATACGCAATTTTTCACAATTACATAAGTACGTCATTTAGTTACAGAATAAGGAAACAACAAAAACGAAACAGTTTTGTAGAAAAAGGGCAGAGGTACACCTTCAGAATTTCATAACAAATTTCTGAGACAAACAACGACACATATTTTCAAAAAGAATTTTTTCTATGTGTTAGTTAAACTTCAACTACCTACGTAGTTAAAATAGGATGTGAAAGATAACCGACAAGGGGCTGGGGAAGGTTTCGGTATTCTATTCAAATCTTGAATGGATAAATTACTCACTCCCTGCTTTACTTATTTTTACAAGTTTACTTAGGCGGTCTGCATCATAAAAATGTGCAATTTTCAAAATACATACATATATCTAATACTAAACTGTATCATTACCTATACTTAAAAAAATATTTGTATACTTAATTATAAATAAATAATATTTAGGAATCTATATTTTTAAATGTTAATTATGAATTTATTAAATTCATAATTTTTAAATGCTTAGGGTGATATTATTTTTCACATTGGGATTGCAGTTAAGTAAACGTAAATGACCCTTTTGCTAATAACATTGGCATGTTCAAGTATTGTTCAAAACAATTTATTTGTATACAATAACAATAGAGAAGGCTTGCTTTTGAATCCAATTATTTTTGAACAGAAATTGTGATCAAACGATTAATCCAAAAATTGTTTTTTTTTTAATACAGTTATATCTTATCGAGATCTAAGGACACTGTTCCATTTTAAATTAAATTGACGGTTTTTAAAAGTTTTACGTATATTTCCAAAAGCATATTTTTAATTACATTTTTTGAAAGTTTGGTAACAGTATTCCTATAAAAATCTCAGGTGATTCTACCCAAAAAAAAATCATCTCGATAAACCCAATGCTTTTTGAGATATTCCTGTTCGAAAAATTATTGCAATTTCCCTATCTCGATAAAACGGGAGTGATATCCTTAAATCAAAATGTATATATACCTATTAAAAAATGGATCTTCCAATATACTTATAATAAATAAATATTCATAATTATAATTAATAATAATGTATAGGTAGCCTAGATACTATGTTACGTTTGCTAACCGTTTGAATGAAAGATAAAACAATATATACAGGGCGGTCCGGGACTCCACCGACTCCAAACTTCTAGGGGTGATCGAACACGTCAAGACAAATAACTTTTGCAATGGAACCTCGGGTCGAAATACATTTATTCAATCGGAAAACGAAGTGAGGACTGAAACAGGCTATGCGAGCACTCACGGGGGCCTCGCCCTGTTATCTGTTTCGCATATGTTGTCCCTTCTGTATGGGCTGTAACGTACCGCCGCTTGCTTGCCGGTTCTCCCATTGCCAACGTAGTTTCATTCCTAGAAGTTTGTCGGTGAAGTTCCGGACCACCCTGTATATATATTTGGTGTCACGTTAAGTTGCCGTCTTCAAAAACAAAATACATAAAATAAGTAGAGGTTCTATAATAAACGACTACATTTTACAAAATACCAAAATAAACTCGTTTTCTTTTAACCGCGTGGCGATTCCTGTTAGATGGGGATTAAAATTCTCCAACACTAACAACGAGTAAGGGTCAGGTAAATCGGAACAAATTGTGAAAAAGGCATCCTGTATTGTAACTTTCATAGAATTATCGATTTTAAAATCCTCAGTTTCTATTCTTTAACTTTTGTTTTACTATCGGTAGATATAATTTATTAGATATGTCGTACACATTACTACCACTGTAAACATATTCATTGATGTTCATCTCTCATGCCGAATATGGTTTTGATTAAAATTTTCAATAGGTATTTAAAAAAAAAACAAACTTGAAGGGACATTCGAACTTCAATCACCTCGTTTAGGCAAAATATAAAAACGCCGTGCATCTAACTGAGCTACAAGACTGCATCGTATAAAAAACGAGGAAACTTCCATCTATTCTGTACTGTTGAAAGGTGATAGGCAACATAGTATACAATTGATGGTATTCTGGGTTTCGGATATATTTTTGCTAGTCGCGCGACAGCTCGGCTTTCCGGTTTAAAAAGTCCACTGCTTTACATCTATTGAAATCGAGCGATAGATGTTTCTATGTTTTCTTTTCTTATTCTTTTGTTTTTGTTTATAGATGTAATGTTTCACACTATTAAGATTATTTTATTAAATTAATTTAGTAACCGCTTGATTAATGCTAAACGATCGATGATTTAAGCCAAAACACATACACGCGCGTAGTAAAATTGAGGCGTTATGTTACAAATGGGAAAATAATACCGAAGAGAAATTTTACAGGAACAATATTTGTTATCGAGAGAAACAAATAACTGATGCATCTCTCTTATTACTACAATAGATAGAAGTATCAATTTTGAAACCGGTGTTATAGAAACTATAGAATATTTATGTGACTGAATTAGCATGTTATTTGGATTTTTTGAGGTTTTTGATCTTAAATGCTAAATTAAGTTGCAAATCCGCATAATATTATTCGAAATTCCGAGAAGTCCTATAAATTCCGGCAAACCCGAGGGGAATGCGAAAGTTTAGGGAACAATTAGGGTTTTAATGTATTTCTTAAAAGGTCGGCAAAGATGAAATTTCTAGCGCCAAAATGTCGATATTTATTCGGCGTTTTTAATCACACGATTAAATTAGCAGTGGCGGCGATTACAACGACGTAACTTTCTACTGATGGGAATTAATAATAGTTTTTGTTTTTAATTAAATAAACCCCTTCTTCGTCGCGAAAAAATCTTTACGGCACATTGTTGTTAAATTTTAGCACTTATTTTTCCGGGATGCGATTTTGTAAATGTTATGCTCTTCTGCTAACGTTTAAATCATTAAGTGATGTAACCACTGGCAAATTTAATGTGCCGCGAAATAATTTCACTTAAAAAAAATATTTTAAAACGTAGACGAAGCGCTGTAAGTTGAACGCGAGTAACAGTTTTATTATACGCATACATTTACGGTTCCCCTATTATTTCACTTACACCTTATTTTTATTTTACGGAATGTTAGTTTTAATTAAACGCATTCGTCTGACGATCTATTTATTTCGAAACTTTTCTAATTTCAGCAATTTTTTCCTGCCGATATGATAGACTTGGACATCAGCTATGAAGAATTAAACGGGCTCATCCTGAATCGTACTACGTCTCTTCAGGTGTGTTCAGTTTTTTTTTTTTAATTATTACACATTTTAGTTTCGTTACCATATCCTCGTTTTAGTTTGTTGTATCATTTGAACAACGTAATATAATTTTATTAAAAGGTAGTAAATTTGCATGTAGATTATGTAGAACGATCTATGTACATAATATTATGTATAGAAGGTGAGGATGTTTAAGGAGTCATAAAATCAAATACCCTTACCCTTACTCGACTAACTCAATTCATTAGAATTTAGAATTTTGCCTTTACGGGGTTTAAATGAAATCTTTTTGCTTTCAGCGTCGGCATCGTTTCTTTTTCAATTATCGACTAATCCTTTTTGTCGTGAATAAGATTAATAAATTTGTTTGTTCAAGTTTGTTTCAACAAATTATTTTTATTTCGTTGTCTTCTTTTCCAATTCGTCACGTTGATTCGTCTCCGTAAAATCGAGGTCCAAGAAGGCCGGCTTAAATTGTTACTATATAACGTAAAAATTAATAAAGATGTAACGCGTCAGGACACACGGTCAACCCAAACGCCGCACTGCGCCGCGTCGCGCTACAAAGATCACACGGGTTAGGCCTTAGCAATAACTTACAACAAAAAGCAATCAACTTGCTCGCCGATGTTGTTTTATCGCTGTCAAGTGTTAACAATTTTTTAACTGGAGTTACACGACACGAAATTATCGGTTACTTAGTTCAAAATTGCAAACGTTTTATTGTTAGATGAAATTTTGAATATTAATAGAAACGTCAAAAATGAAACGTTCGTTTATAAAATTGTCATTAAACATATTAAGCGCTCGGTTATTTATTTAACTGTTCGTTAAATATCTAATAAAATAATTAGAGGATGATGGATGGATGCAGGGGAGTTTCAGCGATTAATTTCAGAAATTTAGATAAGCATTAGCGACGATTTTGTACCTCTATATATTTAAAACCAAAAAAAAATAAATTACTTATGTAGGTACTTATGCAATTATACTTACCTCGACATCGAAATTTTCGTCAAAAATCATTGTTCGATTTATAGAGTAGTACGTCGTTGAACTGAATGTATGGTATAATGACGGACTATACGAATATGACTGTTCCAACTCAAATGACATTGATTTTGTAACGCCTTTTTAAATTTGAACGACACGATTGCTCATTTTCCGTTCAAGTCCAGATTTTCGCTTCGGTGAATTAGTATTCGATGTTGGTGCAATTTTTGTCACCCCAATCGGAAGAGGTCGATGTGGTATCTACTAAAAAAATGGCATCGTTGCACATACAGCGAGAAACGACGGCCAATTTTCAAATTAAATTTTCATTATCGAAATTTAGTACGATGTCCGAGATCGTTTGAACGAAAAGTCGTGCTTGAGAACTTGCAGCAACTTGAACGATAACATTAGTCTAGAATTACAGGAAACTACCATCTGGACGTAAATCATTTTTACATAATTTTACATATAAGGCGTTATTGGACCTGAATTGTAGTGAGAAAAATGAAGGTTTTTTCCTTTTCATATAATCATCAATATTCATTTGGATTTGTTGTCTACACCTTAACAACAAAATGCTTAATGTGCAATTTTAATAAGCAAAATCGTCGAACAATATCTAACAATAAATTTAATTTAAAATATTTGGTCTTATAACACTAGATTTGGATGTTTTCCTTTATCACTGATTGATAGGTAAATACAACTGCTACCTCAAATAAACTGAATTGAAATACCTACCTAGTAACAAGGTACCTTTTTTCTGTAATGCATTCAACAAAACATATACAAAATAAAAGAATCGTCGAACGAAGAAGTATTACACGAAACAGTGGTAGGGTAGGTACGTGTAATTCAATATCGTAAATCGGAAAGCCGGACAATTTTCGTGTTGTACTGTCGGATTATGTGTATAAGTACAGTTAAGTTCATATGTTTTGTCCCGTCGCCCGTGTTAGTTTTTATCGTAAAAGACTCAAAAAAAAAGAAAATTACTGTCCGTTTTTATTTATTATCTGACGTGTTCTTTTTTACAAATCAAAAATAACTGCTACCATTTCCATCCCTTTTGATCCTCTCTAGTCGCTCGTTGGGTTGCGATCGCATCTCGCGGGCCAAAACATATGAACTTGACTAAACCTACCTACTATGTTGTATATATATATATGCATTTTTACGTTCAACTTGTACGGCCATCGCAAACTATTCTCGTCTAGACAGTAATTATACACGTGCTGATAGGTGTCTAACAAGATCAATACAAACTTTTGTGTTGTACCGATAATAGAATTGGGAATTGCTATTTCGTAAGTACTACATTATAATTACGCCGCAGGCGCAAGTTTTATCGTTCACGAATATGAATTAGATATTATCTATTAATTTTTAATCACCCATATTAACAATTAATTTATGGGAGTTATAATCGGCATAGTTACAGCAGGACAACACGGTTTAGTGGTTTAAATTTGAAACGTTAATAAGAAGCTGTAGCTATATGCTTAATTTATTTTATAACATCTATAGCTTTTAATTTGTTAAATTTTCTGTTGGAATTTTAGTTCGGGCGTAGAACTGGTGCGTTCGCAAAAACGAATGAACAGTTAAATTATTAATTATTACTACGTCGGCGTCGCGATATCTTTTTATCGTGCATTTATTTTGTGGTTAACGTAACACGATTTAAATTGCTTTTCCTCAAGTTATCGAATACCAATACACCAATATTGTCAAAAGAACGATGTGAATTCTTTAGAATAAAAGAATTATTTGGTGGTCGTTATCTTTTTCTTCAATTTTACTAAATTCGCGGTAGGAATGCTTCAGAAGTTGGTCTTGTTCGTCTATGTTCTGTAAATTATTAAGAACAAAAACAGGTTAATGAAAGGAATTAAATGTTCGGCAAGTTTTTTACTTTTAAATAGTTAACGTATAGACGCGACGAAGAAGTTTCTGTAAATTGAGCAGCCGCGTATAAATCTCGGCGATAATCGACTCAAACATTTAAACGTTTTTTTTTTTAGATTGCAATTTTTAAGCTTCGAAAATTCGTCTAAAATTATTCTTGAAGTATTTCAGCAACCTTTTATTCGTTTTTAATTATTTAGAGGTTAGCGCCCGAACGTCGATACGTTTTTCACGTTAAAAATGCCCCATACTTTCAAGATCGTCGAGTCGAGAAAATCAATCGGGAAAATTTTGCCAAGAAAAAGAAGAACTCGAAATGATTCGAGCGATCTGCAAATTTGTTTTCCACAAACTAACAAACTAATTTACTTCGCAGATAAATAATAATTTACGAAAGGGAAATTACTTGGCGTTCATCTGCAGCACTCGCACACAAATCGTACGAAATAAATTATTCTTCGTTTAGAAATCGTTGCTGTAGGTGCTCGAAGGGAATTAAAATTTACAATACGATCGCAAAGTAAATTAAATTATTGCATGTACTAGGCAATTGTGCTAACCGTTGCCAAGTCAGAAATAAAAACGTTAGGTCAGTGACAGGACGTGTGACGTGAAAGTTCTGCTGCAGTTTCCCGGAATCGTTCACTTTACTATAATTATCAGTTGTTCGTAACTATCACACTACAGATTCATCAAATTAAATAGTTACGTTAGAATTGCAATTTTTGTTTCTCTTCCTACGTTCATTTTTGTTACTAATCAATCCATCGGAAAGATTAAATTTAATTTTAACGTTAATTCCTTTCGATTAATTGCCAACGTATTGTTAATACCGATCGAATCAGATTAACGAATGCTTCTGCATTTAAAAATTTTTCAAAATTATTTATTAATATAGTAATACCAATAAGGACGAACAAGCGCTGTGCTGGCGAAACCCTTTATAAAAGTGAACGAATAGAATAATTGGAGTTTTATTCAAAGGATTACACTCGAGAAGTGCCCTTCTGGCAAAGACCCGGGCCCTTTACCACGCGGAATCCACTTGGGTGTAGTTGGCCCCCCCACTCCTTAACGTTAGTTACGGCAAAAACCCTTGGGAAATTTTTTCTCGTTGTTATTGATTGTAGTACGTGCGCTATCTTGTTTTTAGTGTTACCTTTTTTTTTCCCCATAAAGAAATTATTATGTCTTATTATTTTACATTAGTCAAATAAATTACGGTCTCAAGATGCTTTTCGCCAATAATTCCACTGCAAATTGGTTTGGACAGTGTCCAAGTCGCTCGTAAAATCTATCGTTAAACATTTTTTTACGGCATTAAAGCGAAAAGCTTTAAGATGAAATTTTGGTGCACGTCAGGTACGTTTATTATTTCGACAAATTAATTTTCTATTTTCGCATCAGTTAAAAAAGGATATAATCTGTCGCATAAAAGAAGTAAAGCATTAGCGGCGGACGCTGTTTCGTCTGGGCTTATTTTCTAACGTTGTACCGATCTCCATCGATATGTATACGTTTGCACTACAAAATAGATAATATATTATGGGAGTCATAATGGTAACAAATTGATATAGCTCGTGTAGAGGAAATGGAAGTCCGGAATTTGTATGTATAATAAATGGATAAAGCTCTATGTCCGTAGCGAAAACGAAGGGTTAAATGTATCTTACAATTTTTCAAATTATAAGAGTACCTATCGAGTCGCAGACGATTTGTAGATCTGTTGACCTTCCTTAATGGAAAAAACGCAGTAGTGCTTATTTTGATATTAAGTAATACTTTTGGAGTTATTCTAAACATTTTAAATTTATTTAATCGAGTTTAAACATTCTGACTTTGTATCTCATAGCTGATTCAATTTACGTTTATCGTCAGTTGATCGATTTTATAATAATAATTATAAGCCACACATTTTCTTATCAAAAGCACAACTCGGCTGTTTCGATTATTTAAAATAAACCTTCAGGACAATTTCATATACATTCTAAACAATGTAAAATAGACAGGGCGTTATATTCAAAAAAATCAAAGGTAAAACGGTATTTACGACCAAATCGAATCGATTCCTCTGTAAATTCAAAATTATGTCGTAATATCTCTGTAAGTACCCCAGGTAGGTATCTCTTAGGTACCTCTGTAGGTACCCCAATTTCAAACAAATGAGTTTATTTATAAATGAGATGCAATTGAGACACCCGATTCACGAGGCGTTGTCTCTCTCGTTGCTGGGTATGAAGATAAAAAGAAAAATAAAACGCCATACATAGGCACGTAAATACCTACCTAATTAACTACACTTTCGATAAAACTGGAAAAGCTTCGCTTAAAAGAGCTCGAAAAATCAATGTTTTAATTTAAAAAAATTCGGATTACCCCAACATAAGATTAAAACACTATAACTACTTTCGTAACTATCATAATAATAGGAAATTGTGCTAACCTATTCAGAATCTATCCAGGATTACGAATATGCAATAATATGCAGGGGGGTCCCATTTGAAAATCGAAAATTGGTGTCACTTCCGGCCAAACCGGATGTCCGAAACAATCACACATTATATCAAAATATGACATTTTGCGTCTTTATCAGCTAGGCGGGTTCCATTTCAGTAGTTTGAAAAACAAGGGGCAAAAGAGGGGTGCTAATGATCTTGTCGACAACCAGTATATTCTACAATATAAATATACCAGAATCCGGAAGTTCCGGCAAAACGCCTTACTTACATCTTTATTATATTCTTGTTCCAAGTGAAACTTTATAGTTTTCTTTATTACATGGGAAATAAAAATAACAAGTTATTTTATATTTCAAGAGCTTAACAGGGTAGCAAATTTTTCATTTGTTAGTAGTAAGTATTCCATTTCTAGCTTTCCTTGCTAGTAGGTAAATACTTGTATATCCTTTTTTGTTTTTGTTATTAAAGTAGTATAGGAGGGAATTAAATTTATTTAATTTCGTTCGTTGCGTTTTTAGTGTTATCGTCTCGGTTATTTTACAAACGTTTAAAAATTAGAATCGGCCCGATGGGCATATTATTAATAAAACAAGTCTCGGATTTTGGTTGTTTAAGAACAAAACTGTCTTGTGTCGTCGTATTTTAATTTTAACGAAGCTTAAAATGCCGGACATTACAAAAGTTTTCGAAGAATAGCGACTTATAAAAACGAAATTATGTTTTATCGTTTTATTTTCTATCTCTCTTACATTTTCTAAGCTTTAGAAGTAAATTGGTGGGAATCGATCTTTTTAGTTATTATACAATTAGATTTAGTAATTTGTTAATACAAGTATAAAGTCATCCGAACAATTTAAAGGCGGATTCTTTTATAAAATTGAATAGGCAGTGCAGAATGTTTATGTAATTTTGTAAACATATAATAATATAGGTAGCCTATAGATTCGACCGAAAAAGCGTCATGTGTTAATGCATTAAACCGCAATATTATGCCGATGCGAGTTCGGAATAAAGGAAAATGCGAGAATCTAGAGATTTACGACGAGAAAATCAAATATCCAACAATGAATCATGTCCTGAATAACCTCCGGAAAATTAGTAGGCGGTTTATATGTATGTACTAGAGTACAAGATCGTTGTCGCCTTACTATTTGCGCAGCTTCGAAAATCGTAATTTGCCGTAAATCTCTGCAGTCGTGTTCGTTAATGAAATAAAACAATGCAAAGTATAAGTAATATCGATATTTCTTGGTCATGTGTTTTTCGTCGAAATTTAACTTTGTTTAATTTCTGTTTAAATGAAGTAGTGTAAAGTTGCGAAGGAAAAAAAAAAGAAACTAAAAATCATTGTGGACAAGACCGGCCCAAAAAAATTATCGAGTTAGAATAAATAGTAAAGTTGATGAATTTCTAAAAAATTTCTAGATTAATTCAGTCACCGTTCATAAAGAATTGTGTTGCACACGAATAAATGCGAATAAAATGACAGAACTAACGAACTGGCGTAAAAATTAAATTTAACCGTGCATAATCGTTAAATTTAATCGAATATGCAGAAGTGAAGGTTCGTTAAAATGAAAATTAGAAAATTCCATCAAAAAGATTTGTGCGAAAGCTCCAAATTCAATCGATTACCTACCCTACGTTTTAAAATATGTATTTTGCCACCTAATATTTAAAATAAAGTTTTGCACGTCGCCACTTTTATTTTTTGGTTTTTCCGAAGTCGATCGGTTATAGAATCATTATACGAAAACTAGGGCATCAAAGTTATTTTGCAAAAATGTGAAATAAAAACAAAGTAGGTTGTTTAAAAATCTGTAAAAACCGAAAAACTTTGCGTGCAATATTAATGAAAAAGTTCGCATCTATTCTAAATAATTTTTCATCACTTAATCGGTTTATTCACTTCGTGTTCATCTGTTGTTTAATATTAGCTAATAACTGTTAGTTAAATAAATATATTGTAAAATATCAAAAAACAAATTGTTTACATAAACAAAACGTTACTGTGTACACACAGTAAACGATTTGAACGAAATATGTATGGCCTATCCAAACCTATATGCAATTCACGTCATCAAAAAGTTACTAGATTGTTTATTTGTAATTCGGTTTAAAGTTTGAAAAGCGACATATTCTATAGATGATTTACTTGCGCACATATTAGATAGTATAAAGAAAGACTTCAATTTACTAGAATTGCCAAAATACGAGGTACGAGGTGACAGCACTGCGTGAAACGTCATCATCTAGTAACCTTCTATTGATGACGTAGATTGCATATAGGTTTGGACGAATATATGTATATATCGCTCGTTATTTGAATTAACGTATTCCGGATTAATAGCTACTACTAATAACGTCCACAACAATCTACGTATTTCACTTTTCGAATAACGTTTAATAAATTAAAAAGTGGAATTTTCGTCTTTTTCATTTTGCACAAAATTTTCGACGTGAAGTCACCGGACTAGTCAAATGAAATTTCTAGGGATGATTGCCAGTAAAGTAGAGGTATTAATTTTTTCCTATGTACCTATTTACTTTTAGCTAGACTGTTGTCTAGCTAGACAACAACTGTTGTCTGTTGTCTAGCTGTTGTCTTGTCTGTAGCTAGACTAAGGAATAATTTTTGCTTTAATAATATGTTTAAAAGATTTTTTTTTATCGAAATACCTTTAGTTTTTAGTACTCAGAAAAATTGTTTAGGATGACAGGCCCGTTATTGGGCTACGATCATAAAAGAAAAGATGGTGCTAGTAATAATAGTTCAGCCAGAATAACGAAATTTCCGGACAAAATCGCAGTTTAGCTAAAAATACATAAAACCTAAATAACTTCTAAATTAACAAGAAACGTTCCTAAGAAAAATAGTGATAAAGAGTGGTCCTTCGTTTAAAAAGTATTATCAGCAACATAATTTTAATCCTTTCAAATTTTCCTCTTTTTTTTAATACAGTTTTTGGTTAGTGTTTCCTGATGCAAGTGTTCAAAATAATAAGTCCTTTGAATGCAACTTGTTTTTAGTTTCTATTAGCGCCAGTATCGAAAGCCTTGTAAAATCAACAGATTTAAATCTCTTTTAGACGGTTTTTGTTCTTTTTGGCGCAATAAGACGATCAAGCGAATTCGAATTAATTCTTTTTTTTTTCCAGAATTTGGTAACACAAGAAGGCCAATGTCCTATCATATTTTCGCACGTGTGGGTACGAGATCAAAATAAGCAAATATGGAGCAAAGCGTTTCTTCTGCTGCGGACAAGAAGCTCTACCTGTCGTACAAAGTTCAGGTGGTGGCGAAGTTTCTGCGGGCGACGAAATCGAAGGACAGTTCGGTGAGTCTTTTTTGCATGATCGATTCATCGGCGGTTTTACCCGTATAATTGATCGAACAACGTTCGTTTCCACCATGCATCGTGACATTGAGGAAACAATCTTATTGCGTTCTATTTATTTCTGTTCGCCGATGTGTAACACCTGCCCGATATCTAGGAGTTTGTGTTGCAAGGCCAAGGTTTTTTTAGATGACTCAAGTTGCACCTTTGGGGTCGGAGAGTGCATAATACGACCAGATAAAAGAAATGTCTAAATTTTACGGTCTGGTTGGTCAAGGACGTTATTTTTTGTTCGAAATTTCGTATAGTTACAGGTGCGTGATCCATTGTTCAATTTTTCAACGACGCGAGACCTTTTAAGTTGACAGCCAATCACGCAAAATGCTGTTATTATAAGAAGCAAGGACGTTAGTCTTTTTTTCGGAAGCAATACTCGAAATAGGTTTATTTCTCGTTCACTTTATTGTGGACCCGTCCGGAAAATAGAAACGTACCTATTTACGTTTCTAAGGTTTTTATTAATTTTTCGCAATAATCGCGATTTTCCGTTTGCGAATTTTTGCTTTTCAGAAAACTTTAAGATACCGTGTTGCAAATTGAAACTAATGACGCTATTTTTAGGTAACTTATTGTCAATTTTCATGTCATAAAGGACAGATTAGTTTGGCATGAATTACACAAGTTTCTAAAAGGAAAGATTGACTAATAGACGACTATTATGACGTTTAAGATTGCGTAATTGTTTCTTTTTATACTAGAATATAGGTTGTACATAGATATTTAATTCTTGTAGAAAATATAAAGGAAAAATCATGTTACCTATGCTAGAGGTACTTAATATTTTTTTTCATAGATAATTTTTGAAGAAATATTAGAAATTATAATTTTAACTTGTTTCATAGATTTATACGAAATTCTTTTGAACGAACAACAAAAAATTCTTAAATTATCGTTGAGCGCAAAACGATTTTGGTTCCCCTTGAATGACAACTGCGCATAAGTAATGCACGTGAATTTTGAATTTTTAAGGGGTTCCGAATGAGTGGTCGAACGCAGTTTTTGGGATGCGAAGGGTTCGTTTGCGAATGATTACGTCAAATAAGTAGGTACGTCGCGTCGCAGTGATGCTAGGCGTGATATTTTAGAGGAAAGTAAATTTTTAGATTGTGACATGCTTAAGCTCGCGACGCTCAGAAACAAGAGATGATTAGTAGATAAAAATAAATTTTTACAGTTTTTTTAGTCTCTAATTTACAGATACCAAAATTATGGAAGTTACGACTAGTAGTTGTATGGCCGAAATTTTCCGGTTTATGACTAATTACTTAGTCAAATTTTAATTCAAAATTAATTACAGTAATGTTACAAAAAGTAGGAAATTTGTTCGTGCAGATTAAATCCGATTTGCACGACTCGTTTTTACGTAACATACCGTATGTTCTATAGATATATTTTTACACTTATTAAATAAAATTTGTTTCATTTTAAATGTTCTATATCGGATTAAACTCTCATAATTGGCAAAAAGACAAAATACACATTCTTGTTTTGTCTTATACTTTATTAGACATACCTACCTAATACATATTATGTACGTCGATTTGGATCGCCCATCGGAATAATAATGTCCACTATATAAGACAAATATTTTGTCTTTTTTGCTCGTTATGTGTACGTTTCATGCAATATATCTCATTTAAAATTGAACGAACTTTAAACAAGTTTTTCGTTTTTAGATCGCGACAAAATTATCAATATTGTCATCCGGTTCAGAAAAGAATTTGTGCAGGACATTTTATCATTTTGTTTATTGAAAATATATGTATAGGTATGTACCTGCGCAGGGTTACAAAAATTAAGATGAATTGCAAAACATTAGCTTTCATCCGGTCGCGATCAAAATCTGATTTTCGCGATGACGATATACTTTTTTTTTATAATAAGGTGCGCGTACATAGCTACGGCTATTCATGATATTATCTATTATAAACAGCAATGACTATCGACAATAAACATTCATATTCCTTATCTTAAATTTAATCTCAACTTTGCAATTCCCCATCAGTTACCCCTCTAAATTTTGCGAATTAAGGCGATACCTACTTAAATATTTCAAACGACTTTAATCTACATGTTATTTGCAATTTCTTAGCCCTTCGAAGAATTGTTCTCTTTATACCTATGTACATATTAACGAAAATATCGATACGAAACGAGTTTATGTTAACCAAATAAATGGGCTTACGATGGCTACTTGTGTATGTTCAAGAGAAACTACAAGATGACTTTTTACCCTTACAAATTTGATGATGGGACAATTAAACGCTTTCTCAAATAGAGAAAGTTTCTAATCTTACACGTAGGTAGGTATTTATTTAGGTTTAATATTACGAAACTCCATTTTAAAGTTAAATACGAAGTGGTTAATTTTATGTAAAGTCTGGGAACAATAGTAATTACTGCAGAACATTTAACTGCAGGAAGTAGACTAAATTTATTTTTGTGATTACACAAAAAAAAGGCTAGCTGCTTTTAATGAATGCACAAGTGACTCGTTCGTATATTGAAGACTTTAAATAAGTGACTATTAAATGAAAATTGGTCGACGAGCTGTTCCGGGCCATCGCAAATATATGTACATATTAGGCACTTAGAAAAGTTAACCAGTAAAATTAACGAACTCGATTGATCGTAAAGCTTCTGGTTGCGGTTGTTCCGTGCTTATCGTAACGCTACCTTCTATGTATCGTGACAATCAAAAAATATCTATCATTGGCGCCAGCAGAACGTGAAAAGACGCAGATAAATGACAGTCGAACGAACGTCTAGCTCGAGGATCTTGCATAAAAGAATAAATCATCCCGTTTGACGTTTTTGTTGACGCGATTTTAAAGATAACCTTCTTGAAATATTAGTAGTTAGGTACTTTTAAGTAATTTTACCATAAGGACGAATTGATAAAAGGGATGTTGGTAATGTTGAAAGGGAAGCCCAGTACCTAATTATTTTAGGGTTTCTTGATGGAAAGTCCGTAAATTACGTCTAAGGGATGTCGGCGACAGCTTGCAAAATCATACACCGGAAAATACGGTAACTCACGCATTTGTGTAAATGACATACAAAAGCTGGGTTAATTTGCCGAAGGCTTACAACAGTTTGATCAGTGGAATTTATATATATATATATATATATATATATATATATATATATATATAGTAGGTAGGTAGGTAGGTGCCTATTTTGTTTCCTGTTTGTGTCTGTTGCAGTTTTCCACTTACGATTGTGCAACTATACGGGAAATTATACCTAATAATAAATTCAAAACGAAGAAGGCACGTTGTTTATCTTGAAATATTAAACAAGTACGCATTGTTCACATTTTGGTAGATACTTATTTTCATCAGGTGCTCGTGCTCGAATTTCACGATGCGATTTTCTCGTTGTGGAGTGTTCCGTAGAAAACAATTTGTATTTTACGTTACAGTAGCGACGTCATTAATTATAAATTTCGAGAAAATAAGACCGCAGTCTACGACATTGTTGCAGAACGGACGTGCCAAGTTTAGCGACGTTTCACATTTTTTATTACGGCTTCTTCGAAGTTTATGTGGTACAATTAATCGCGATAACTGTAAGAATGCTTGTTGTTCTTCCTAAAAAAGTAGTTGCCCGTTCGCGCGCCAGATCGACGTCGATGTTAAAATCGACCCATTATCGGAAAGTTATATTAAGTGCGTTTTTGCAACGATTCCCGATGGCCTTTTTCCAATTATTTTGCCAAATCAAAACTTTAAAGGATTTTATTGGGTAAAAAAATTCAAAACGAACTTATTGTCGCGCGCTGCCATCATGATTCGGTATTTGTTTCGCAAGTAAATATGGAAAAATCGTCATCTTTTAGACGCTTAAAAATATAATTACTTTACGAGAGAAATTGCGAGTCGTAAAATAAATCCGCGAATGCAAAATTTTTACGAGAAGAAAAGAAAACATGCTTATTATGTCACCAATGCGGTTCGGCGAGCAATCTCGAGGGACTCGTGCATCACAGAATTTAACGAAAGTTTTCATATTTCACTGGAAAAGCGACAGCAATTTAGAAGGAAAAGTAACTCGTCGGGAGCTTTTTCGAATTCACGGAATTATTAAACCACCGCACCGCCGGATGGAAACGTTAGTAAAGCTATTTCGATCGGTCGACAAGTTAAATCCTTCATTTATATTGGCGGATAAATGAAAATTGGCACCTCGCAAACTAAACAAAAGTTAATTATTCCGAGACCGACTTTAAATTAAAATCGTCCTTGCGCCACAATAATTCTCGTTAAATTTATTATTCATAATTTATATTCGGTCGGCGGTCTGTCAGTTCATTAACGATTAAACGGACATTCTTGAGCTCCGCTGAAAAGAAAACACCGTTCGAAAGTTCAACAGGCCCGGCCAGAAAATTGGCTTGCAATATTCCAATCCTTCGTTTCAATTGACAATCGATTTTTATGGCATATAAATAAATAATCGCGGCCACGTTCGAACGAGGAACGCGGTTATTCGGACGTGATTTTCTTGCCTAACTCGATTCATATCAACAAGTTGAGCATAAATGGGCAGATTTTTAACAACATGCAAATGCACCACGTTCTTGTTTAGAATAATGCTTTATTGATCGACGTTTTGTGCATACAAGTTAACCATTCGTTACCAGTTCATAATTCGTGATTATCGTTGAAATTAGTCTAACAAATCGACGGTTGACACTCTATCTACATAATATACTCGTACATACTTCTTTTCGCTTTTATTCCAGAAGTGCTTTGGTACTTTAAGCAAAAATTTTTAGTGATCGTTAACGACGCCGACGCGACGATCAATTAGCTTTTTTATTTGAGAACTTTTCGTTGCTTGACCTCCGTGTCACGGACAACTTTTTGCACCTATTTCCTGGACCGTTTTTGATATCGTGTTTTATATTGCTAATTGTAAGTATTGTATTCGAAATTGACCGAGAAAGCTCGTCGATGTCCGTGTTGGACGCGCGTCACTGTTCGACGCAGGGCATGTGAATAATAAGCTTTCGAATTTGTAGATGCACTTCTCAAGCTCGTTTACCAAAAGTGCACTGAGGTTCTCAAATAATGTACGTATTTTCGAGAAAATTAAATTTTAGGACTGTTAGGATATAGGTATAAGCGTCGAAGTATCGAGGATATGTGTATTGCTATGGAATGTCTCATCATCAGTATCTACTATAAATATCTAATCACAGTATAGAAATCCCCATCATTGTTTTGTTTTGAAGTGAGGAAAACAGGTCGAATCTTCTTAATCTTTCCATTTTTTTCTTGTCGCATGTTTTCCATCTACTTTTTGCTCGGTGTATTACAGCAATATCATCTCTTTTTGATTTCGTTTCATAATTTTCCTATTGGATTTGTATCTCTAAATTCTCTTTTTCTCCAATCACGCGGGTACGACTCACGTATGACTTTTTTCAATTGTTACATTTAACACTTTCTGTTTTAGGAACATCTGTAGGTACCTATATAGATTAAATAATTTATAATTCGATCTACTTTTGCTGCTCAACTTTTTTCTCCTCGAAATAATTGTTTGGAACTGAATCGACGTATGAATTTTAGTTGCGTCATTAATGCTTTTTTTGTTACTTCTTTGTGGTATAACTTTCTTTAGCTCTTTCGCCGAGGTATTTATTATCATAGTTACTTTATTATTTACTTCATCCAATGTCAGTTTTTTATCTTCAATATCAATAGTAACAAGGTGTTTGTCTATTATTTTTCTGTATGCCTCGCCCTCTCTCCTTATTTCTTCTGCTGTTAGTTTTATTGGCCTTTTTTTAATTAATTGTTTTCTTTCCATTCTTTTATTGATTAGAAGACTCGCTCTTACCATTCTATGGTCACTGCCCGTATTGAATTGGTTTAATACGCTAACGTCATGTATTTCTTGTTTCTTGTTCGTCAGTATATAATCTATTTCATTTTTTATATTTCCGGATGGTGATATCCAAGTCCATTTCCGATTAGGTCTTTTTTTGAAGAATGAGTTCATAGCGTATAGTTTGTATTCACTCATAAAGTTTAATAACATGTCTCCTCTTTCGTTTCTTTGGTCTATCCCAAATTTGCCTATATATATATCTCCTCGGGTCCTTGTTTTTTACCTAATTTGGAGTTAAAATCCCCCATCACGATATTCCGATGTGCGTTATCCATTTGTAAGGCTGTTTTTAGGTCTTCGTAGAATAATTCCATCTCTTCATCTGTATGGGAAGAGGTCGGGGCGTACACCTGTACAATTTTTAGTTTTGTCGTTAATGAGATGTTCAAAGTTATGTAAGCAACTCTTTCTGATATTGATTTAAAAGTTTTTATATACAGCGCCAATTTTTTATTAACTATGAATCCTATGCCTGCTGTGGTTCCGTCTTTTCCACCTTTCAGCGTGTTTCCTGAGTTGAGGTTAATCCATTCTTCTCCTTTTCTTCTGATTTCACTCAGTCCAACAATATCCCACCTAATTTTTGTTAGCTCTTCTTCCAATTCTATAATCTTATCGTCATTTCTGAGTGTACGAGCATTGTACGTTGCAATCCATATTCTATTTAACTGCGTTAGTTTACGGTTTTGCTTAAAAATCGAATTCCTGCACCCCCCCAGAATCCTTGGGGCAGCCTGACGTATCAGGGTTAGATTGTGAGTTACTAACCTGGGGTATTTTCGTTTTGAGGTTCGACATTTCATTAGGGAGTGATTGGCAGTAAAACGCCACGCTTGCCAGGCGTCTTGGCGAGTTTTATATGTCAGCCGCCCATTATGGGACAGACGCTGTTGAAAGCCGCTTCTTTGAAGTCAGACGCTTTCGTTGTTTACTATGGGAGCCATTAAAATCATAATTTGATGGTTGCCTCCCATAGCCCCTCACTTAGTTTAGCCTGTGTGTCGACACAGTTTCCGGGGTGTGGCCGCTAAAAAAGTTTCTTGGAGCCATAAGTGAGAGTCGGGATCAGTCCAGAGACCAATATTCAGGACGACCCTAAGGTCCGACAGTCCTGGCTATAGAGGTACTACTCTTGGCATGAATCCCATACACCCCACATTCTAATGGAAAAACGTAGGCGACTAGTAAAAGAAGATAAAAGAACAACAGAAGAATTTAAACAGGTGAATAAACTAATAAGAAAACATATAAGAAAACATAAAATGCAAATACAAGAAAAACAAATTAATGAAGTAATAGAAAGGAATCGAGGAATGAAAATACTCAAGCAAACACTGGGAAGAAAAGAAACATACGCACTACGTAATAAAGCTGGTGCAATAATCTATGATAGAGATGAAGTTTTAAAAATTACAGAAGAATTCTATACTGACCTATACGAATCCAAAGTATCACAAGAATTAGAAAACACTCATACAAAAACTGCAAAAATTCTAAACGTGGGATCCGAAGAACAGCCCGACATAACTATTGAGGAAGTGAAGAAAACTATAAAGGAATTCAAACATAACAAAGCTACAGGAGAAGACGAAATATCTATAGATATGATCGCAGAAGCTGTAGATAAATTAATATCAAAAATAACAATACTACTAAATATATGCCTAAAACTAGGGAAAATACCCAAAACTTGGAAAAACTCAAATGTCATACTATTATATAAAAAAGGAGAAAATACAAAGCTTGAAAATTATCGGCCAATTAACCTATTATCACATCTATATAAATTACTCACAAAGAGAATTACTAATAGATTAGCAAGAAAACTGGATGAATATCAACCACAAGAACAGGCCGGATTCAGAAAAAACTACGGCACCAGAGACCACCTTTTAACGATAAAAGTAATAACTGAAAAGTCGATTGAATATGGATTTCCGGTATGTATGGCCTTTGTAGATTATGAAAAGGCCTTTGATAGTATCGAGCATTGGGCAATATATAGAGCATTAGCAAATAGTCGAATAGACCAAAGATATATACAACTGATACGAGATTTAAATGAAGAAGCCACAGCAACATATATCCTACACGCTAAAATCAACCCGGTACACCTCAGACGAGGAGTACGACAGGGGATACACTCTCCCAAAACTCTTCACTTTAGTGCTCGAGGATGTATTTAAGAAACTAGATTGGCCGGGGAAAGGAATAAATGTGAACGGAGAACAGCTTACTAACTTACGCTATGCAGATGACATCATACTACTCGCACAAAGTGTAGAAGATCTAAAAGAAATGATTGACGATCTTAATAGAGAATCAAATAAAGTAGGACTAAAATGAATCTGAAAAACAAAAATAATGCACCCCGATCCAGAAACAGAAATTAAAATTGACGAAGCACAGATTGAAAGAGTAGTAGAATATATATACCTAGGCCAAAGAATAGAATTGGGAAGAAACAGCGAAAGGAAGGAAATAAAAGAAGAATAAAAAGTGGTTGGATTGCGTTCGGAAAACTATCCTTCATTCTAAGAAACAAAAAATTAATCAGCGTCTCAAAACAAAGGTATTTGAACAATGCGTTTTACCTGTCATGACGTATGGAGTGGAGAATTGGGCAACAACAAAAGGTAACATAGAAACAATGAGAGTGGCGCAAAGAGGAATGGAGAGAGCGATGTTACACATAACAAGAAGGTATAAAGTTAGGAATGACAGAATTAGAGCAATTAAAAAGTGAAAGACATTGGCATTAAAATTGCCCAACTAAAATGGAGCTACGCGGGACACGTGGCAAGAAGTGACATAAACAAATGGAATCGAAAAATAATTGAATGGAGACCGTACGAGCACAAACGAGGAAGAGGGCGACCACCTATGCGTTGGTATGACGACTTTAAACGAACAGCTGGATTGAACTGGATTAAAATTGCACAAAATCGGGATAGATGGAAGGAGTTAGGAAGGCCTATATCCAAAAATGGATTTAAAGGGATTAGGAAGAAGAAGAAGAAGAATCGACGTAGTACCTACTTAATTTGTGTTTTATACTTTGCTTATATTGAACTTTTTCGTTAAAAACATATTCCATAGTTTTAACTGTAATGATTTTTCTAGATGCGGGGGAAACATTTAAATTTCAAAATAAGAATTTAATTACATCGTCGATAACGAAATGCAAGTTAATTATGATGATAAACAAAAGTAAAAGCGGTGTTATTAGATTTTTGCTTACACAACCTAATAGATAGATACAAGAAGCCCGGTACTCCTCTACTAAACGTCATAAATTAAAAACGTCTCCAGTCGTAGGTTACGAGAACAATTTTCAAAGTAAATATTTGGTTACCGTCCTAAAAAACTTTTAACCGGAGTCACTTTGTTCTGTCACATCAAAGTTCGAATTTGTTCGCGAACTTATCGAATCTCGTCGACGTGTTTCGTTCCGGGGGCCTTCAGAAATCGGAAATTTTAAAACTGAACCTGTGGAAGTCGCGTATTGTTCGGTATCTCCGATTTATGTATCTATGGTTAGTCGGTCGTAACAGGAAATTTAATTCGCGCGATTTCCGACCTGCACGCTAACGTGCGATTTGTTTGATGTGCCACCAGTTTCCGAAATCAAAGCGAATTTATCAAACTATCGGACAAGTTTGCGGTGGAAGCCGCGATAGTTTCGAGGTTGTTTCGAAAGCTCGGTACATGAATTTTCGACTAACGTACAAGATTAAATCGTGACGTAAACTAAAATGTTGCCCAACTGTCTGAAAATTAAAATACTAGCTAGCTAGTGATGGATTTCGTTTTAAATTTAGCACCGCATATATACCTATAGATATCGAAGTTATTAATAAACGGTATGGGGAAACTGTGAAATTTTGTTCGATAAAAACTTAGTAGGTACACTAATCGTAAGTTCTCTTAATATCAGATTTATAATTTTCACGGCAAATAAATTTACATACTCAAACGCCCAGTATCAAATTTAATTTACTTCAAAGGAATTTCGTAATTACCACGAGTATGCCGAGCAAAACAGACTTCTTAAAACAAAACATGGTTTCGTGCGGGATACGTTTCTTGTTTAATCATAATCCCTTTGTTTTAACGTCCAAAGCACAAAGGATAGAAAACAATGTACGTAATCCTCGTATGCAATAATAACGCGTTCCTCGTTATCATTTTCCGGGCGTAGGAAGCTTCTGAAAACCTCGAGTTTATAGAGCGAGTCTCGTCGCATAAAGGCTTCCGAACTTTTCAGCTCGTCACTCTTTCAATAGGTACAGTTCGGTTTGTTTAAAACAACGGGGCACGTTCCTTCGTGTTCCTGTTAATCTTTTTTTTTTTATTTGCCTCTTATCTCCGATCCGTTCCGTTAAGGTTAACAGTTAAAAAACAATTTCCAACACAATTTATTCTAGTGCCGCTTAGAGAATTTTATGCACTGCGGAATTACTATGTCAATTTGATTAAACACGCAACTATTTCGATGGAAATTACTTCCGCCGGTGAAACTGTGACTTTATTATAATTAGTTACTTGGACGACTTATGCACAGTAAGATCTTATTAACAATCTCCGTTAAAATTTTAATGTAAATATTATGTACAACATCGGGTTACGCGATTTCGACGCTCATGTTTATTTTTGTCATGATCGGCACTTGAAACGTTTGCATTTTATTGTAAAAATTGAACTCTATTACAGTTATACAGTTAAACGTCGCCTATTCAATCCCTTCCTTTAAGCTTCTCTATCCTGGATCATTATCTTCTTCCAGTTTTCATCTTTCCATCGCTTTTCTTATTCCTTCGTTCCAGAAGCGTACTCGTGGTCTGCCACGCCTTTTCTTCTCTGACGGTGATCGCCAATGAAATATTCTTTTGGGCCGTCGATCTTCCGGCATTCTTATTAAGTGTCCAAACTAGTAGCCTATAGACTTCGCATTTTTATTATGTCAATAATGGATTGTTCTCTCTGCTTTCATCTGTTGCCTAATTTCTTCGTTCGGGATCTGTCGAAACCGAGATATTCTGGCACTAAGTCTGATGTAATCCATTTCCGCCGCTTCCGTAATCTCCGTTTCATTTCTGCACTGATTTCCCAGGTTTTCTTCCCGTAACAGAGAACAGATTCTACAATATCGTTTGGACAATCATTTTCTTGACGCTTTTTGATATCGATATTTTTATCCTAATAAAACGACAAAACAAGCAGTAAGTAAATGTGGTTAAATTAAAAAATAAAACACGTAAAATTTTGGATTTATACCTCATTGCGACATCGAATTGTATTAATTATTATTATCGAATACTTGCACACATTAATCGCAATATACAGTAAAATCTCCCAATAACGGACAGCTGTGGGGTAGAAACTATTGGTCGTTGTTGGGCGGTGTCCGCCGAAGGGAGGGTTAACTAGGGCAAATGTTCAAGTTTGGGAAATAAGAAACTATTCGTCGTTGAGAGGTGTCCGTTACTAGAGGTTTCACTGTACATACCTACTATTTAATTGTAAGTGTGTCGCGAATTTTTGTTCCAACAATTTCTGGTCGTTTTATTAATTTTTTTTTACTAAAAACATGAAAAGCTGCAATAAATGCATTTGGAAAGAAAAAGTTGACGAATCGAATTATTATAGATGCTATCTGTTGATGGGGATTTTATCGAAATAGTATGCGATTTTTGTAAAACGAAACTGTTAACCGACACAGTTTTGTGCAACTTTATAAAGTTTGGTGACGACATTGAAATTTAACTTCGCTTTCGGCATATTTAACGCATTCTTTATTGATGTCAAGTTTTAATTGTGTTTCTTTTGAGAACGGTTTAAAAGACAAAACGGTTAAAATTTTCCGTTAGCTGGCGTAATTTAAACACCTTTCAGGTATTTACTTGTAAATTTTAAAATCGAGCGTCCATTACGTAAACGATCGTTTAGATGCGGTACATTTAAAACGCTCGTTTTAAAGATTTCCTCCATATTTAATGACGAAGAAGAAAATTCCTATCGCATCTTAAATTAACTTTGCAACTAATTTAACAAATTGAAAGAGCCATTACGATCGGTTAGTAAGTAATGAGGACTCTCGAAACTTAAAATCAATGTTCGGAGAGAGTCGTAAATTTTCTATACGGCGGAATAACATGTTTTCTATTTCCAAGGAAAAGGTCTGCTCTATTTTTCAAATCGGAACTCGAGCCTGATCAGCCGAGAAAAACGTTGTAGTCTTCCTCTGACCCTTATTCTCCTCCATTCTGTTCCGTACAATGAAAGCGAATTCTTTTGACCTCTTCAATATCCTGACCCCGTCAGAGGAATTGGTAATAATTCTATTTCGAGCGAGGCTTTCAAATTTATGTTCACACTATCACAAATATAAATCCTACTCGAGCCAGAAGTTTACAATTGACGTTTCCCTCGGAGAACGAATGTGCGTTATTTTTCATCGAAAAATCTCGAAATTTCTGAAAAATTAAACCCCTTTCCGAGAAAACTCGGTTCAAAGAGATTTCATTAGTATTAAAATGCAATCCCGAATGTTTTCGAATTACACTATTCAAATGTAGGATTCTTTAAATTTCCACTTTTATCCGGAGGAGCTTCGCATAAGGGATATGCACCCCTTCTGGTAAACAGATCAATAAAACTTTCACGCAGCTCCCAAGACGGGCTTACGGTTAAGAAAAACAGAAAACTCCATAAAATTGTTGGCGAGGTATATCAAGCGGCGAGTCGCGCCTCGCTCGCTCGCTAAACGCTTTAATTTTTTTACGGAATTATTTGGACCAAGTTCAAGACGAGTATATTTCATTCAAAAACGCCATATTGGCACACATTCCGTTTCGTATATTTAGTTCGCCCGATACCGATAAAAAATGCAAGGTAATGAACGACACGATTGTCGCGAAACGAAAACAATTTGCGAATCGATTCGATGCGAAATTGTAAACGCCGCCGCTCCGCGTCGCACGGCCGAGATTAAAAAGTAATAAATACGAAAGCAGAAAGCGTCAACTTCACGCTACCGCGAACTTAAATTATAATTAAGAATGAAAAACGGACGCCGGCGCCGCAGTGGAAACTTGTTTTCATAATGTTTCGGCAAGTTGTAGTATTATACGTGGTCGGTCGTTTAATTTGGCGGTGGTTTATAAATAAACTGCGAGACCGTCTTATGTTTTTTATTTAAAAACAAAAAACGTATTCGCTGCTGATTCAATTTTTAAAGGGTGGTCCGGAATTGGGTTCTCAAACACGTATTATAATCCTCGGAAGTTTATTACAATAAACAACATATTTCGCGCGAATACATAAATGTATCGAAGTTGTTATTGAAGGGCAAATCGAAATATTGTATTGATGTTTATCCATAATTGTTATTGCTAGGTATAAGTTTAATTTTTGTTTTCAGTTCCCTATTTAGTCGGCGATATGTATACATTAATTTTTACCCCTTATTATAGGATTTGCTTAATTTTTTCAAAGATTGTAATTAATTCAGAACAAATTCTGTAGATAAGTCTTTTGAGGGAAGTAGGTAGTTACGGCATTTTCTACGAAAAAAAAAATACTGGAGCAGTTATTTGTTTCGAAGTCAACAGAAATCATTAAATTGAAATTCATTTCGTATATAGCGTAAGAATTTAGCAACAACAAGGGATTAAAATCATCTTTATTCTCGATAGTGGTGTACGTATGAATGTGAACGTGAACGCATTGCATATAGATAATTATAGTAGGGCATCTGACCACTCCATATCTATTTTAAGTTAAAAAAAAACTACTTGTAAAATTAAAACCTCGTTATTTAGTGCTGTATTTTGTAATTAAACGCTCTTCATATTAGCGTAATTTCACAAAACTAATTTGCTAACCCGATTAAAATTAAACATTAAAAAAACAAAAAATTACCGTAGAACGGGGCTACTTGAGACGAATTTCACGTCATTGCTTTACAAAAACTAATGCTGTAATATCAATATTCAACATATCTACATAATTTTTTTTTAAAAGATGCATAAATGGTTACTGTAAGCACCCATAAAGTAGTAAAACCCCAGATCAAACAGAATTTTTTTTTTTTTTAAATAATGTTGGTGTCTCAAGTAGCCCCCAGGTTGGGGCTACTTGAGACACCTCCTTAAAACGTAGATGAATACATGGAAATGATCAAGTTAACCTACTAAGGGGCTACTGGAGACACCAAAAGGTTTTTAAAAAAATTTAATGCACTTTTACGACATTTCACAAATTTTCACTTGAACAAATCAAATATAATGACGAAAAACAATTTTACATTTGAGCAAACAAAATATAGTGGCGAGAAAAATAACAGTGAACAAATTAGTGAATTTCTGATAACAAAGCAACATGTAAAGTGAAGAACAAATTATCAACAGTCTTATAACAATTTAAATGACTAGGCAAAACAACAGATTATCAATAATTTGGAATGACAAAAATAAAGCACCGTAATGTAAATGCACAATTTTTAAGAGGATCAGTTTTAACCTGACAATAAATTCTGAATGTAATTGCATTGCTGTAATGTTGCACTGCTTCAGCCAAATCTTCCAGAGTGTAATCCCTATACTTCCTAGCACCTAATTTTCTCTTATAATTACGCATTCTGTAAAAACAAACAAGTTAGAAGATTTATTACGCATGTCTCAAGTAGCCCCTTTTCCAGGTTTTCGGGGCTACTTGAGACATCATAGATATCTCAAGAAGCAATGAAACTGCACGCATGAGTAATACGTCATTAGAAAGAGCATCTTTTTCTATTAAAAACATTTAAAAGAATCACCTGAAAATGTACTCATATGTGTCGGCAATTTAAAGTTTGACCATGCCGAAATTCAGTGAAAAAATCTATGAGCAGTTCAAAACATATAAGAACAAAACAAAGCAAATATATATTAAGCGAAAATATACGCATTTGAAAGAGCATTCAAAACAGTGTAGGAAAAGTTTATTCGATTACAGACAAACAATACACAACAAAAAAAGTACAACAAATAAACACTTTACTGAAAACTGTCTCAAGTAGCCCCGATCTACGGTACTAAATTTGTAGATTCTTGGCCAGTTTACTGGCTCTGCAAGCACCTTCTGCGGGTAAACGTGCTAAATGCAAATTATGATTTTGTTTGTTAAAAATATATAGGTAGTATCTTGTGTGGCCCAAATAGACCCGTCAATCGGTCGATAAAAAATGGACAACCGTGCATTTTGGGTAGGCAACGATTTTTGTTATGGATTTTGTACAAGGGTCGATCGTGAGTGTAAAACTGAGTTTTCGAGACTGGAGCTGTTGACACTCGACCGCCATATCGAAAATAAGAATGCAATTAGTCTTTTTTTATTTATCTCCGTAATCGCGAGTCTGACAAAAATTTTGTAAAAAAACACTTTGTACAATACAGAAAATTGTATTATCTAGAAAAATGTTCTTACAAAATTTTTGTCAGACTCGCGGTTGCGAAGATAAATATAAAAAAAAACTAATTAGTAAAACAAAAAAAATAAACATCCTTCAAGTTTCAAGATGGCGGTCGACTGATAACATTCCTAGTCCCGAAAACTCACTTCTCCTGCGAAACCAAAAATAAAATTGCTGCTTATAGTCAAAATGTACGATTGCGTGCCGGATTATCTGTATTAAAAATGATTCTAAAATAATAAAACGTCAAATTGAACTTTCGAAATTAACATTTACCTACATATAGGTACTTTTAGTTATATATGTATAAAAAATTTATTACCGAATATTAAGGTTATTGAAAATCTTAAAAAATTGAATTTAAATTTTGTAAACAAACAGACCATTTCCGAGATTATAGAGGACTTCAATTTTGTTGTTATGTACCTATTTTAAATTTAATCTTGTTAGTTGAGAATTAAAAAAAAATATTTACGTAAAACTAAATTAGTATAAATTTCATTATAGTAAACAAAAATGTAAGAAGTTCGATCGTTATCTTAACAACCCGTTACGCATATTAATCAGTGACCGATACATATGGCCGATTGGTTTTATTTTTTAAAGAAACTTTCCATTTAATATTCAAATGTCCAAATGAATCCCTATAGATAATGCATTAAAAAAATATGTAAAAAAATTCGATAACAGCTCGTTAAATATTTAATGACGATCTTATCAATTAATTTACGCAAATGTTTTATAATATTATACATACACCTGATTTCGATTCAAATTTGTATAACAAAATAGTCGAATAAAGAACGATTTATTGTTAAGATACGAGGTGGAGTGTCTAATAGAGAAAAAATGCAAATGAAATGCCCCTTGTTTAAGCTCGATTATATCAAAGTAAATAAACAATCTATTAACAAACAAATTAACTACTTAATAATTATTACTCCTATTAATTAACGATGCGTTAAATAATAGATAATGGCCATGTCAATTAATTCGTCCTCATGTTTTATGGAGGTATAGACAGACTATCGATTTCAATTACATTCTCGTTCGACCTCCAAAAACCTCTTTTTCTTTCTAGTTGATGTTTTATTAGGCGTTTTAGGGTGTCGGGAAATCTATCCGATGGCGTGCCTTCGACGGGATTCTTTCATTTATTTTTGTTCGTTTTGTAGAATTTGTTAAATCGCATTACGATTGTCACTTTTATCGAAACTGACACGTACGTATAGCTTATCCAAACCTATATGCAATTTACGTCATCAACAAAAAGTTACTAGATTGTTTATTTGTAATTCGGTTTAAAGTTTGAAAAGTGACATATTCTATAGATGATTTACCTGCGCACATATTAGATAGTATAAAGAAAGACTACAATTTATTAGAACTGTCAAAATACGAGGTACGAGGTGACAGCACTGTGTGAAACGTCATAATCTAGTAACCTTTTACTGATGACGTGGATTGCATATAGGTTTGGACGAAGTATATGCCGTTCTGTATGCCTAATTTTAGGATTGTCGCTGTTAATATCGTAAATACTAAAATGATTATTATTCTGAATATTCGCCCTTCTTGAAACAGTACTTAAGTTATTTGAATCGTATATTAATTCGAGCAGTGAATTCTGTAGCGATTTAAAAAGCTCGATTATTGATATTATATTTCAGTTTTAATTCGTTCGTCCTTCTTCACTCGAGTTACCAATCGCCATTATCGATTGAATTTTGATCAGATAGTTTTAAAAGTCTTTGAAGCGTTCGTTATTATTTCAGTTACGTTCACTCGGGCATTATAAAGGTTACAGATACCACCGCCACATAACTTTACGTACATACATACATACACGATGAACGTAGAACCCATGTCGTTGCACAAAGTAAGCATTTTTAAGTGGATCTAGAGTGCATCTAGTCTGAAAGCGCATATTGCACTACTTCCTAATAACAAAAAAGTTTCACTACCTTGTGGCGATGATAAAATTTGGCGCCGCCCGAATTAAAAATGACCGAAGAAGCTGTAATAGGTGGTACCTATTTAAATTTAAAAAAGTTCAAAATTACGCATTGCCGCGCGGCGTAGTGTCGGAAAACGAAATTGCCAAAGAATTACAAAAAACGACGATGGCGCGTGGAAAATTTGTTTTCGAATAATAAATATTTCACCGACGGTTGTTTTTGTATCCGACACGGCAACCTCCGTAACCTACCTTAAAGTAAATTTATTAGGATATATGGGGTACGTAATATTCTTGCTTGCCGCGGTAATGTTCGGAATTACGTAATGGCATCGTTCTCGCCTAGTTTTCTGCGGTTCTCCGGGGTGTCGTTTGAGCAACGTTTTTTCTACGGTACCCGCAATTTATCAGAGATACAACGCGATTTGCTTGGAAAATTCATGATAATAAAAGATAATTTAAGAGCAACAAGAATGCCGTTTAGAATGAAATAAATGTAATAAATTTTGTCGAAGCTGAAAGTGGAGATAATTAAAATTCTTCGACGTAGATACCTACCTTCCTAAAACAGTAGATACCTAACTACTTAATATTAAATTTCACCGGCCAATAAGGGGTTGTAACGTCGACAAAAATGATAGCAATCTAGGACGGCCGGTTCTGAATAGAAGTTGTTCGTATTACCATTACGCAATTCTTACGTCATTTTAGGGGACCGAATAATACCTTTATTATATGATGGGGCGTGGTTCTTTTACAAGGTACGTCGTAAAAGTTCGACCAAGTATTATTTGAGTTCTAGTTTTGAATTTAAAACGCTCATAACTGTAACTATGCCGTAAAACTTAATATTATACATATGTGTTATTTTACCGTGCCGGCTCTTTTCATTTGTACTGTAGGTAATGATCGCGTACCTAATCTTATTAGATTTATTTTAATACTTTAGGAGCTGCTTTTGGCTATGTTAAAAGATATAAATAGATACGTAAATAAATACATAACTTTGGACGTCTTCCTTAAGGCGGTACAGCCCAAATAAAAAGATTGATATTTTCATGAAATAAATTACGTTTTCCATAGATTACAATGTTCTGATTCACAGAAAAATACTTAAAAAATCTATCATTTCTATAACACCTTTAAAAACCTTAATGAATGTGTAAAAAGTACAATTTTACTGCAATTATAACTCAAAACTGGGGTAACCAAAGTTTGCAAATTAATAACTAGTGGGTAACGTAACATTCCCTCTACGGCACAACGTGCTCTTTTTTAATAAATACTTATTTTAATTATATAATCGCTTCGCAATTTTTAAAATTTCAATGTGTGTTTTAACGATCATTTGAATAAATTGGAGAAATTTTAGCACGTCTTGCCGTTAAGAATCACTTCTGATAATCATTTTCGTTTTACATCAATTTTTATAAATAATCAAAAGCAGGTTGTTGGAAGTTTTAATTTTGGTTTAAATATAGACGCCCAATATCGGACAATGGTTGTGGGTCGTCCCACAACTATTGTTAAATACTGGGTAATATGACTAGACCTCCCTATTTTTATTGTAAAAGGTCATAAATTTTACAACCTAAAAATCTAACGCGAGCATTGGTCACTTAACAGTATAAATCAAGCGAAACGTTCTCCTTTTAAGTCCTTTAAGTCAATATTGTGAATTTAGACATAATTTATTATAACATCAATAAACGGTTAGTATATGACATTTTACATACATTTTAGAAACGGAATCGTGATTAACAAAATTTTAATCACGATTAGCTATTTCATTACATCGTATATTGCACCAATAAAATGTTTTAAATTTAAGAAAATTAACAATGAGGAATTCGCAAGATCATTGGAATACATCAATTTTGATCTTTTTCTTGCTATTTTGTAACTAAGTTTTTGACGACTATTTTGCAATTGAAGTTCTTACGATATTGCCTTTTTATATATGGCACCTTCTACTTTTGACGTCATTATTTAATAAATGGTCTTTATTTACATGTACATATTTATAAAACTTTGGTGGTGTAATACAAATAAAAATATTAGAAATTGGTATATTACCTACATTATTAGTACGGAAAGTTACATTTTCCGACGACCATTATGAAAAGTGCATAATTTCACACCAATAAATGTTATGGAAAGTTGACCATTACAAACAATAGGCTGACCGTGCGTAAAGAAACTCGTTAGTCAATCGAAAACGTTGCAGCCCGTGTGCGATCATTGCACACGGTCAATCAAAGTCTTCTACACTGTCATGCAATTACTTTACGCATAAACTGTTTTATTATCAAATTTGACATTTTATTAAAATGTCATTTAAATGACAATTTAAATGTAAAATGACATTTTATTAAAATGTCAAACGAACTTTCGTAAACGTCAAAAATCAATTTTTTAATAAAAATACTTGTGATCGTCGGAAAAGCATAGTATATAGCACGTGCGGAAAGGTGGATATTTTAGCACTAGTTATACAATATTACTATACTATTTGCATTCGAGAATAAAAGTTTTTCTGCGAGCGCTAGCGAGCATATAAATCATTCGAGAATGCGAAAGCATTTCGCAATCGTGTATCAAATATTTTTTTGATAACTGTCCCAAAATTAGTAAAATGTGATTAGAAAGTTTGACATTTACGATAAATTAATTTGAGGTTAATGATAATAACAATCCATAATATTTCGCGTCCCGAACTGTCATTTCGCATTTCGTTCGCAGAATACCTCATTTCGCGTAACAGTAACAATAAGAATAAACTTTTTATATGCAGTTATCGAAAAAGAAAATTAAATAAAGTTGTTTAACTTTAATTTAACTTTAAATTTAATAAAGTTATTTAACTTTACATTATTAAATTAAATTAAACATTATTACAATTTATACGAGACATATTCTTTTAAAATACATCTACTTAAATTACAATTTTCCTAATGTTATACTTTTCACATGTGAAATCTACTATTTTTTTAAAAACAACATTTTTGATAACAATACAATTACCGAGATCCGTTCGCATTCAATATCCTCGAGAACGCCCTATTTATATTGTTATAATAATAATAATATTAATTATTAATTAATTTTCTAATTTCAATTCAAATTAAAGTAGATTATTTATTAGCGAACTTTAAATAAATCAGTTTTTCAGATCAGTAATCTCAGATTTTTCCTGTACTTAACATTAAATCTTAACTTTTGTATTGCGAATTTTAAAATCGTCTTCGAATACGTTTTAATGTAAAAACACCGTATCTAAACATTTATACCCTTAGCTTCAAAGCAGGTAGATTTTACGACGTTACAGAGGCAGGCTATTTCAACCAAGAAGGATGGTCTGTTTAAAATTTCTCTAAAATTCACTAACAGTGCCATCTACGGATTATCGTTTGGCGGCAATAGGGACCGTACGCCCTTAACTGACATTCGAATACCATCATGAGAGGTTGACGATAAAACGATTTGGATGAAGTTTAAAGATTGTTTAAATTGTAAATGAAACCGATAAGTTCGGTAATAAATATGTTGAATGAAACTCGTCCAATATAAAAGGCCGGGCTGGGAACGTGACCAAATTTTGAGAGACCAAAATATTCGAAGGGAAACGTTTTAAATTCCTAGAAAATGATTAACTCCCACAACTTAGCAAATAAAGCTCGCGTATTCTCGAGAGCGCTTCATCGGTCAATTTGCGAAAACGCGAAACGATTTCAAAAATACGGGGGCATGAGCGCGCGATACAAGTGACACTGGAATTTGGCTGTCGCACTTCTTTTTCCCGCCGAACGTCTGGCGTCTTTCCAGAAACCGACAATACGAGCCGCGGAGATTTTCGTCTAAGTAATACCTAAATAGAGTTTGCACCGCTCCAATTTTTTCCGAACGACTTCGGCGTGCCAAAATCGTCCTGATAAAATTAAGAATTTATCGCGACTATTTGGGTCATGCACATAACCCCATATTATCAGCTGACTTTTAATCTGCAAGGTTTTTTTATTAAATATTAATTTATTACTGTAATTTAATGCTTTGATAAGGATATCAAGTTGAAAAGCGAGTGCTACTTGACGAGATTTGATGTTTCTTTTGACCCAGTTAAAATCTTATTCGTCTGTAATTTATTGCCGGGAAATTCTACGCTTCCTACGTTTTATTGTTTTAGAATTCTCGTAGGCATATAATATTAGAGTTTATAAAAGGAAAATAGACAATGGAGAGGTTTTGATTGAATACCACCTAAAATAAGTTAGGATAAAGGGGATCGAGTTTCGTTTGGAAACTGGTTTACGCTGGTTATATGCGTAGTACTAAGGATTTTTTCAGAGAAAACATGATTATATAGTACTTATATGGTTAGCAATTGAAGAAAGGGACGCACTTTATTTATACGCTGTCTTCTAAAATTTAAATTATGTAAAAATGATTTTTTGACAAAATGAATGCGATTAATAAATAAGATGGTTTCTATTTAATTTTGCGCCATTAATCTTATTCGAAAGTTATCTCATACATATATGTATATAATCTTATAATACATATTTACTCCAAATTTCAGATAGACAAGTGCGTGCAATAGCAGAATTTAAAAAAGCGGTGGAAATTAATTCGGCATAAAACTCGTTCGAGGTTAGTAAGTAAATCCGTATTGTAAAACCACGTGGGTCTTTGTACGCATCTTGCTTGCTATATTATAAATTATAATTAGTTTAAAAATAGCGCCGTTTTTAAATGTAAATTACCCGCCGTTGTTAAATTTCGAATTTTACACCGACGCGACGCTCCGAACCCGAAAAAAAGTGGAACTCGTACCCTACTTATCAGTAACAAACAGTCGTTTTTCAATTTCATTTATAACAAAAATTTGCAATCCGAGAAAGTCACGTTCGATGGAAACGAAAATATTTTTTGGCACTAAAAATAGATTTACGAATGATATTTCACGAAAGCGTCGTACCCTCGAATTAAAAAAAAAAAACGCCAACGTATTGACGCAATTCTCGTTTCGTATACGAACGAGCTTTTAGGAGACGACCAAATCGAGTTAGTGCTTTTAAACGGTTAGGTTTGTAAACCGGCTAAACGTTCATAAAATGTACATAATATTATTTTTAAAAAGATAAGGAAATTTCCAGTTCGCAAATAATGCAAACCTATTCATTCTGTATTAAAAAATTTTGCAACTTGTTAATTATAATTAATTAGTGTTAAATACGTTCTCCACTTGTTGTCAAAGTATTAGTTTTATCTGCGTCCAGTTTGAATCTGACTTCTTATTCAAAAATAAATTTACCGTATCTTTATTTTATTTGCTCAAAAATATCGAAATAGACTTACAAATTTCGTAAAAGAATAGGTTTTTGTGTTGCACCCGAAAAACGTTCTGAAGAATATTTTAAAATCGTATTGTAAGGGTAGCTTTTATTTCTGGGAATAGTGAAAACTTTTAATGCCGAAAAAATCTCAACGAAAGCATAAATAGTCGTCTTCCAAAAATAAATATCCAACGATAGATAGAGTTTATTTATAGAGTGTTAGTGTAATTTTCAATTAACTAAAATAATATCTACCTCTATTGCCCGCCCTTTGGCAGTTTTCAATATGTGTAGCTTTCACAAAGCGTAATTTTAAAATTGTACTTCGAATGATAGATTTATAATGTAGGTGTCTACATGCAGTGTTAGTGTTCAAATAGGTAAAATAATAATTATAACGACGGCGTTTTGGTAAAACATCTTAAGAGGATGATTACGCCAAGCACTAGTATAGGGATTTCAATGTAAATTCGGTCAAGTATTACACCTATATTGATAGAAATTTTCAATTTTTATTAAAGAATCTGAAAATATGTATCATCAAGTATGGGATGACGTTCTTATTTTCTTAAGAATATATATACTTTTTATATAATAACTATTTGAAGTTGGAAATAATTAGACTAACTTTTGATGTCACTTTCTTGAATTAGAAGCTATATATTAAAAAATAAAAACGTGTACCCCTTCTCCCATCTTTTAATTACCTAAAAATATTTCTTAATAGATACTTATAAATAAAATAAGGGCTCAAAACATTTTCGTTTAATAATCGGCGAATCGCGGTCTTCGTGCTCGCGCGTATTCTCTATCCTTGTATCGCCGTCTTGCTCACGCTATCTCCTCGTTGCGTAAACTAAACTCGAGAAATGTTTATTTCAAGATATCGGCTTGCATATTACCTCATATAATTAATTAGTAAAGAATGCGTTCGTCGAAATTTGATGTATGGCAAAAGAGGTTGTATGTATTGTAAATACATATCGACGCAGATTATCGTAAACGCCACTTTTGCAAAAATGAGGTATTCTGACTGTCTTATGCATCAAAGGATCTAGGACAAAGACATCATATGTCGAAGAACAAGAACATAGTATTTTGACGAAATTAAAGAGTGCGGATTATTTGTAAGTAAACAATATCCATTTTTGGCAGCAAGCCCTGATGGCGTAATAGGGTCTGATGGCATTATAGAAATAAAATGCCCTTATAATGGCCAAAATAGTAGGCCACATGAAGCTATTGTTACCAAACGCATAAAATTTGCTACAATTGATAACAATAATGTGGTAAAATTAAAAAGAAGTGATAAGTATTACTTACAAATACAGGGGCAGCTCTTCGTTAGTGACCGCCAATATTGTTATTTCGTCATTTGGACTCCCAAAGGAATGGTATACGAGAAACTTGAAAGGGATATCAACGTATGGGAAACTAAAATATTACCAAAATTGAAAGCGTTTTATTTTGATTATTATCTCCCAGCTTTATTGGTAAACCACAATTTGTAAATAATACTTTGCTTAGTGTAGTGTAATTAGTGTAATTTGCACAAATTCTCCCAGTTACATTTTAAAACAATTTTCCTGATTATCATGTGAATTGTGAACTGTCGACGTTTGGAACACTTTTCTCTCTGGCTACCCTTTATATTCGTTACAGGTAAGCTTTGACTTGTCATTTTGAATTTTATTTTATTTTCATCGATGAAGGCATAGTAATGCTGCGTTTATTCGAATAAAACCCATAGTAATCCGAATTCGAGATTCGCATACACGGGGTTTTATTGTAGTTACTCGAGTGAAACTTTCGTATCTTACTTATTAGACTTATTGTTAGAAGTAACTGCAACAATTACTTCTCCAAAACGTATTTAACGAATATAGGTTTAGAGCAAATCTTTCCATCTTTTGATAAATTTATCTGACAGATATTTACCATGAAAACGATTGTTCGAACAAAAGTTTTACAGGAAATATCTGTCAGATATAATGGAATCTGTCAGTATCTGTCTATAATTTCCATCTGTCAGATGGAAAGATCGACCCTTATTATAATTAATCATATCGATATGTATAAGTTACTCTGGGTTCTTATTGCATTAATTCCATTTTATAAACAAACACAAGGTGTTAACATGACAAGGTATAACGCACTAATACGAAGGGTTACGAGGGTACTGTTATAACAGTAATTACAGCATTTTCCACTAATTATAGAATTATTCGACTGATTTGTTGTGATAATTGAACAATTGACAAACTAGATACTGTAGAATATAAATCTTAAACAAGTTACTGAATAATTATACCTATTTAATATAATGTCTTGGAATTTATAGCTAGATGTTTATCAGAATGTTTACTAGATCAGCATAAATATTTTCTGTACTGAAATGAAGTGTGGCGTGGGCAAACTTGTATACTGGGATACTGAAATAACGTGTAGATAACATACTAGTAAAATTGTATTTAACTTTTCTGTGCGAGCGTAATCATCCTCTTAAGCGACAAAAAGCTAATAAATTTTACAGTAGGTAGCGCAGATTTTTTGTTGTAGCGTAATTTGAGCAAAATAATATCTCCTGTATACGACAATAGAAATCAATTTTTCTGGCGGAAAACATCGAAAAGTTATTAGATTTTAACAGATTATGTCTTTACCTTAGGTCAGGGGTCGGCAACCTGCGGCTCGCGAGCCACATGCGGCTCTTTGGATGTGAAGCTGCGGCTCTAGTTATTTATGCGACTACTATTTATTGTTGGCAAGAAAAATTTTGTGGCTCTTTAAAAACTTTGAAATTTTGTAAATTGTAATTTTTGGCTCTTCCGACTCGAAAGGTTGCCGCGACCCCTGCCTTAGGTGCATAATAAGATAGTCGGAACAACTAATTTTCGATGCTTAAAAGTGACACTTGAAATGTTCTACCAAAATGACATATATATTTTTTTACTTTTAATAACTATATAGAAAAATCTTGTATGCAACGTGTACGAAATGTATGTATTTTACTTATGTTTCACGCACTCGACGTTTGTTCCCTTCGATTTCTTCATGGCGAACAAATGTTGTGAGTGAACAACGTAAAACACGTACATTTTATAACTCGTTCCATAAACAGCTATTAACCCTTCGCACCGTTAGGTACCTACTTTTTATATATAGGTAGATACCAATTTGCATAATAAATAAATTAAACGAAATTAAATTTTTCTGAAAAAACAAAAAAGGTAGTATTTAAATTAGGTTCGAAAAACTACACGTTTTTCCACTTAATTATGATTTAAAAAATAGACAGAATATAGGTAGGTACCTACCTATTAAAAAAGTACAAAGCTTTTTAACCAACTATAATTTCTGATTTAATATAATGTTTATTTTTTTGTCGACGTTTAAATGCATTATATTAAATCCTCGTTCGGTTTTAATCGATTACAAATTAACGAACCAGATTTGTCTTCTAATATCTTTTTGATTATAAAATCCGACAATTAATTTATCTAAATTGATATTGATTAAATTAACGAATGTTAATGTGGCTTTAAATGGAGTTCTCGTTGATTGCGTAAAAGGTTGCGCACGAGCGTTAAACTGTCGTGCGCTCCCATTTTTGAAATTACTCTGCCTTAAAATAGCATCTATCTTTCTTTTGAGGATAAACATTTTGGCCTTTTCTGGTTTGGTTAATTTAAACGATTCAGTTATTGTGTCGTTTGCATTTTCTGGCTGCTTAATGCGGTAGCCACGAAAACGATGTTAAATATTAATTGTAAGCCACAGTTTCATAATAAATCTAAAGTGACTTTAAATTTAAAGTCTGTTATTACTATGGCAACACATTGTCGTAACAATGATTTAAAGCACTTTAGTGTTGATTATGAAACTGCGGCCCTTAGGTATCGACCCGAACGAACCCAGCGTGGATTCTTGTGGCACATTTTCGACTATTTGTGCTCAAAATTGTATTGCGATAGATCAAAACTGTAATAACTGTAGGCATAAGTAGGTAGTTCGCGAACAAATTTAAATAAAAGTAAATAGGTACTTTAAAATGAAAGTGTCCTTATTGACTTCCGACTGTGACCTTATCGGTCTTTTCCTTATCGGAATACTTAAAGTATCACTGCTTACTTACGTTTCGATAGGCGAGACAAACTTATGCTTAATACTTTCTTGTATTAATGTTAATTAAAGAGCTTCCGTTTTTTCGTCGAGTGTTTAATTATCTGTTTTCTCACGTAGAGCGATGCCGTTGTTAGTTGACTTGTCACGCTTTGTTTAACGAGGTATTTTTAGTTATGATTTATGTTTATTATTGTTATTATTAGCTTACAATTTTAAGTGACGGTATTTCATAATTTCTCTAAAATTGAGCTACTTTTGTAATTTTTAGAACCTTTAGCCAGGCGATCTCCAGTAGGTGGTACTCCTTTATTTAATTTCTCTTTACGAGGACGGTCATATTTTTTAATATGCGTACTTTATGATTTTAGTAATGAACGGTTGCGGATAATAATTATTGCATCGTTGGTTGAAATTATGTATTCGTTGCAATATTACTTGACGAAATATTAACGTGCACTCGCTGCGCCGAGCCGCGCCGAGTCGCGTCGGCGCCGTTTTAAAAATAATTAGGTACCTAATTGAATATTATCCGTCGAAATTGATAATTTCAAATGTTAATTGTGGCTTACGTCATCCACTAAGCATCCATTTTTATTCACTTTCGTTTAATTTATCAGAATTATCCATTAGCGTTCGTCCTCGATATCTGCCTACTTATATTGCCGGTTTAAAAAAAAAATTATAATCCTTCCGGAAATATGGCGACTATAATTATTGCCAAACAATGCCGATAGTTCATGGTTATATCGGCATTGTTGTTTTGATAAAGATAGAACGTTAATAGCAATCAGAGTAAAACTGTAGCTCTTTGTACGCGTGCTGCCTTTTATGTAAAAATGTCAAGATACAGTTAACTCGTTCGTCTACCTATTGTTAGTTTTTCTATCGTTTATTCTGCATGGTCCGTATTGCACAGTTTATTATTCATACGGTTAATGTATGCCAAATAACTGCCAATTTGGCCGTGCAGTTTGCATACCATTAAAATATCATTAACCTTTAAAACTGAAAACATATTACGTTGCGTTCGATGCGACGAAAATCTATGCGATTAGATCGTCGACGGTTCGGTTTCTCTAATTATTTTGTGATGCATTGATATCGCTCGAAAAAGCTTTTGCAACAGATTATAATAACGTCGTTACGTTGCGTTGCGTTACGTTGGGCGGTAGGAACATTTTATTTAAACATTTATAGTGACAGCGCTAGTACGTACCTATCGCTATTAAATTATGGTAAAGGTACTCCGATATTTACGGTCATCGAAACGTATCAAGTCTTTAAGAATTAATGTTTTAGACTGATGGTTCTATTTACTTTTTCTTGTTATCAGATCGATCACCCTGTGACATTTCGTTAGAAATTCTATTAGCGCCACCATACCAAACAAATAGACATTATTCTTTATTCAATTAATTTCGGGACGTTCAAACATCAAAAACATGATTAGGTGAACTTCATGTCGACTCCTTTATTACTTCTTTTAGCGAATTTTCATAGAAAATAAAGCTATTGCGTGTCCTTTTGGCTTGTTTCCGATCGCGAATATATATATATATATATATATATATATATATATATATATACACCGTGTCCAAGATAAGAATGCACAGCATGGGGATCTTGAAAACGGTAGAAGATACAGGGTGGCTTAAATTAGAAAAAGTTGCGCTATTTAGAGTATGTTCACATGCTGGTCGCAAAGTTCATTATTGTTTATCGTTTTCAAAATTCTCAAAAATGTGATTTTTGGATTTTCGTTTCTTTTCATTTTTTATTTATTTTAAATGATATTAAAAACTACCGGCACTTTTTCATTGCCACTTTTTAAGCTCTACAAAATGGCGTGTTCAAATTTTAATCCGACGTTTCGTATCCGAGAACCCATCATCAACTTTATTTTTTATATGGCCACAAACAAAGAGACACCCTGTATTCGGTAGCATTATTCATTACAAATTCAACGATGTATCACACATTATGGTTTTGAAGCCAAAAAAGGGGAAAAACGTGAGTTATAAGGTTTTTTATTCTTTAAATTAGTAGGCGCTGGTACAATAACAGAAACAAAATGTCAAAAAATTATAATAATTGCTCAAATAGGTTGCCATTATTTTCTAGACACAAGTATGCTCTGTCTACAGAAGAATTCAAAACATGGTCTACCATTTCTGGTGTGATTGTATTAACTGCCCCAGCGCATAATTCAAGAACTGTGCGGGAATATTTGTCCCAGAGGTTTCCTGAAAAATGCATTGGAACTCACAGTGAAGTAGCCTGGCCAGCCCGATCACCTGACTTAACTCCGTTGGATTTTTTCCTGTGGGCTTATTTAAAAAACCAAGTGTATGACGCCACTTTTGAAACTGAAGAACAGTTATTGGCATTGGTTTTAGCAGCAGTTAATACAATCACACCAGAAATGTTAGACCATGTTTTGAATTCTTCTGTAGACAGAGCATACTTGTGTCTAGAAAATAATGGCAACCTATTTGAGCAATTATTATAATTTTTTGACATTTTGTTTCTGTTATTGTACCAGCGCCTACTAATTTAAAGAATAAAAAACCTTATAACTCACGTTTTTCCCCTTTTTTGGCTTCAAAATCACAATGTGTGATCATCGTTGAATTTGTAATGAATAATGCTACCGAATACAGGGTGTCTCTTTGATTGTGGCCATATAAAAAATTAAGTTGATGATGGGTTCTCGGATACGAAACGTCGGATTAAAATTTGAACACGCCATTTTGTAGAGCTTAAAAGTGGCAATGAGAAAGTGCCGGTAGTTTTTAATATCATTTAAAATAAATAAAAATGAAAAGAAACGAAAATACACAAAATCACATTTTTGAGAATTTTGAAAACGATAAACAATAATGAACTTTGCGACCAGCATGTGAACATACTCTAAATAGCGCAACTTTTTCTAATTTAAGCCACTCTGTATCTTCTACCGTTTTCAAGATCCCCATGCTGTGCATTCTTATCTTGGACACGGTGTATATATTTATAAAATCAATTTCCGGTCGCAGTTTTGAAATTTGAACAGCGCGTCGTCTTTACGAAAACGAAGGACGAGTTAGTTAATCGGCCAAATCGACCGACCCGTTTCAAAATGGCGGCCGTTAAAAAATTAAAGAAATTCTAATCTCCGTTATTACGCAATTGGATCGGTAATGTGAAATGTGTTTTGGAATCTGGCATAAAATTCTCTGCCGATCATGTCTCTTTATAATTTTCGTTAGAATGCACTATTTTCGAAATAATCGAAAAAAATGATAATTTCTTTTTAATTCTTACAAATTTCTCTCGTAAATATTATTTTTCCAAAAATGTATTTCTTTCAAGAAAAATTAAAAAAAGAGTTATTTGATATGCGACATGTAAATTTGATACCGAGACTTGCGCGCGGTCGACTTTTTGAGTAAGTAGGTAATCGGGAAACTAACCGAACCGTATCATCTTTACCCCCACACGTTGCCTTATTTTCACTTTGTTAGTAAAATAACTATAACAATTGCATTAAAGTATTATAATAGTCAGTAAAAAAAAAAAAATTTAGAACAAGGAGAATTAAAAGAATGAAACGAAAAAACTGGAATTATTCGAATATTTGTTTTTTAATTAAAGAGGTGGTAAAATAAAAAGTTTTTTTTTTAACTCCTATATTTATACAATCAGTCTTTTTGAGACTATAAATAAGTACAACTTGTGAATGCTTAACCTAAAACTTAAATTATTAACAACATAACATGTAGAGTAATGTCCCAGTGGACTTCTCCATAGAGAATATTTTTTACATAATTATGACTTGTTTATTAACTAAAATCTAGTGAGTAGATCAGATGGTTTGAATCGCTTTAATCTTCTTGGTTCTTCTTCGTCCAGTAGCAGTGAGGTAGCCAGTTCGTTTGGATGTGCTGTTATCTTATCTTTGTATTTTGTGCTGCATTTTGTAATTTCTTCGCGGATGGTAGGTATCTTTAGATCAGCGTGTAATGTTGCGTTGGTTATGTACCATGGGGCATTTACTATTGCTCGTAAAACCTTATTCTGAAATCTTTGCAAAATCTCTATGTTCGAATTGCACGCAGAACCCCATAGGGGCACGCCGTATGTCCAGATGGGTTTCAAAATAGTTTTATATAGTAGCAATTTTCTTTCCATTGACAGTTCCGATTTTCTTCCGATTATCCAGTAAATTTGTTTGAATTTAGCTCCCAGCTGTTTTCTCTTAGTGAAGATATGAGTACGCCAAGTTAGTCTTCTGTCCAAGTGTAGACCTAGATATTTCACTACATCCGCTTGAGGTATTTGGTTTCCATTTAAGATGACCGGAGGACAGGTTTCTCTTTTCAGGGTGAAGGTAACTTGTGTCGATTTTGTTTCATTCGTTTTCATTCTCCATTGTTTCAGCCAATGTTCTAGGTAGTTTACGTGGTCTGGTTGTACATATGGGTGGGGTCATTGTGTGAAGCTAGTGTCACTGTATCGTCAGCATATGTTGCTATCGTCGTTGTATTAGTTTCAGGTAGATCTGCCGTATAAAGTGAGTATAATGTGGGGCCCAAAATGCTCCCTTGTGGGACACCAGATTCGATAGGATAGAGTTCGGAATGTGCTTCTTGGTATTTTACATGGAATGTTCTGTTAGAGAGGTAGGATTTAAGAAGAGAGTAGAAAGGATGTGGGATTGTGTGTTTGAGTTTATACAGTAGTCCTAAATGCCATATTTTGTCAAAGGCTTGACTTATGTCGATGAAGACGGCTGAACAGTATCTTTTCTCTTCCATAGTGTTGTTGATTTTATTTACGATTCTGTGAATTTGTTCTGTGGTTCCGTGTTGTTTCCTGAACCCAAACTGGTGAGTGGGTATTAGTTTTTCGTCCTTTATGATTACAGTCAATCGTTTCAGTATTATTTTTTCTAGGACTTTTGATAAAATTGGAAGTAGACTTACAGGCCGGTATGATGTCACCTCGGTTGAAGTTTTCCCTGGTTTGGCAATCATTATGATCTGACCCATTTTCCATTGACATGGGAAGTGTTCTATTCTTAAAATCGCATTAAATATCTGGTGAATTGCTGCAAAACATTTTTGGGATATTTCTTGGAGTATTTTGCCGGTGACTAGATTACCCCGGTACCTTTTTCACATTAATTTTTTTGTGTATTACTGTTTCGATCTCACTTTTAGAAAATTTTTTTATTGATAGTGCCATTTGAAATGGAGACTGTAGCTGATCGTAAATTTCTTGTTCTTCAGCAGGTGTTATTTGTGCTGGAAAAGGTTGGAAAACTGTGGCAAGATGTTCGGCGAATGTGGTGGCTTTTTGATTGTCTGTTCTTACCCAAGTTGTTTGATTAAGTCGTATTGGTGATGCTTGCTGCTGGAATTGTTTGAGTTTTCGAGTGACTTTCCATAAGGAGTAATCTGTTGCATCAGTGGGTGTTAAACCTCTAAGGTACTCTTGAATAGAGTCGTTGTTTATCTTGAATAGTAGCTTTTTGAGTTCTTTCGCTAATTTATTATACCTTTGCCTGTCCATCGGATCTCTTGTTATCTGCCACCTTTTTCGAGCTTTTCAGCTTTTGCTTTCCACGCTGCGTTTTGTATAGCTTTTGTCAACTGAGCTATGTCAACTACAGCTTCTTCTATATCTATTTCAGTCTTTAGAGGTATCTTTAGAGTTATCTGCTCATCTAGTGTTTCTCTGAAATAATCCCAGTCAGTCCTTTTGCTATAAAGTGATGGTTTCTTCGGCCTACCCAATATTTGTGTGTAAATGGTTACCAGAACTGGTGTGTGGTCAGATGTTAGATCTACACATGATTCTACTAGGAATTTTTTGGTATTAAGGCCTTTAATTATGCAAAAATCTAGGAGATCTGGAATTTTTTTGGGAACAGAAGACCAATATGTAGGCTGAAATGTTGATAGATAATTTAAGTTGTTATTTCTCATGACCTTTAATAATTCTCTTTTCTTTTGTGGTTATGGTCCTTGATCCCCATACAGTATGTTTCGCATTATAATCTCCTCCAACTATAAATCGGTTTCCTAATGTCTTGAAGAATCTGTTGTAATCATCATATTTGTTATTGTGTTTCGGTGGGCAGTATATAGCAGATATTATTATTTCCCCTGTATTAACTATAATAGAAACATTAGTAGCATGTATATTGGTGTGTCTGTACTCGGCTCTTTCGTAGTGTTTAATGTTCAGTTTAATTATTATTGCCGTGCCTCCGTGCGCTGTTTCGTCTGGGTGTTTAGTGCTGTATATGTTGTAGTATGGTATTTTTAGATGGCTTCTGCTGGTAAAATGAGTTTCTGAAATTAATAGAACGTCTAGATCAAATAATTGTATGAATGATTTTATTTCCTGCGCATGTTGACACAGGCCATTAGCGTTCCATACTGCTATTTTTAGTAATTGGGCCATTATTTATTTTTATTGATGAGCATTGACATGAGGTTAATGAGGGTACTCATTTGATCCATAAGATTCTTCATCATTTGTTTTAGGTCACTTAAGTCGTTTTCGGGTGCTGTTGTATTTATTAGATTTTGTTGATCCGTCATTTGTGCTTGAGTTTGCTGGACATACGTTATGCCTGGTTGAACGTATCTCGTCTATATCTTACGCTCTCTTAATGCTGGGTACGTCTTTTGTTGTATTTGTTTATGAAACAGACACCCTCTATAGTTAGCTGGGTGGTTTTCCTGACAGTTAGCGCATTTAACGTTATTATCTTTTACTTTTCTTGGGCAAGCACTAGTCTTAACTATCAGTTAACTAGTCAGACCATTTATGGTCTGCCGCACATTTGACGCATCTTGGATTATTTTTACAATAATTTTTTGTGTGCCCAAATTTTTGACAACGCATACATTGTGGAATCTCGCGTTTTGCATGTGGAGCTTCAAAAAGTACTTTGGTGTTCAATAGTAAATCTATGTTGTATATTTCTTTGTTATTATTGCTGGGTTTGATGTCTATGAAATGCATTGGTAATGGCGTTTTATCCCCTCTTTGCTTTACATTCCAAATATTTGTTATCTCGTGTCCTTTTTCTTGCAAGGCGTTTTTAATGTCATTTACTTCAATTGTTGGGTGTAAGTTCTTCAGTACCACTCGGAAGTTTCTTTCTTGTTTAGGTTTGTACGTATGGAATTCAGTATTTTTTTCAACTAATGCCTTAATTATCGCAGGATATATCTTGTCTTCTAGGGGTTGGACTTTTACTTGGTTTTTGTATAAAGTTTTTATGATATATTTGTCCTTGGCTAAGTCGTCGAGTAATGTGATCAGTGGTTTAATGTTTTCTACACCTGAAATGAATATGGGTGGTGGTTTAGGTATAACTTCGGGGGTTTGTTTGTCTTCTTCCATGTTCTCTTCTGAGAGCGGCGAATACCTGTTACTGATCCCAAGCCAGTACTTATTTTTGTTTGATGTGCTGGGTTCTTGTTCTTCTAGAGCTCTGCTTCGTTTTTTTGTAACTTGTTGCCACTGTTCTCCTGAATTTTGGTTAAGTAAATTTTCTGGAATTTGTGACTGCATTGTATTTACAACTAAATGATTGTTTAATGGCTGACTACTGTACATATGCGTATCTTGATGTTGTGAGTGCATAGGAACTCGTTGTGATAAGGAATTATTTATTGGCATTTGTATATATGAGTAAGGTACATTAGGATTTCCATGTGTATTTATATTTTGATGCGGGGGTGCGTACTGCACATAATTCGGCGGATGGTACATTATAATTAACAATAAGTGCACTTACTGCATGTGTGTAGATTTGGGCCCGTAATCTAAGTAACGTTGAGTTATTGAACTTTTTGATATAAATTTAGATTTTAGGTTGACCTTTAAACTTTTAAACTTGTGTATGCTCGTGTATTAAATTTCACTTATCTATCTCACAGAGCAGGCCGGCGTGCGTCCTTGCTCTTCGAAATTCAAGTGGGTACTAAAATAAAAAGTTAATCGATCAAATTTTGTCTCCTTGTCAGCGTCAATTGTTTAAAAAAATTGTTGCGACAATCAAAACGAATGCATTGAAAAGGTAAAATCTCTCAAAATAAGCGAAATTAAAAAAAATTAAAATCCTGAAATAATTTTTTTCTTAATACTTACGTAAAATGCAAACTAATACTGCTGCCGCTGGGACCGCCACTTGACTGTAAAATATAAGTTTTTCCAACTGAAACTTTTATTACAATTTGGGTTACGATCTTAATAAGGATTAAGTGTTGTTATTTTTTTAATTAAAAAAAAAACAGTGAAAGTAAACTATAGATGACGCATTATTAACTGAACAAAATTAAAAGGCTCGGCTTGTAATATACATCGAAAGTATTAATAGACCTACAGCACGGTGAATATTATGCCCCCTACAATAGTAATTAATGCACTTTTTAGTCCTTACAATGACGGTCCGATAACCGGTGTAAAAGGAAATTATCTATTAATTTAGGTATAGTAGAGTTTTTGTTAAAATCTTTGGTTGCTATTTGTATTTGTGCTCTAATAATTCATTAGCGAGTGTATTAAAGTAATAGCGAGTGTAATAGTATTAAACGTTCGAGTGGCAGGATTACGGCCCATTTTCAACAGCTACAAGCTGTTTATATAACAAGGTGCGAAATGGATGCGTTTTACACGTAACGCACCGAGTGACGAGTAAATATAAAACGCACATTTCGTGCGTGTATACGTATGTACCTACGAATTTTTTTTACGATCGTTGAAAGTGTTAGGAATGCACAAATTCTTAAATTCGAATGATAAAGATTAGGTTAGGTACGTTGCGGAAAAAAATAATTTAAAGAAGAAACAGGAAAAGGAAAACATAGGCATTAAACCGTGATAAGTGCAAAGCGTTGTAGGTATAGAAATCACGACTGATAAAATATTCCGACACTTGTTTTTATTAATAGAAAATTTGAAATTACTATGATTTAGGTTCCTACGCCCGTTCGTTAATTATATATTTACATAACCGAAATGGTCGTACTTACGTGTGTCCTACACTTTTTTTAAGTACCGGCGATTATCTAATATATTGTAAGTGTATTATTAAATCGTTAAAATACCCTTTTCAAATTCAAGGCCCGCTGTCAGGCAACGGATAGGTACCGACAGACCAAACTAATTAAATTAGATACTCGATAAAACTTTTACGCGAGGTCGTATTAATTATAATTATCGAAATTATTATTCAATAATGTTGCGTTTTGAACAAGAAGGTTGTCAATATTATCAAAGTAGAACACACGCTACAGGTCGATGCTCTTTCATAATGGTACGTTACCTTTTGCATATTACCTACCCGAGAATGTGGCAATCATAATTATTATTCAACTAACACATATTGGCAGATAGGTTGACTTACGTAGTAGCATTCGTTTAATCAATTAAATCCGCGATCACCGTGTCCTTTCGTATCTATCGACCCTTTTCGTCTTTTGCCTAATTTTCGGTCGACTTATAGGTAGATATTTATATACATGTCGTATTATCGTATTATTTTTTTGGTTTTAAGAAAAACAACTCCTTGCAATTCGGACTCGTCGTGAGCCTCTGTGCCCCCGGGGGGAAAAATAATTGGATCCATAAAAGACCGAATATATTTTTACCTGCGAATATGTTGTACGATACGGTGTCGAGGCTCATGTCTGACCCGCATACTAAGTACCGCAAAAATGTGTTGGTTGCAGATTTTTATTGCTCGTAAAAATACATACATAGACTGCCAAGGAAATAAAAATATTCTAAAGTAGTTCGGCACAAAAAAAAACGACGCGAATTTATTTGGTCGCCTGATTTCATGATAAAAGAATTCGTTAATTGCCGGCCGTATTTGGAAAGCGAAAAATAAAAGCGATAATTGTTACGCTTCAATTTTTATAAGTTTAAAGCCCTCCGAATTAAATTTGCACACGTTTACGTAAAAAAAAGTTCATGTTTTAATGCCGAGAACACCGAAATTATCATAAAATGTTGAATAAGTGTCGTCGTATTTAGCGATATAATAAAAGCATCGGTAGGGTATATTATTAATTTGAAGCTCCCGGAGCGACCTACGAACCCCCTAACGGGAAAAATGCCCATTTATAAAACAATAAAGATTAATTCCGACCGCGTACCATAAAAATAATTTACCGAAAGTATCGCCATAAATATTAAATTTTATTTGAAGGAACACAAAGGAAAATAATTATTAGATTGAATAAAATGCTACGACAAAACCACAGAGTGTTTTTATATCATTTAATTTTATTTACGTTCTGTAGAAAATTTTCAAAGGTAAAAGACGTTCATCGACGTTGGCGTCGGCGTCGACATCGGTATCGGCACCGGTCGTGGGCAATCGAATAAATTAACTCCGAAGCATATAGCGTCCCCACCGTGGCACCAAATAGATTATATTTTAATAAAATAAACAGAAATTCAAATTTTAATTCGATAATGGGAAGTAAAACGGGATATACTCGTATGGCAAAAAAATGTGTGAAAAGCGATACATCAAATATCTATAAATAAACGAGTCGTAGGTATATATTTATCTTTCTTTAACCGAATGCAAATTCGTTTATGCAAATAAAGATTTAATTAATGTCGAATTATTGTAGCTTTAAATTCTAAACGTCCACGTAAACGACCCGAAATGATATACCCTACCTATTAGAATTTTAAAATACCGCGTAGGAAATCGAACTTGCGAATTCTTAATCGACTACTGATTTATTCTCGCCGATTTTATTAACTATCGTACCTAATATTTACATAATTTAACAGTAAGTAGGTGCACGTGAATTATTTTAAGTCGCTTCAAAATGATTTTCCAATAAACGCAATTCAAAGTAATCACACTTTTACGAAATTCTTATGGGCATCTACTACACACGCGCTGCTATAAAATCTGAAAATCTTAATTTGGAACAATAAAAAAGCAGGCAAGTTGTTTTATTACGGTCGTTTTAAAAATTCACGACTGGCTACTTCCCAATACTACAATAATGACGATTATAGCGAACTTGTCTATAATTAACCATCATCGCATCGTGTAAAATTATTCCGCAAGTCCTGCCTAATTATCGTTTATTATATTTTTCCTTGTTTATGACAAATTTCCGAACAAATTTCAGATACCTACAGGTACTTATGTATGTACCTAACGAACTCATTTTAAAAGTCCCTTGTGGTTCGTTATAACCGATTTCTACTGTGTATATAATAGATAAATGACATTAATTTTGATCCCGTAAGTAAATAATTCGCAATCTTATTGCGAAATCGACCGCTTTGGCGAAAATATCAGTCATTCTTCAATTAGACCGACGCACTTCAGGCTTTTTCCAAAAAATCTAACAAGCACCAGCCTCATATTGATTAACGTTGCGCGTTCTGCTGAACGGCTGACAAGAAGTTAAGCCTTTTTACGTAAAAGCTAAAATTGATTAAGTGGTTATAAAATAAAACTAAAAGTAGATAAAAAAATCCATTTCTTTATTGTCTATCATTTAAAACAAAACAGTCTAGTTACAAAAATAACAAAAACTTCAAATTTAGCACCTTTCCAAATTTTCGTTAATTTAGTAACTGCAGTTCTGCGGTTCAACTTAGGTATTAAACATTTTTTACGGACACGTTTCAAAATCCAAAATGTCTAAAATTTAAAAAGTTTGGATGAGTTTGGGGCCCTATTTCATATAAGGATCCGCCGAGGATCCCATATTAGACTACTGTTTAACTTGAACAATAATTTTTTTTTTAATAAATACGTCTATAGGTATACATACACACATATAAATTGTTACCATCGCGCCTGTAAATTTTTTATTATTTACCGTCGTACAACACGCTATTGATTTTTAATCTTTATTAATTAAGGAAACAGCTGTTCCGATGCCGCGTCGAAATTATCACTTTTATTTGTTGGGCGTGAATTTTACTGCATGATATCTACCTATTTTAATATTTCATTACGACACGTTTCATATCCTTTGTTCGAAACAGTTATGGTTTTTAAATAACCGAAACTTTTCTTTATTACGGTGACACACGAGGCGCACCTGGAAAGCGTACTTACTTTTAAGTTAAAAGTTACCGTTTCGTAATCACGAAGCACTCGCCATGTCATGGGAAGATAAGACAAAAACCTGCTTAGTTCTATTGTTTTAGGTAAATGCCTTTAATTTGAAAATTATTCCGTACCTACGTTGATATGGAAATATTCCACCGATGATTACACGGCGGTTGAATGGCGACTGTTGTTTTATGGTTCCCGTGTTTTCGCGAATTGTCGTTTTCTTTTTGTGCAGTCGGACGAATCGGTTGTCAGAAGAGCTTTTTTTCCTTTATTTACTCGAATTAAGTGGGAAGCGACCATTTAAAATGGCTTTCTGGTTATTAGAAAGCGAAATTTTTGCTCCCGTCGCACAAACACTTTGTTTAATACCTACTTCTATAATTTAATCGTTTCCAGGCCTCGCGTTTTAATAATCCCAAAAATGTCGTTAAATTGAAATCGCCTCCGCCTCGTTTATTACATAATAAGCCTTTTGTTTAAAATAAATTAAAAACGCCTCTTCGCGATCGAAATTAACATAAACATTTATCAACAAATGTGAACGAGGAAATGAGTCGCGTAATTTATTTAAATATTCATATTCCGAAACTAATTAGCATTAACAACACGTGCTTTCGACGAGTGCGTTAAAATTAATCTTCTTAATTTATTTTTGTAATACAAAATTTGTTTCCGCACTCTGTACGTGAGTTATTGTTCGTTTTTTTTTTTGTTTTGTAGATGCAAGATAGTTTTCGATCTTCGCGTTCTTTGCGTGCGCTTTCATTGCGAGAATAATATAACAGGCGTAATCTGGAAAGGGATTAAAGGTTGGGACAACATTTGCATTTACGTGACCGTTTGTTGCCCATCTAAAGTTACGTAAGAAAAATTCGTCCGTAAACTGTATTTAACAATAAATAAGTAGATAATAAGTAGTTTTTTAATTCAATAGTAGACAAATGAATAAATAATAGTAGACTAAACAAATGTTTAGATGCACGTTTAGAACTAGTCGTTGAAAAACATTTGATCATAGTTGAATCTAACATTGAACTATTACAAATGTTCAAGCAAATTAAATTTTTCTTCGCTTTTCCTAAGGTATTCTAATACACTTCGTTATTTTTGAATTACACCAATACCTCGCTTTGCGTCGTTTCGTTTTGCGTTTTTCGAAGTTGCGTCGCTGCTTAATTAGTACTAATTTTCACTGTGCGTCGTTAGGTTTTCGAGGTTGCGTTGTTTTGGGTTCGAGTCTTTAATTTTTTCTCGTTTTCTAACAGATGGCTCCACTTTTGTTTCTAATTGCGCCATGCCATCAAAACTCGGGGATTCCTCTTCTAACTGAAAATCAACGCAATTTTAATATAGTTTTATTTTCGCTTTGTTTTGCTAATTTTAGAGTTCAGTTTCAATTATGTAGTGTATTGTGCTTTTGTAACGTTTCAATTAGTGTTTGTGCTTTTTAAAAAGAGAATAATTAATTTTTATAAATTTTTACGGGTTGTTTCTGATTACAAAAAGGTAAATATTTTTCCAATTTATTTATTGGCAGAGTTATATTATTTTTTTACATATACTTATAATTTTTTAGCCAAATGAGTGGAAAGGGCGCTGCTGGTAGAATTACCAAAAATAAGAAAAACTATCAGCTTGGAGACAAAATTAGATATTCTGCGACGATTTGATAAGGGAGAGAAGGCTGTGGAGATAGCAAAGGCTGTTGGTCTGGCTGCAAAACTGTCAGAACTATTAGAGATCGAGATGAGGATAAAATAAGAGAGGCTGCAAAATCTGCAACATCATTAGATGCTAAAACGATGACCCGTACGAGGAGTGCTTTGATGATCAAAATGGAGTCCTTGCTTTCTATTTGGACTGAAAATCAAGTTGCGCATAGAATACCATTAAGTAAAATGGTAATTCAGACGAAAGCAAAAGCTTATTTGATGACATAAAGTAAAGCAGCAGTATCCAACGATAATGCTAGTGGTAGTAAAGACAAGAATGAAACATTTGAAGCTAGTCAGGGCTGGTTTGAGAGATTCAAAGTTCGAGCAAATCTGCACGGCATTGCTCTTAAAGGCGAAGCAGCTAGCGCTGATATAACTGCTGCAGAACGCTACCCGACAGAGTTAAAAGCATTAATTCATGAAGGTGGCTATGATCCGAAACAGGTCTTTAATGTTGACGAGACTGGGTTATTTTGGAAACGTCTACCTAAAAGAACTTTCATATCTAAAACAGAAAAATCTGCGCCAGGATTTAAAGCTAGCAAGGATAGACTGACTCTTCTTCTTGGTGGTAATGCAAATGGTGATTTTAAATTTAAACCATTTCTCATTTATCAATCAGAAAATCCAAGAGCTATGAAAGGTTGTTCAAAGAATCTGCTTCCTGTCCACTGGCGAGCAAACAAAAATCATGGATGACAACATAATTATTTCAAAACTGGGTTTTAACTTGTGCTATTCCAGAAATTAAAGCTTATTGCAACAAGAAAAACTTAAACTTCAAGGCTTTGGTCCTAGTAGATAATGCTCCTGGCCACCCAGTTTATGTTGATGAGTTGTCAGAAAACGTGAAATTTGTATTTTGCCGCCTAATACGACACCAGTTATTCAGGCGATGGATCAGGGAGTAATATCGACTTTTAAAAGTTATTACCTTCGACGAACATTTAAACTTCTTTTAAGTGAGACTGATGGACAACTGATGGACAATAAGACTACCATGCTAGAGTTTTGGAAAAGTTCAACATCATGAAAGCCATAGAAATTATTTCTGATTTGTGGGAGGAGGTTAAACCATCTTGCATGAATGGTGTTTGGCGCAAAATATGGCCTGAATGTGTTCACCGAATATGCGCTGCAGAAAATGACGGTACACCAGCTGTTCGTCATGACATTTCTAATTTAGCTAGAGAGTCTAATTTTGAAGGTATGGAGGAGACTGACATAAATGAATTGCTAACCTCGCACAACCAAGAATTCTCTAATGAAGAACTATTGCAACTGGAATTGCAATTTGCTAATGAAGAAGGTGACAGTGACCGTTCAATAGAAATCTCCGAAAAACAAAATTTAACCTCAAAACAAATTTCCAAAGCGACGTGTTTGATTGACGAAGCTATGGAGATTTTTAAAAACGATCCTGACAGCGGAAGGAGTTTTAAAGTTTCCCAGGCGGTAGCTACGATAATATCAATTGTTACAAGGAAATTTATTTTACGTTGAAAAAAAGCTGTTCAGCAAACATTGGACCAATTTTTGTGAAAGAAAGCCGACTTACGACAACACCCATTATGGATTCATCAGAATGTGATTAATTTTAATTTTGTTTTTCATAAATTAATTGAATAGTTTATTTTGTTTTAATTGAATACGTTTTTTTTGTTTTTGTATGTATATAATAAAATTTTATATTATTTTTGTTTTTTAATGTTTACTTTGTTCAATTTTCTTTTTAAAAAGTAGTATTTTCGTAACCCTGGAACCTATCTTCGATCTTTAGATGGTTTGCTATAGAAAATCTTAATTCACTTTGCGTCGTTTCAATTTGCGTCGTGTTTTTGGAATGTAACCCCGACGCAAAGTGAGGTATTGGTGTATAGGTATATCTATGTATAACGATAAGTCAACGATCACATATTTTCATTTAACTGGCGCTAAAACTGCGCCTGTCTATATCGCTCGATCCAAACCGAATTTCAATTATCTTCACGAGGCAAATTGAATTTTCCTTAGGAATTATCGTTATATTGCTGGCGATTCGGTTGCGTAAAAGTCGAATTCGTAGTCGTCTGCTCATCTCTGCGAGGAGAAAATTTAACATTTATTATGATACCTAAATAAAATTTTATAATTCTTCTTAAAAACAATCTTGTTGAAGTTTATACATAAGTTCTTTAGCTCGGTAATCTTTGAATTTTCTCTCAGTTTTGCGTTTTAAAACTGTTTGTCTTTTCTAATTTACTTGACATTTCATAAACAAAATTTGAATTACCTATATCGGGAATTTCGAATTCATCCAATAAAAATTCATTGTAAGGGTGCTATTTAGAAACATTTGACGGTGTGACTAAAACACAAAACTTCATTAATTTCGTTTTATAAATAAAATTATTTCGAGAAAATCGTTTTTGTTATACATAGGTATCAGAGTTGACGTTACGTAATATATTATAATGTCTATAGAGATCGTTGTAAGTGACTTCAAAGTCATCATTCAGGTCTATAGTCATTGACCACACAAAAATATCGTGAAATTTAATTCGTAGCCCTACCGACGATTAAAGTTTGCCGATGTCGGCGTTACGGAAATCCTGAAAAATGATACCAACTCTTCGTCCACCCTTCTCGCGGAACACAAAGCCTCAACGAAATAAATCGAGCGTATTCGTAAGAGAAAAAACAATCAGTTAAATCATAAATTACGAGAAGCAAGCCATAAATATGAATAAACGAATGAAATCGTTTAAACTACTGATTAATTGCGGTCGGCGCGGCGTGCGCTCTCGGCACGGTTCGGTACCAGGTAATTTCGTGGACGGAACGTCTTACGAATACATTATTTCGCTGATTAATTAATTCTTTCCATTTCCATTTTTGCGATGGCGCAGGAAAATTATTAAATTTATCGTAAAAAAAAACGTTTGCGCGTCGATTACGTCACTGTCGATGAATATTACGTTACCATTGTAATTAAAGCTCGCGTGACAAATTTTAGTGGTTTTAGATCGTCCAAATAAAAACCAGAATTTGTCGTTCCTTGAAATTTTTAAAGTTACAGTGGCCGCCCGCCCAAATAACACGTTGACAGCGTTCAAACGAATTTTTACTTCACATTTAATGTGCGCACCATCCAAGTGCTTCTCGTCCCTTACATTAACTTCAAAGGTAGCGCTCTAAAAAGGAACCCTTTTTAGAAGCCATTTAGACATCGTTTCCGGAGTTAATGACGACTATGTTGATATCGGCGTTCGTTGTTCTTTATTTTAAGTAAAAGTTTGAGCTTTCAGACTTTTTGTCTATCGAATCGACCGTTCGAGATAAAATTGGAAGGTCGGTAGGTACGTACCTACATAATTTTATGAGTAGATAACTAACTATTCATAAGATATTGAAATACCTTAGAATATTTCAGTTTTAGCATTTGAACTGGCTGCAAAAAAACGGGTTCGTCCGTTTATTGGACGTCTCTAAATTATACGACGTAAACAAAATTTTTTGTTACAGGTTGTAACTCATCTACCGAAACTTTCCTTTTTTTTAGGATTCTATGCTCTAGGGTCCTCCTGTACCAATGCGAAGTCCTATGGGAGGGTCCATTTTTTTTCAGTTTTTCTAAGTGCTTTCGTGATCAGTAAAACAAATCAACTTCCAAAATGTGCTTGTGTGATATCTTTTGATTCCTTGCTAGACAAAAATAAAAAGTGTTTTCTTATATACTTAGTACTTATATTAGGTTCACATATCCGTCATAGATTATTATTACGCATTGAGAATGTTGATAGTCTGAACCTTTTTTTTTCAATTCGTAAGGCGAAAGTCGAGCTTTTTCTAATCGAACGAGCCGTTTCTAGATTGATAAGTGGCTTTTGTAATTTTTCTTATAAGCTTTCATATGGCTTTTTGATTTTTCGAGCTTTTCTCTATGTAAGTAGTTTTTGTTTTGTTTTCTTGTTTGTCTCCATCATGACCAAACTTCGCTTATCTAACGTAACTTCTCTGGATGAGATAATTCGTAAAAACGAAACGCCTTTTTCAAATGCCCGATTGCGTCGTGTCTCTTTACACAATTTGTACTTTATAGGTAACCTTTTATATATAGTTGCACCATTTCCCTGAAAAAATCGCTTTAAGTCACTTTATAAACCATCTTCAGGCATCGATATCGAGGAAAAACCCCATTTCTCCGCCGCTGATGGAAAATAATTACATATCGATCGAGTTTCTCGAACAACTTGTCGTTTGTTTTCGTAACTGCTTTAAAGTTCCTCTCCTACGAGCAATTCAAATTACGTTAAGTGAATTAAGTGCATTAATTAGACGGAGGAGTGGCTTTTTAATAATTGAGGAATTTCGTGCAACATTTGGCCCGTAGATTAATTAATTATTGCGTTTTTACGTCCGGAATGATTAGTTGCGGAATTTTTCACTAGATTCTGGCCCGTCCGTTTTTTATATATATATATATAGCGAAAATTGATTACTTTCGAGAGAAAAACATCTCTTTTTTTTTAAAGAGACTACCGAGATGGGAGGCGGCAATTTTTTGGTACCCGTCTTGCGAGGTTTTAAACGGCTTGTATGCTTACGTTAGAATATTATTTTACGTATTTATTCTGACACTTAACCGAAATAATTTACTCAACGCCGAAATTAAAACTGTAAACCGCCTGGCCGGTAACGAACTTTAAAATTAAGTGTGTATTGTAGTTGTTTGAACTATCACGTTGTTCGATTAATAATTGATTCATGTACAAATATGTACATGTACATAATATCTATAATTGGTTTGTCAGTGGCGCGCGTCGGGGTTTTTCTTTTAACTATTATTAATCTTAATTGTTTCTCACTTCGATCAGCTGCCAGATCAGTACCTAATATCGATAAAATATAAAAATAAACGTATCAGATACACTCCCGACACGATTAACGATATAAAAGTTAAATCTAAAATAAGGAAAACGTACTTTTCTGTCGGGTTATAAAGAGGTTCGATGTACTTGCTTTGTTTTCAAAATTTTTATATTTCGTGGTTATAATTAACTTGCAACGACGCGACGTCGACGTCGACGCCACGTAGTTCATTCGTTCGACAGACAACGAGGAGCACATGTAGAGCAGAAAAGAACACAAAAAATACGAAAACAGATGCACCTAATTTTTTCCGTGAAATACAGACTCCAGAAATTAATAATTAGTGAAATAAAAAGTCGGTTAGTATTTTTATATTACCAAACCAGATGAAAGAATACAGACAAAATTGTTATCTATGAGAATTTACATATTAATACCGTAGTCTGTGGAGATTTCCATTTTTAAAAACGTACACATTCCGACTTGAACAACTTATTTATGTCATGCACATTCCAAGTGCGTCGATTTCTCATAAATAAACGAATGCATAAGTATTGAACGTAACATTACAGTGCCGCTCTTATCTATTTTTGTAAACAAAATAAAATTGCGCTTATTAGGCAAGTACTCCAGAATGTATGTGTATAATATGTATTTATGTGTATTGTGCATTCCGTTTCCACCATAAGTATTAAATTTAAAATACCGGTGGCTCGGGGAAAAACATAATGCATCCAAGAACTTAATTAACTCTCTAGTTTTCGATAAGCTAATGATCGATCGATTTTGTTGTACACGGTTCGTTTATAACATTTAACTTTTGTTTTCATTTCAATCCGTATATTTAAACAAATTAACGTCGCTAAAACTCTCGTATCGACTTATACCTATTTTAATTTTGAAAATACATATAGGTAATGTAAAACGGACGATAAATTCTCATTACTTACAATTAGATTTTCATGCGCCGATGAACATTTAACTTAAAATAGATAGCATTAGCATTATAAATGTTTAAAATAAGTTGTCAGCTCGTTATTCGCTAAAGGAAGAAAATGCAAAAATTATTTCATTCACGTTGAAAATGAACATTAAGATAATTTATTAAATTTTATAAAATTAACCTAAAATATTTGTCGGTCAATTTAATAAGAAGACGTGTACTTTACGTAAAATTTATTTGACTTGTTAGTTTTGTGGCGGCGGCGGCGCTCGTTGCATTATGTATGCACAATGATTGTAAGTTTAACCAATAAGCTTACCCCGAAAATTCCGTTTCTATAACATCCGTGAACTTGTATTTTTTATTCAACGGACCTCGAAATTATTTTACAAAATACTTACTGAAATCAAACGATGTGACATAAGTCGTACTCATTTTAAATTTTTAAGCGAATCGATTCTAGTGCAAAAATGAAGATTCAACGTTTACAATCACGCAAATGAAACATTTCGTTAAAGTGATCGGCGTGATTTTGTTTTAATCAAAATCGCCGGAAACTGTTAAAAAGACAGCTGTAGGTGTAAAATACGTAAGTATATATTTATATAACTATACGCTTATCACCGTTCTAAGCAATGCCGACCATTCTTGTTTGTTGGGGAAACGTTATCTTTATAGGTACCGTTTTGAAAACGTCCTTTTTATTACATCGACAAAATTAAAACATCCGCGAATTTGATTTTTAAATCCGTTACGTTGATGTATAAAAAAGCATCGACTAGAAATACAACTTTCGTGAAAATTCTTTGGGTGTAACTGTGTTTGACAGTTATCGATGTAGGTAATTATTATTGAAAAGTGAACTTCCAAATACTATATAGTATATAGGTAGATAGTATAGGAGGTATTTACGCGTTTAAATTATTATACGTTCCGTTACTGTACAAGGAAACGTACAGTTGGTGGAAACGAGTCGTGTATAGAAATCGGTAACTAGGTATGTATTGCGAAAAGGGCGAATACAAACGAATAACTATTATTAGATTTAAGTAATCAACGAGTCGTTTTAAACACAATTTTATTGCGTTAGTGGGGGTTGAAAATCGAAATTCCTCCTTTTTACTCGTTTCTTCGTGGGTCTCGTTTTTAGAATTTCGACGTAACCGAGCGATATTAATAAAAGCTCTTCTCCTAATTAATTTCTTAAAACTTAATTTCCTTAATCTTGCAATTTAAATAATTTTATCTTCTTTATTTTAATGGTAATTGTTTTTTGTCTCGGGTAAGTGAAATGGCATATCCTTTCGTACGAACGATTTCTGGGGAATTTGGTACGTCGAATAAACTGTTAAGTATATTATATTATTATAAGACTTTTCATCTATAGGAAAGCCCGCCAGATTAAACGGTTCGCTAAATAAATAATGGAATTTAAATTTAGTTTAGAAAGTTTTAAGAGTTCGAATTAATTTAGACAAATAACGCAAGGATACTTTTTAAACAACAATTAAATTTGAAACTGGAAAGTTTTAATAAACGAACGAATTAAGTTTGTTCGAGTGTAAACCGAAAACTATCGGTTTACGAAACGGCAATTATCCAGTTTACGGGCTCGGTATCTTTGTACTAAACGGATAAGATCGTTAGCATAGTTATTTTGCCTAATCGGTTTTTTACTGCTTCTATATCGCCATAAAGAGATAGTTGTCATGTGCAATTATATAACTACATATATATATATCTAAATATAGCGCATACGAAAACAAATGGTCATAATGGAGCTTCGAAACGAACCGATTGTGAACATGAGACATATTGCATCGGTGTAAATTCCCCTTTAGACAACTATAAAAACGATTGTCATTACCATAATTCCATGATAACCAATCTAATAGTGAATAGATTCGCATTAAATACTGCGTTACATTAGGACATTTTAGTGGAGTCAACAAATGGAAATCATTAAAGTCTAAAAGTCTTGTGCATTATAGTTGAAGGCAATAAGTGACAATCTTTAAATCACACTAATTGTAAGACATTTAGCGGTAACTTTAATTGCTTCTATTTGTTGATTCAACTAAAACGTCCCAATTTGACCCAGCCTTTACATAGAAATGGATTATTGACGTCTGAAAAAAGACTACTGGTATAGCCTAGTAACCCGAGTGAATTTTGTTTTAGATGTTAATAACATGTGTCCGTCACAAAGTTATTTTAATTCGAAAAACGTAAATCCCGAGAAGAACAGATTTCATTTTTTAAACACTCCCCGATAGGTATCTTTAGACCCTTGTCTGGTGAACGTCAGAAACACGCTCTTCTCTTTAAATGAGAATCGGTAAAGCCGACAAACGCAAAAATGCGTACGGAAAATTTAGCACTTGTGGATCTAATACGGTTGCATAGGTATTTAATTTTATTGGCGAAGTTTAAGAATATTCGAGCGAGTGTAAATATTTTCAAAATAGAGATAGTTTCTTGCTTTGCAAAATGTTAAAATGAATTTACGAGCTGGCACGGTCTTGGATAACTTCCAAGCTATTTGCTTTATATTGCGAACAATTCCGACGTCGATGTGCATAGAATAAATGATAAGTTTTATAGCAACAGAAAATAACGATGTTGGTCGAGTTTGCGATTTAGCCCGAAAATATCTGTTTCGGGCGGTATACGCGCTCAATTAATTTTAATTGAAAACTCATCCACCTTAATTCGTTCCTGACAATGGATGATATAAAAGTAACGAGAACTTTCCGGTGTTACGATGGTCATTATCACTTATTATTTACTGTTAACGTTAACGCTCGTCCTATTAGAACGAACGCTACAGATTATGCTAATGCCTTTTCAATTTAAGTAGGATTTGTTCTACAACAATTTATGTAGATGTAGATTATTTCGTTATCGTGGTGTGCATGCGTTTTTTCGACGAACGAAATTAGTCCGTGTACAGTGTTACGTTAATGTGCAATTTTGAGATGTCAGTTTTAATATTCGTAGAACAGCTGTTATGGATTGGTGATTTTGGCGAACAAAGAAACGGACTTTTTAAGGGCGTAGAGATTACCTTTTTGTCCTTAGCAAAAGCGCACGCAAAAATCAAATATCATTGTACCTACATTATTCTAAAAGGACGAAGGAAGAAGTCTATCAATTTAAAATAAAATAATATAAATATTAATGCAATTCAGATGTACAGTCAAGTTCATGTGTTTTGTCCCGTCGCCTGTGTTAGTTTTTATCGTAAAAGGCCGAAACAAAAAATTGCTGTCCGTTTTTATTTATTATTTGACTTGTCCCTTTTTACAATTCAAGAACAACTGCTACCCTTCGTCCCACTCGATCCTTTCTCGTCGCTCGTTGGCCTGCAATCACATCTCGCGGGACAAAACATATATGAACTTGATTGTACATAGGTACACTTGAAATAAAGAAACCATGTTTATAGAAAAATTCTTATTTCAAATATACGTATGTACCTTTACGTGTGTATGTGTATGATTTTATTTTAATTAAGAATACTTAGTAGGTATGCATTAAAAACAAGAAACGTGTATAATTACTAAATGTAATTCTTAATCTAATCAGTAATTTATTTTAATTCTAAAAATAGTACTCTAAAGTTAAAACGACTTATTCAAGAATAATATACCTGCACATAATAGATATTTAACCTCCCGTATAATACGATCGTTAGGTTAGGTTGTGTTATGCGAATCTGTGTTAAACGAAACAAAAAAGTAATATAAAAAACAGGGCTAGGTTCCAAAAGTTGACAAAACTAGATTATTTTCTTCTTACGAGTAACTTTACTAACAATAAGAAAAATATGTTTTATTAAAACAATCAATAATATACTTATAGTTGATTGAAAAATTTTCGAAATATAATCGATCGGTACATTTTTTCCTCTTTAAAAAACAATCCAAAATATTTATTTTTAATTCTAGAAATATGAAATATCTTTAAGGAGGTACTTTCCTACTTTCGTTGGACGTTTAGTAGAACTTTACAATTTGCTGCGTTTCTGTCTTTCGTGGCTTTGACAAATTTTTTGTTAAACCCAAATAATCTAATCGTCAATAAATTTTCTTTTTCCATAATTTCCTTTCTTAATTTAAATTTTTTTCCACCAACGAATTTTACCGTTGTTAATTTTAATTGACCGTTATACGGGGGGGGTTACCTACCTATACGTTAACGTTGAGAAATTCATTTATTTGCTTACATAGTAAGTAAGTACCTACATTATTACATTCTTAAATTAACATTCATCAACTGATATTCCGTATTATGTAGGTACCTACGAAGAAGAATATGTTTTAGGTCGACCTATTTCGAGAACGCGCGTTATTTTTTTATTATGGAATTTAATAAGATTAATGGACTGCCGTTTCTGTTATGCCGCCGAAGATCGATTTTGAATTTCGATCGGACAGGCAATAATTTTACGCGGTGCGATTTATTATCGGTTGTTTGAATTCCGGCAAATGTTAGATTTGATGAATGGGAATAGTTTGGAGCTTTATAAGAAATTCATTCGTTGTTCATTGCGTTCGTATTTAATCTACGAAGTCCGTGAAGTAGGCGGTGCGTCGAGTGATTTTCTAGAGAGTGGAAAATACTTGGAAATTGGCGATCCTTTGATTCTTTTATAATTGCGTTTTAGATCGAAAACTTACTGCGAACTGGAAGTTGGCCAGTCACCGCCGCCCTCATCGATCATTACATTTACGAATAAAATAACTTTAACATTTTTGATACAAAGACGAATTTGACAAATGAAAATTGATTTAATTAATGTTCAGCAAGTTACTGTACGATATATACCTGGAAACTTAGGGGACACCCCGTCGTGCTATAGTAATACAACCCCAAATACGATTGTAATGTGCGTAGGTCTTACAACAAAGCCGGCGTTTTTCAAAGGGACCAAAAAATTCGGCAACAATTAATCATATCTCACTCGAATAATCTACTTTCGTTTTTTTTTCAACGGCAACACATGTCGGTCTCAACAATAACAATAAAGAACGACTTAATATTCTCCAAATAAAAACATCAAGTGATACTTCACATTTAGGTCAGTGTAATATTAAGTTTCTCGAGTTCCCTCGACATTCGAGAGTAAAAATTTTAAAAATGTTTCGTAGGTACAACCGACAAAGCCGCTATTCGACTAGTGAGTAAAAAGGTTCTTATCCGACTATTCCAACTCAAAATTTATATTGTTATTCTAGCTCTTTTGTCCTATTATTACATTGAAATACGAGGAATAATCGTACGTACAATAACAGTCATACTTTTCATTTACAATTAGATAAGATAAAAAAATAAACGTTTATTTTATTATCGTGTCAGGTTAGTGTCCCTTTTACGACAGATTCCGATATTAAAAACTCATTAAAAAGTAACGTACAATGTGCAGCAAGTTATTAAGTAGTTAATAAGTCATGTTTGAGTCACCGTATTGATAAAAATGATAACAATTGTCAATTATTTCAATACCTATTTGATAATTTTCTTCGATTTTTAACAGCCTGCGTTACACAGAACTATTAATTTTTATTTGATTATTGTTTTATAACAACCATCAATATCAACTGGACAGAGATAAAATAATTATAGGTTCTTGACTTATTTTATTAATTAAAAATCCTCGACGAAGGTACTTCCTTATCTCTTATTATTATTTTATATAATTCGCGATTGTTTAAGCACTATATGACAGCAATTGAAGGGGAGTGCTGTCTCTAAAAATATTTTAGTGATGTAACAGTTATTAAAATTACAGGCGCGTTACCGTAGAAACGTAGGTAACAAAAAGATGAAACGCGTACACAATAATGAGTGTAGAACACTTTAATAAGGAACAATACATGAACTTCTAAAACTGTTTCAAATCTTATCTACGCTATATAGCTAATTTGTTTATGAAGGTCACGTGTGGTTCGTTTCAACGAACAATACGTATTACCTATATCTATAAAAGCAAATAATATATATTTTTAAACAAGTAGGTATATAAATTAAAGATGAATTGTTAAAGTTAGGTCCGATGATTTTCGCGGCCATTTCTAAAGACGACGACTACATAGCGTAATATATCTTGTTGCCGACTGCCAACCCTCTTCGATCATATTTAGAAAAAAATATGTAGGTAATTAAGTACCTGTGCTCGAGCAAAATGTTCGGACTCCACGCAATATTGGTTTCGAAAAAATTCGAGAACCGCTGATCTAACGAATCTGAGTGAGTGGTTATTACGTTACGACGGAAACGACGAAGGAATTTATCATCTTCTTGGTCACCCACTCGACAAAGTTATATTATTTTGTGTGTTTGTTTTTATTTATAGAACAGGTACAGAAGAGATCCGGAATTTCTTGAAAAGTAGTTTTTCAAATATAACAAACAAAGAAATGACAAACTACACGTTTTTAAATCGATTTAAAATTTTTGCGAATTCTCGAAAAAATCCCGTTCACGTTATTTTTGACAAATATTTGATCCGAATGTTTTGAGACGAAACGTTCAGAACAAGTCGGAAACTACTAGAAAACTCGCATTTCCAGTATAACAACGCAAAAAATGACGAACTGCGGGCGTTTAAATAGATTATAATTTTTGCATAATCTCGATAAAATGACACTACCTGACACGCATAGAACAGTTCCGGAATTACTCTAAAAGTAGTTTTTCGAGAATATCAATACAAGAAATGACAATATTTAATATGACAATAATATTGACATTTAAACGACAATATTATAATATCCGAACGAGTAGGTATATGAAAAACATTTTTCTATTTTATCTCAATTTTTCCTAATGTAATTCCATACAATTTTTAAATGGTTAAACAGAGAAAAATAAGCTTTCTAATGATATATAACATACCTCATGTTTACATTTAAAAAAATCTAAGATGGCGACCGTGCTCGAAAACTATGCGTGAAAAAAATTTTTTTAATTCGAAAATGTGCAAAATAACCTCAAATTGAAATATTACGAATTTCAAACCTATATCTAAAACCGTTCTGATAACAGTCCTATGAATTTGAAAATCACCATTTTACCAATTTTATTGAATAAAACGTAAACGAAGTCTTTATGGCAGCTAATTTTTTCACCAAAAATCATCTATCGGGTAGTAGTTACTATGATAAAATTTTCATCAAAATCGGTATGTACCTTTGGGTAACAGGTTGGTCCTTATTAGGTACTTTAAGTATATAGGGGAAAGAAGGATAAAGTGGCCATTAGCTGTTATTCTAATATTAAACTTCCAAATGACATCGATCAGTAGTGCTAGAGGTAGAACACTGCGAAATTCAGAACCTCTGTGTGTAAAGCCAGTTTATGTCGGTGAATTTTCAAGTTACTGAAAAAAAGTGTAATTGAAGCAGATTTGATGAGGTCAGGTCTTATTTTATTTTGTTATATTACAGCCAATGCCTTGAATATCCGTAATAATGTGAGATTGAGCGTAAAATATAGACTTGGAGCTTTATTGTTGGGGTTGAGGATTACGATAGGTACGTTAACTTGGCCCCCCCCACTCACAATTTTAAGAAAAGGCGTTTTGCGCTAAACGCACAATAGCTAGCGCTAGCTAGCGCCCAAAAATTAGAGCTAGCGCCATAACGGTTACGCCGTAAAACGGTATTACAGTTGGGGGCTAAGTTAACGCTAGCCCCCATTGCGAATTTGAAACGTTTAAAGGGCGCATTAGATAGCATAGACCTAGCGCTCTTTAGCGCCATTTTGGTTCTTAAGTTATTGTAGGACAAAGGTGGGGGGCCAAGTTAACGGTTTTAAGTACTTTTGAGTTTCTAATTTTTTGTTGTTTATTGTCGACCATACCTAGCGCCATTTAGCGCCACTTTCAGTTTAGCTAGCGCCATTACCGAAACCGAAATATTTCGCAAAATATTTGGGGCGGCCAAGTTAACGCTAGCCCCCATTGCGAATTTTAAATGTTTAAAGGGCGCATTAAGTAGAATAGACCTAGCGCTCTTTAGCGCCACTTCGCAAAAGCTAGCGCCAAATTGGTTTAGTAACTATTCGCATTTCAATTGGGGGCAAGTTAACGAAAAATTTCGTGTTCGATTTTCTTGATTTTTTACGGATTATTATTGTTAACACCTAGCGCCAGCAAGCGCCAATTTCTATTTTGCTAGCGCCATTACAGAAACCGAAATAATCAAATATTTGCAATAAGAGCTATTTTTACTTTAAGAAGTAGCTTTTTTTAGTTCTCTGTGCATATTTTATTGACATTCAATCTTAAATAAATATATGTCTATGTATATGTCGTAAGTTAATTGTAAAATCAGCTTTTTTACAAAACGCCGCCTTATTGTCGAAAAAACGTGTGTATCTGAAATTGGCTGATAATTCATAGCCTTTCCGTAATACGACTACGCTCCTCTAGCCTTTTTGTAATGGAAGCATTTATAACAAAAAAGCTACTTAGTAACATTTTTTGATTTGAGCAAATTTACTTTTGAGGGAGAGAGGTGTTTTTATCCGAGAAATTAAACCAGTAGTTCCTCTTTAAACTTGAACAAGTGGCATTGGTGGGTTTTGAAAAGTACCGTTATCTCAGCTGGCATTCCATTAGGTTGCTACAATAGTAAACAGAAACGATTGTAGGGGTTGAAGTCGTAAATATCTTTTGCGGTCATTGACAAGTTGTATTGTAACATATACTCAAAATGTTTCCTTATTTAAGTAGATATCTAAGTAGTTATTTGTTATTCATTTTATTTTTATTATCATTTGCATGTGTTGTTCTAATAAAATTTCTTATTAATTTTTGTGAAATAAAAATCAATTTCGATAACTTCAATTTGATAAATGTACGGGAAAAACTCGAAATAACACTGAAAGTTACTAACACTCATTGCGTCATTACGGAATGTTTAGTGATTAAATTTTGCTTTTGGTCTTTTGTTTGGTAAAAACCAAAAATAAAGTACCTACTTACCTATTTGCATTTAATTATACTTACTTATACTTTTAATTATACTTTAAAAGCTCGTCGAAATTTCTCAATTTCTCAAAATCATAAAACTAGTTAGTACTGGCACCCCTTTTAGTTCAAGCCTCTCAATATTAAACGTAACTGTTCCAAAAACAAGCAAGTTATATTAATTATGTTAAATAAAGTAATCTAACTTTTACGTATAAACTCAAAATAGGAATTGCAATCATAAATGAAAATATTCACAACAATCTGCACTCTCCTACAACGGGGCCATAAATTAAAGAGTACAGATGTTTTAGCTGACCCAACAGTCAGTTTCACTTTCCGAGTTCTTAAAAATCTTTAAAGGAATATACCCGAGTAAGACGATTATCAAATTAATAATAGCAATAACTCGAAAATTATTGATTTTAGGAAACATTTTTATTTAGGTTTTTGTTCGTTTTAATCTTACCTATTCGTAGTTTTTTCCGCGATGTTTATGTTATTTGTATTATTTCGGCCTCATTTTATTTTTATTACTTCACAAGAAAATATTTTTGGACAATAGATTATTAGTTTATTATTTTATGGTGAAAAAGCAAAAGTAGTCTTTTATTTTTAAATGCTTCCATTACAAAAGGCTAGAGGAGCGTAGTCGTATTACGGAAAGGCTATGAATTATCAGCCAATTTTAGATACACACGTTTTTTCCACAATAAGGCGGCGTTTTGTAAAAAGCTGATTTTACAATTAACTTACGACATATACATAGACATATATTTATTTAAGATTGAATGTCAATAAAATATGCACAGAGAACTAAAAAAGCTACTTCTTAAAGTAAAAATAGCTCTTATTGCAAATATTTGATTATTTCGGTTTCTGTAATGGCGCTAGCAAAATAGAAATTGGCGCTTGCTGGCGCTAGGTGTTAACAATAATAATCCGTAAAAAATCAAGAAAATCGAACACGAAATTTTTCGTTAACTTGGCCCCCAATTGAAATGCGAATAGTTACTAAACCAATTTGGCGCTAGCTTTTGCGAAGTGGCGCTAAAGAGCACTAGGTCTATTCTATTTAATGCGCCCTTTAAACATTTAAAATTTGCAATGGGGGCTAGCGTTAACTTGGCCGCCCCCAAATATTTTGCGAAATATTTCGGTTTCGGTAGTGGCGCTAGCTAAACTGAAAGTGGCGCTAAATGGCGCTAGGTATGGTCGACAATAAACAACAAAAAAATTAGAAACTCAAAAGTACTTAAAACCGTTAACTTGGCCCCCCCCACCTTTGACCTACAATAACTTAAGAACCAAAATGGCGCTAGCTTTTTGAAAAGTGGCGCTAAAGAGCGCTAGGTCTATGCTATCTAATGCGCCCTTTAAACGTTTCAAATTCGCAATGGGCTAGCGTTAACTTAGCCCCCAACTGTAATACCGTTTTACGGCGTAACCGTTATGGCGCTAGCTCTAATTTTTGGGCGCTAGCTAGCGCTAGTTATTGTGCGTTTAGCGCAAAACGCCTTTTCTTAAAATTGTGAGTGGGGGGGGCCAAGTTAACGTACCTGATTACGATGACGTTAGAATGTTGAAAGCGGTCTGCCTCACGGTGGGTAAAGTGGTCAGTAGGCCGCTGTACCCGAACTTTATTTATACAAGTTGTGCAAAACGTTAATTGCACAATACAAAATGATAAAGAAGTTATATAGCAATAGTTGTATTTTGTGTTGTAGTGTGCGTGTTTAGTTGTTGAAAGTCGGCGACACGTTCAGCAGAATTGTTTGTTAGCTGTTGTTAATCATCGACTAATTGACCGCTAACATACAGCAAACTAATGTCCGTAGTTTTATTTCAAACTGTTTACCGAAAGGTTAAAACAATTAATTGTCGGGTAGTGACCCCAGTGGCCATTTTACCCGACCTAGTGATCAAATTAGATTTTTATAAGAACTACGACATTTTTTTATTAATTTTATTTAAATTAATTTTTTGATAAGCAAATATTCACTTTGACATTTCAATTTCCACATTTAAATGTGTAAATAGAGTTGTTATAACGTATTTTACGTTAAGGTGGCCACTTTATCCGTCTTTCCCCTAGATGTTTCAGGATTAAATGTTGTTTTTCGAATTTTATTTAAAATGACTATAAATTGCGATTTTTACAATACCACCACGTTTTTTATGCAATAAATCGTCGAGCCCAGAATAGGTACCCTAGACAAAGTAAGTCGTGATTTACACGTCAAGCTGGTTTGCATACTTACACTGGCAATTTTGAGAAAAAAAATCGAGTTAATTTTCTCATTTTTTTAATGGCCGTTAAATATTTAATTATGAAAGTGAAAATTTCTTCTGGCGGATTAGAAAGTTTAAATTAATTTACCAAATTGTTTATAATCCAACGGTAATTCCTAATTTTCGTCAAAAATCTGCGACCTCTCTGACGTTGCGCGTCGAAATTCTCCGGCGAGTTGGTCAGCTTTCTGAAGGACGGCCGTTTTTAAAAACGACTTTGCTTAACCAGATAAAAGATCGAGGCTTTATTGTTAGTGATGTAGGTTCCAAAATCGAAGATTTCTGTATTTCAGTTACTTATTGGCGGTCGTTCCGCTTCGGTTTGGGAAAAATCCAAATCGACAAAAACAGGTTCTCTCATTTTCCTTTGAAATTTGCTATCGATTGTTTATTTTGGGCGAGAGTTTTGTTCTGGCATCAGAACGTCGATCGGCCGCTATGGTTATTAACATTATCATATTGGAATCTTGCCTAATTGAGTGAATTCGTATATTTAAATCTTATGTTAGTTTTCTGAAGATAACCTTGAATTAAGTTAATTGCACGTATGACTCATCTTCGGACTTGTTTAAATAAATTTTACGGACCGGACATCGTAAAATCTGTGAAAAGTATCGATGATGTTTTGCTTTTAGAAAATGAAACTATCAAGAAGATGACACGTATGTATAATGACTACGGCCAAAAATGAAAAATGTGCGATCGTTAAATTTGAGGGTCGCATATGTTTCTAAATTACACATTTTTAAAAGTGCCATCTGTCTCCGTAGATGTATTATTTATATTATTATTGCATACTGCAGGATGTTGCAGGTGCTTCGTGATATTGTGACCGTCGTCCTTTCCTGTCATGCATTATGCAGTCCGCAGCTAAATTCGACATCGGGTTTATAAGCTTTATAAGTTTCAATTAACGAAATTCCACTACAATGTAAACTCGAATGCATTTTCTCGAAAACTACTGGTAGGTAACGCGAACGGCGCAAAATTTACGACGTTAAACTTTAATTAGTCGTAAAAAAAACACAAAGTTTAATTAGTTTTCGTATACAAAAAGGTGACCGTTTCGGAATTAAAACGTACAGTGGCTCGTTCGCCTTTTCGTACGAGCGTAGAAAATTTTTGGTCCGATTAAAAAAATTACATACTTCATACTAATTTTACATGGCGAGGTTCGCCGACGTCAGACGTCTGTTTCCCGAACGAACGTAACAAACTTCGCCCATTCGAATTGCTTTTATAAATTAATGTAATTAATTAAGACTAGACTAATATTAGAATTTAATATTTGTTCACGAAAATAACGTCGCACGAGTTTATGAAATTCCGTAATAAATAGATTCGCACATTTTAATATTAACATTGAGGTAATAATAATTCTTGACGTAAAGAATGTTAATCCAAAATGATACATTCGGCCGTTTAAACTACGTATAATACTGTCACGTTTTATTCACAAATATACATTCATACTCATTTATATTTAATTAACCACTTTGCTACGATGAGCGTATTAAAGATATGTCCGTCATCTCACGTATTGAGGTAAAATGTATCGATAACTAATCGAGCGTTCTTCGTTCTTCTCGACGAAGAACTCGATTGTCCTAATAATCGTCATATCCAAAATCAGTCGAAATAACAAACTAAACGTGAACTCGTGACATGAAGTTCCGTTCGATTGTTATAGGCGCGGTGCGGTGCGGTGGCCAGATTTGCCGTAACAGCAGCGAAAGGATTAAAATGATTTGTTTCTGTCGGTCCGTATCAGTTTATTTCACTACACCGAGTGAAAATTTCGTTTCGTTTATTTTCTATATATTAAACACGTAGGTTGGTCGTAGTATCAGCACGTGGTGAAAAAATCTAAGATGGTCGCGTGTATTAGTATTCCGAGAACGATATTGGGAAGATATCGATGCACAGTTCCTTAGGAGTGTCCGGGAAAAACGACGTACAAACAACTTTATAAAATTACTGTCTATGTGGAAACCTGTATGGAATTAAAAAAACGTATAAAACATATAAGAAACTGCGTCGCACTCTTATTGTTCGTCCCTGTAAGTTGGTTAGAATTGCGAGTAGTTTTAAAACGGCCCTAAGGGAATTTCGTTAATGAGAATTCCGACCGAACGCGTATAGCTATTCGCAGTTTAAACTAACATAAGGGCAGTTTTCTTTCTTTGTGGTTTTCCAATTCCGGAATATTTTACGCGCGTGTTTCAAGATCCGAACTAAATTACGTCCTTCGAATTCTTGGCAAACATAGGTCGACTTAATACCGAACTTAGATTGGAAACAGGTAGAAAGGAATATCGAGGAAGTTATCGATTGATGGTCCACAAGGGAAATGGAAACGGGAGTGAGGTCGAAAGATCGGCCGTGTGCAGACCCAATTATCCGTCATATAACTTAACAAGGCGCCACTCCGAAGTAATTATTAATAATCTTTCAAAAATCTGTCGTTCCTAAACGTCGTTATTAATAGAAGTTTTAGACGATACCATTTGTTTTGTCTTCCTCTTCGAAATCGCACGCTGAAAATAAAATGGCCGCGCGTCGTGTCGCATCCCGTGTATCGACTAATAAAGTGTCGAAATTCCGTATTTTTTAATCTAAATAATTTATTTAAATTTAAAAAACGCAATATTTATTCTAGATTTAACTTTACATTTTATTTAACGCTTGCCTAATTTTGAATTTAAAATGAGAACGCGATATTAGCTTTCTTTCATTTCGATTATTTAATAGATAATAAATAATCTATTTTAGCAGAAAACCATAAATCCCATCATTTTCCGATTGGTTATCGCGGAGCTGTGAAAAGCGAATCGTTCAGTGAAAAAATGGAATTTTGTTTTGCGGTTTTCTTCATTTATGCGATTTTGATGTGCGTTTGTTAATTCGTCTATTATTTGTCCACCGCTTGCTATCTCCTTATTTTCATATTTCCGTTGGGGGTCCAGTTCCGTGTTTATTTATGTTAATTTTCTCGATTTTTCCTCGTAAAATCGTGTCATAATAGGTGACCTCTTGTCGCATAGTACGATAATATTGTTTTTTTCCGATTACGATATTGTTGTATACCTATATTTCATTTTCATTTAATTACTTATTCATTTTTGATTAATTTGTTTTCTTCTCAATTTTCTACCCAATATTTATGTAGTTGTTCCTTTCATTGAGATGTTCTAGCAGTAGTGAATACAGGAATAGGTATAGTTATATCGAATTATGTACCACCTACATCATGTTGTTTTTTTCAATTTCGAATTTTCAAGGTCGAACGGTGCGAACAAAATAAAATAGTAAGTACTTGTATGTCCTTTCGATTTCACAACATATTGTATCGATAATCGGCAAACGTGACACTTGAGCAGCTTTAGAAATCTCGTAAACGGTTGATTTAACATCTTTGTATAGTTTTGAGGCTCTTAAATAAAAAAGAGCACCGCCTCGAGCGTCGAATTTAATTAATTTGTGATACGGTTTTTTATTATATAGATATAGATATGGATAAACACTTTCGATTTTGTTTGTTGCTTGAATACCAGTTTTGATCCGTAATATGTTTAAACAGTTTCACATAATATTAGGTTGTCCCATAAGTTTCTTCCCTTTTTTTGATGCGAAATGAATACACGATATTTTTTGTTTAAGATGGATTTATTATGTTATATATGAACCGTTCTGTTCTATAACCTTCTTCCATCTCTCAGGAAGCCTCATTATGCCCTCTTTCCAAAATTGTTTTAGTTTACTTGTAAAATATTCATCCAGGTGCGTTTTTATTTCGCTTATGGATTTGAAAGATTTACCACGGAGAGAATTTTTTAAGGAGAGGAACAAGTAGTAATTGGATGGAGCAAGGTCTGGGGAGTATGGAGGATGAGGTAGAACGTCCCAATCAAACTGTAATAATTTTTGCCTTACGGCTAATGCCGTGCCGTTAATGGTTGTCGTGATGGAAAACGACGCCTCGTCGGTTCGCCAATTCTGGCCGTTTTTCTGCTATAGCGGCTTTCAGTTGATCCAGTTGATTGCAATATTTGTCAGCATTGATCGTATCACCGTGAGGAAGGAGCTCGTAGTACACTACACCTTTCCAGTCCCACCAAATGCACAGAAGAACCTTCTTCGGATGAAGTCCAGGCTTCGCAACAGTTGAAGGTCTATTTTCCTTGGACCAAGTGCGTTTTCGATGCACATTTTGGTATAAAATCCAAGTCTCGTCTCCAGTGACAAGCCTCTTTAAGAAAGGATCCCTTTCATGTCGCTGGAGAAGCAAATCGCATGTAGAGACGCGGTTCATAAGACCGGTCTCCGTCAATAGGTGTGGATCCCAAACTTCATATCGATTCGCATATCCCATCTTGATTAAATGCTTATGTACCGTTGTCTTGGGAATATTAGTGGCATCCACTATTTCACGCACACTATATCGTGGATTTTCAGTGAGCACAGTCTTGATAATGTCCGTATCAGTCGTTGCTGGGCGGCCGCTGCAGTCTTCATCTTTCAACTCGAAATTGCCAGCTCTAAATTTCTTAAACCAATTGCGGACGGTCCTAATAGTGGTAGTACCACTCCGTAAACGGTGCAAATCTCGTCTGCAGTGTCCTTTGCACTATTACCTTTTTAAAGCAATGAAGCATAACATGCCGTAAATGCATCTTTTGGGTCTCCATATTGAACGGTGCAGAAAAATTTTAAAAGAGACTTTGTCACCAACGAAACGTACTTTGAAAGAGCACTGGGACGACTGAAACCGATGCCATAAATGGCTAAGAGATAAGCCTGCATGTTTATATAAACACACCCACTTAGAGTCACTCATAGCGTGGCGCGGAAGAAACTTATGGGACAACCTAATACGTATCGTTGACTGCTTTTGAGAAGGTTTCACATTTCTCAGACGGACGCGAACTCCCAGAACTGGTCGATTTGATTGCGCCCTACACGTTATGAACGAACTGGCAACCACCACGAGCACATTGAAAACATTTAATGTAGGTGACATGCAATCGTAAAGATTTTAAAAGATATCTTTCAAATGGACGTTCTTCGGCAGTTCGGTCAATTTTCAAAAATGATTGACTGGCGTATCCCAGATAGATCCTACATATCGACGCAGTTTTTCCGTAAAAAGTAAATTTTACAGGAGAGCATATTTTGTGTCGTCGCGTAGTTATAGGAAGATACGTTTCGCGGATATGCTACAAATCGATTTTTCCGGTGGAAAAAATCGGATGCCTTTGCTTTAGTCAAAATAATTCATTTTCGCAAAAAGTGTGGACTACGCCCTTTTGGTAAAACACCATCACCACACGTTCACTTCCTTTATCGACATTTTGAACGCATTAAAGATGATTTTTCTTAGATCAGACTACCGGTTTAACAAAACTAAATTTAACAAACGATTAACTAATTGACGATTATTACCTAATAGGTAGTAATTTACTACTAAGCAACGATAAAATTTTTGAGTTGTACGATAGTAACATAACCGTTAGATAATTATGTTGGTATTTATTTTCTGCAACAAGTCTTCAGTCACAAGAAAAACGAACAGTAGCAAATCGGTTTTAAAATTTTACAGACGGTCACCAAAATTCTAAAGTCGATTTAATTAAAATACTTACGTTTTATTGATCTAATTTAAACGTTCGAGACTGAGAAACAGTTTGGGTACTGGTACGATCGAAAGATTCCCAATAAAAATGCCGATGGAAAAGTTTGAAATAAAAACAAATTTATTATTTGTTAATTCGCCTCGGTCGTAAAGTTTCGCGCATAAACCTGCCCCCCCCCATCTTGATTCAAAAAGAAGGACAGCACGACTAGAGGGTCGTCCGATTTTAATATCATGTTTCTTGGGAAAATTTGGAAGCGTCTCGCCACATTAAATTCGAGTCGAAAGCGTCTTTGCGTATGCATAATCGATGTCGTTACACAGAATAGGTTAGGTTTCGAGGGCGAACGTGCAATACAACTTGCCGCACGGTTAATGCAAACTGCCGAGCCAGTTGAATATTTTTGTAAATCTATAGTCGCACGATGGCTGCGTAAGACAAAAGGTAAACAATTCTACGATTAGGTATTATAAATTCATTATGTAAATTAAATTCGTTCTTCGATTTATTCCGCTGCAGGTAGTTAAACTTGGACAAAAAACTAGTTTTGTTAGTCTGACGTTATTAATCTCGTCTACCTCTGATTTCGTCATGCACAATCCGCTCGCTCGTCTTTCATTTTCTATATAGATCTTTAATAGTACGGCAATTGAGAATCGGATTAGCAAACATCCGGTTACCACAATAGTATAGCTGGGATTTCTAAAGGCAAATCTAATTTCGTGTTTCGAAATATATAGCTTGTAAACTATAAGTGACATTTCATAATATATCAACCGCAGTTCCTACATTTTTAAGAAAGAATTTTGCTAATGGAAATTTTCATAATGGAATGGCGACAATAACATATTATCCAACGAAACCCCATTTCTTAACTCTTTACTGCCACATTTGAGCTGACGAGCGCAAAAACAGCCCTAAAACTATTGTAGTCGAACAAAGGATTCGTTCGATTATCGCCCTTCTGGCGCTTGGAATTTAGGGCCACGCTATGCCCCTCGATGGGTTGTATGGTTGACATCCGTAATCAATAACTTGCTCTAATAGCAGTTTGCGATAGGAACGGTTTGTGAATAGCTAGCTCTACATACTTTTTAATAGCACACCTCGTCCAGTTGCAATCGGTTTTATTTATTAAACGCCCTTCGGCGTCCCCGAACACCATCCACGGTGGAACGCAGACGAAAGAAACATCGATAAAGAATAGTTGAATGAATATTAAATGAGAAGAGCATTTTTATTTATATGCAGTTAACAACCAAAGATTATGGCGATAACGCAGTTTAAGTCGGACCGAACCGGTTCGTTTTTCTTATCTTCTATGTTTATATTACGGCACGTTAACCTGGAGTGCTCGCTTTTTATACATTAGTTTGAAATTCGATCGTTTACGGTGTCATATTTTCCCTAGATAAAATGTGAACGAACATTCCGGTTTTGTTTGTCGGGGCAGGATTTGAGAAATAAAGGCGAAATTGAGACGTTATTTAAATCTTTCGTTTGAAATTGATCGACTCGGACGTAAAAAATTGTTAAAAAATTTCGCGCTCGTATCATTGCTAAAAAAGGGTTTCTTACAAATATGGATAATATTAAATTAAAAATCTTGAACGATGGTAGTCAAATTACTGTACCTACTACATATCTACAGTTTAATACGTATTGTATTAAACTGGGTCGCATTGACCTATCGGTAATTGAATTTTTCTGTTTCCGTTTAACTGTGATCTTGAACATTTTTGATTGTTGGATTTGAAATGTCAACGGTACAAAGCGTTTTCGTTTAAAGATTAGACGTCGTTAAACTTTATTATTCGCCTACTACACCTATCTAGGATACCTATGTTAGAATAATTCGAACAATTCCAGGTCCACATTGTTAAATTAGAGAAAACCGAATTAACGACGATAAAGCCCGACTGTAAGCGCTTATTGTTATCTATGATATATTAGGTTGGGGAAAAAGTTTCTTCGTATTTTAGTACGAAAATGAAACAAGTTTTTTTTATATTATAAATGAAGTTTATTAAACTAAATATGTGCCATTTTGTTCGACCACCTTTTGCCACTTTTGCGGTAAAATCATAATCCCATCACTATAAAATTTCTGTGATTTTTAGCGAAAAATTGCGACAAGTGATTTTCACAGACCTCTTTTGAAATCAACTTTACACCATTAAGAGAGTTCTTTAGAGATCGAAATAAATGAAAATCTGATGGTGCAAGATCAGGACTATATGGCGGATGCATCAAAATTTCCCAGCCAAACTCTCTCGATTTTTGACGGGTCGCAAAAGATGTGTGAGGTCTGGCGTTGTCGTGATGGAAGACAACGTCTTTCCTATTGATCAATTCTGGTCGCTTTCTCTCGATTGCTTGACGTAATCTTTCCAGTTGTTGACAATAGAGATTAGAATCAATTGTTTGACCGGGTGGGAGCAGCTCGTAATAAAGTATTCCTTTGTAATCCACCACACACACAACATCACTTTTCTTGGCGTCAATCCTGGTTTTGCCATCGTTTGCGGAGCTTCATTTTGCTTCGACCACGATCTTTTCGTACATTATTATCGTACGTGGTCCATTTTTCATCGCCCGTAATGAGCCGTCTCAGAAATGGTTCGATTTCGTTCCGTTTGAGCAATGAATCGCAGATGGAAACTCGATCCATTAAATTTTCACTGTCAAATCGTGTGGCACCCAAACATCGAGTTTTTTTATATCCGGCCTTTTGCAAATGGTTTAAAACTGTTTTGTGGTCGATTTTTAGTTCCTTGCTAACATCATAACTACTAATATGCCGGTCTTGCTCAACTTTTCTCATGATTTCATCGACTTTTCAGTGATTGGCCGACCACAGCGAGGTGCATCTTTGATATCAAAATTTCCAGCTTGAAAACGCTCGAACCAACTTTGTGCAACGCGTACTGATACTGCATCATGTCCATAAATATCACAAATTTTTTTAGCAGCCTGAATCGCATTCTTCCCTTTTTTATAATAAAATTTCAGAATGTATCTAATTTCCTCTTTATTTTCACTCATTTTCAAAACGCAATAACTTTTGTCTGAGTGAATAAATATCACAATTTTTAGGTTAATTTGTTCTGTGAAATGTCAGCTTTCATTTGCATGTAAATATTACTAAATTCGATTAATAGTACCAGAGTTATGCGATCTTAAAGCCATCTACCGCGAAAATACGAAGAAACCTTTTCCCCAACCTGATATTAAACATAAATCGTGCGAAATTGAACTAACGCACAATAACACAAAAATTTTCTGAAAATTTTAATGTGTCCTATAGAAAACTGGGGAATTGAAATTATTATACGCGAAAACCTATACACACTTCATCGGACACACTTCATAAAAATCTTATTGTTTGAAGATCGAGGTAGGTAAACTACAACGCAAGGAAACTTGAAGTCTTCATCGAATTTGCACAATTTCTATGCTCATATTGACTCGTTGAAACGAACGTGTGTGAAAAAGTGTTAGGTTTTAGGAAATGGCATTTTCGATTTTGCACCGAACGAAAATGAGCGCTATACATAAATCCTAGAAATGGCGCGTATCGCGTACAAAAATAATTCGTCATCACTCCCATATGCACGACAAAGGATTAAATATATTGGCGTTGCGAAAATTCGTTGTTAGGAGGATTACGTCGGTTCGGTTCGGGAACACGTACTAGTTTTACATTTTTCATGAAATAAAACCACTAACTTTAAGTTGTAGGTATACGATTTACCTCCGTTTTTTTCGTTTTTCGTATTCCGCCTTTTATTTAAGCTCGACGGTAGGTATAGGTAGTCATGTTGTTGCATAAAGTAAACGTGATAACGTTGGAAATACTGTGTATATGTATATCGTAAATTGTGGAACGACTAAATTTTCCGAATGATTTGATTGACACGTGGTAATTGGTTTTACGATACGATACATTTCAACCGACCGACCGGGGAGTATCTAGAAGACAATAAGCTATTAAAGTTAAATAATTGTTCTATTTATATACACTTCACCGTGGAATTAATTAATTAATTAATTAATTAATTATATTTTATTGTCTATTCATCATACGAATAATACTGGGAAGTAAAAATTGTTAAACATCTATTACCTACATATATACTTACAACATGTCTTAAACAATGATTCGAATTTACATATCTACTATTTTTCATTATATAAATTTCTCGGTGAAAATGGAAATCTGCATTTTTCGAAGAAGCGTATCGTGCTACGGCAAATTTTTACTTTTCACATTTCAGCGATTCGAAATTTGAGTGGTATGCGATAGGATTATTAGTTGAATTCAATTATTGATGTTTAATAAGCCGTTTTATTGTCTTAGACAAAAGTAAACGTTAATATATATAAAAAAAAATATTTTTAGTTACACGAAATCATTTTTATTTGTCAGTTATGAATGAATCAGAAGTTCGAGTGATATTCGAGACCCAGACGTGTCCTTTTGGCTTTTCTCCGATCTCGACCCCTAGATCACGAAAATATAGGTCATTCATTTTGGCTCGGTCATATATTATAATCAATTTCTTGTGGACACGATCCCGGTCCCAATTTTGATCGTAGAAGACTGAAATTCGGACAGCGTATTGTCTTTACGAAAGCGAAGGAAGAGTTCGATAACCAGCCAAATCGACCTACTCGTTTCAAAATGACGGCCGTTAAAAAAAAATTAAAAATTCTAATCTACATTATTACTCATCGGATCGGTAATGTGAAATATGTTTTGGAATCGGCATAAAATTCTTTACCGATCATGTCTTTTTATAATTTTCTATAGAATGCACCATTTACGAAATAATCGAAAAAAAGTGATTAGAACTATTATTTTTCAAAAAATGTATTTCTTTCGAGAAAAATTAAAAAGAAAGGAGTTTTTTGACATGTGACATGAAAATTTGATACCGAGGCTTGAGCGTTGTCGACTTTTTGAATAAGTAGGTAATCAGGAAACTAACCGAACTAACTCCACACGTTGTCCTATTTTCACTTTGTCAGTAAAATATACCTACAACAATTGCATTAAAGTATTATAATAGTCAGTAAAAAGAGGAAGAAATTTAGAACAAGGATAATTAAAAGAATGCCACGAAAAAACTGAAATTATTAGAATATTTGATTTTTAAGTACAGAGGTGGTAAAATAAAAAGTTAATCGATCAAATTTTGTCTCCTCGTTTCCTGTTTCTCCCTAAATTGTTTAAAAATTGTTGCGACAATCAAAACTTTGAATTTCGTTTTTTATCCGTAAACGAATGCATTGAAAAGGTAAAATCTCTCAAAATAGGAGAAATTTAAAAAAAATCGAAAAACATTAAAAAAATTAAAATCCCGAAATACATTTTTTATAGTTATTAATTTGGTGTCGTGTGTTTGCTTTTTTCTTCGTTTCGCGATGCAGGACCTTGTAGTTGTGCGTCTTTTGTTTGAATGGTTCAGGTCACGCGACGTTTTTATTCGCCGAAACGATCTTATACTCACTCATAAGTGTAACGCTAATTTGCTTTGCGTTCAAATATTCCTATTTTATCTTAAATTCTGTTCGTTATACCAAAGTATCTTACTAGGAAAATTATCAAAGAAGGCATTTGCGCTATCAATATTTATGAAATTAGTAGGTACGGTTTGTTTAAGGTTTATTCCTTGTGACGTCATGCGCATTGTACTAAATACATACTTTGATTTTCTGAAGATTTAATTAATAAAATAGTACCATCACAAACAAGTCAAAAATTCTTAATATGTTCTTAATAACACTAATAGGAAAATTAATATTTTGTTTATTTTTTAAATAACTTGCCGTCACAAAAATATTAATTATTAAAAAATTTATTCGAAATACCCTTCTACCATAAAAAGCCACTTCAAAAAAGTCAGGTCTTGCTCGAATTAATCGACAACTTTTTATTAAATTCTCGTTGCTATCTAGTTTATTGTTAGAAAGATTATTATATATTTATGGGTTTATAGTTAATAACGAAATACCTTTCTGTTCATTGCCACGGTAGACGAACGCAAAGTTTTATAGACGCGTTCGGGAAAACTCAGCGATCAGGTAGTGATTACACGCGATTTGTTCACTTTTTCATATCCTCCAATCATACGCAACTGCTTCTTATAGTTTCTGAGCTTCCCGAACGTACACAATATTGCAGGAAAGTCTTAAAAAATAATATATTGAATCGAAGGAAAAAATTTCTTTATCTCGAAAACGATTAATTCCGGATTCATGTATATTAAGACTTGTTAACTCGTTTTTGATCGTTCTATATGCTCTTAAAATCCCTAACCTTTTTTCAACGCCCTACATAAATTAAATAAAACAAACATCGAGAAATCAAAAATATTTAATAAAATGTGTATGACGTCGTGAGCAATAAACTTTTGAACACACTGTAGTCTCGATTTTTTTAATGCAGGTAATCGACAACACTTGACGAAATTGCTCGCCAAATATAACGTGTTTGTTATGGAAGACAGCATTAAAAAAACTTCGAAAGAACGTTGCTATCTGACGTAGGTAATTATTTTTTTGTCATCTATTTATAGTTCTGTTCCGAGATAGCTCCAGATAGATATTTGTACGACTTAACATACGCGATCGGTCTCGAGCCGGCCCTGTTTGTATTAGATTTAAATGTTTGACGTCTCTTTAAAGCTTCGTCGCCGGCTTCTATAGTGCACGAACACCCTCTGCCTACAAAATCATCCCTTCGCTCTCGACTCTTACAAATCTCAAATTCGATTGTATTCTATTTCCTCGTGATACGTTTCTAAAGGAAAAGAAATGTCGAAATGTACCGGAATAACTAACTGGCTGCAGTTTGAAGAAGGTTTTTCTCCCTGTAATTTGTAGACGTCGATGGTACATACATAGGTACGTATGTACACCTATTCATCAAAAAGAATGTCAAAAGTTTACCTTTGCGAAGTCTACTCCAACTGTTAATTTCATAATAAAAATAACGTTATCGCTATTGTGCCCAACTCGGTCACGAAATTGAAATTCTAGTCGAAAATTGGAAAGTGATTTCGGAAAATTTTCACGGAATCGACCCGACTCGTTCGACGATCAGTTAGTTAGTTTAGTTGATTCATACGAAGGTAGTTTTTACATCGGTTATGAAACGAAATTATAGATAGACCTTCCATAAAATTGACCTTCGAGCTTTCCCGAAGTGTCGTCGGTGGTCGTTTCTTCTAGTTTTTGACGTGGACTCCGACTCCGTGGTTTTTCGAAGGGCCGCGGCGTAATCTAGAGTCATTTTTTATGCGGCCAGTTGGCGAAGAAATTATTCGTACTTACTCGTCTTATTAAAGTTCGAATTAATTTTTTACCAAACTTATAAATTACAATGCAGGTAGCGGAAATCAGCTGATTACCGAGCAGTCGAGAGTTTTCGGCGACGATCGTTCTTTGTTCTCAGCTGCTAGAGGCACAGACGTACCGGCGACAGTTGAAAGCCGGCTGCGATAGAAGTAGGTTGTAGGTTATTTTTGTAATACGATAGAATTTTGTGATAAACTTTACACTCGGGTACAATTTGTATTTTAGTCATATTATGATCGATTAGCTAATATTTAGCTGTCTACGTATTTTCGAAAAATTTAGTGCTTCGATAATTTTTTTGGGTAAGTGTGTCATTTTTTTTATGTTTTAGTATCTACCTATTTTAATGTTTCGGCGGCGCTAGACGAAAGTTATGAAACGTGCCGTTATTGCGAGGAACAAGTAACGACTTGTTCCCGAAATAACAATTAAAAATTAAATTTCGCAACTTATTACGGTAGGTTATGGTGCGGAACTTTCTTACATTTAACGATATTGCGGTAGGTTATCGACGAATTGTTATTTCCGAAATGATTAGTCAAATTATATTTTAACTTCGGTTTCGTGAGGCGATAAAAATTGTGGTGCGGTCCCTAATCGAAAACTGATTGTTAACTCCGTTAACTCGTCCGCAGCATCGATTGTGCAATTACCACCAAAGTGCACGTTAATTAGTTGCACGATGCAGTACGAGTTACGTATCTCTTAAGAGCCATTAAAATTCTAATTTTAGAGGTCCACGGGGTAGGTACCAAGTTATAAATACTATACTGGGCACAAAGGGTTACTTGCATGGTGGGTTAATTGTTCAAATTTTCGAATGTCCGACGTGCATAAGTACATATTATTTGTAGGGCAGTGTTAGGAAAAATAGGTAATTGATAGGCGTGTCTATTTTTGAGATTATTATCCAGTTTCACGATATCGTTCGTCTTTATCTGCACTAACAATAAAAATTGTGTTTACTCATATATGATTTACAGAAAAGGAGTACCTAGTTGTCATGTAATTCGAAATAAGTTCTTAGAAACAATTTAGACGTGACTAAACGCAATTTAAATATGTAGTAGGTATCGTATAATTTTATTAACATATCTATAAAAATTCATTTGTCCATCAGAATTTTTAGAATTTTCAAAGTTAAACGCCCCTTTTAAATTTGGTCCGAATTTTTTTAGGCTTAGGCTCCAAATTGTTGTTTTCGTTTGTTTAGTTTCAGTTTCTCGGGCAAACGAACGAAATCGTTTCTTCTTCTTTTAAAAACTATTTTTATCTTTTATAGTCTTATTTTCGGATCGAACGAATCGATATTTTTTAATCTAATTTCTTTAAGGAGTTTCTATTTCATCATCATTAATTTCGTAAGGTAAGTTGTATCTTGCTGCTCGCAAATATGTATACCTACAACAACAACATCGGCTCGTTAAACATTTTGCTAGCTTCGGAGTGGTTTGGATCTTTTTGCCCTTCGTTGTTTAATCATCGTCACCGGAGCCGTCGGATTTTCCATTTCGATGACTATAGATGAACAAACGAGCAGCCGCAATTTCCTCGTCTTCAGATAAAATCTGGTGTCCAGTCCCCTCGTCGCTTTGTATCCACTCTGGCACGTCTTCTAGCTAAACTTCAAAGCGTCCTTCCGTATTTTTTATTATCTTCAAAAGTTCGTGTCATTGTCTGCTTCTTCGGGCTCATGGTAATAGTTTCGCACGAAGTTCCAGAAACGGTTCCCTCGAACGTCTAGCCAGAGCTTCTTCTAAATTTTATTTAAGGTCGTAGCTACAACTGCTTCCCATGTAGATGACGTCTTTAATCGTAACTTACTTCGAAATGGCAATGATGTCTTTATAGGTTTCTCGTCATCCGTGTCGATGATTTTTCTTAAAGCTCTCCTCTAGTGTCGCCTTTTTAAAGTTATAGGGCTCCTTGATCCATAGGCCGTATGAGGTACAGTGACGTCTTCGAACAACTTACTTTAATTCGTCTTCTCCCGAATGGGTAGAGGCATTGTCAATAAAACAACTTTGGGCGTTAAACCTACTTTTTTTAAGAAGTGTTTCGCCGAGGGTGCGAAATTTTGAAAAAACCGGTCTTATACCCGTACAAATAGATGCGTGGTAGCGAGGTGCGTTTCACATTTCCGTGGCGTAAATTAACGTACAAATATAGAGTTCATTAATTGGGAACTATAGATACTTACGTATTTGACGTTATTACCTACCCACAGTTATCGCGAAAACGTTAAAATAAAATCAGAAATGTTAGTAAGACACAACAGCCATAGTCCTGCGTGGTTTGCAGTGCTAATTATTGATAATTTTAAATTTATTTTTTAACCGGAACGGCGGTTCGGTTAATCGCGATTCTGTTAAGTGGGACTATAGTGTACAATGAAATCTATTTAAAGCAACTCTCCTCCTATGTAGTTATGTGCCCATTGCGATGATGCAAGTCGTTTAATATTAATAATATAATTATCGATCGATGGATCGGTGCTGTTTTGTTTTCTGGCTTCAAAAACTTAAAATATTTGAAGATATCTTTTTTATCTTTCGATACCCAAATAAATTGGGTTTTCAATTAAAAAAAAAAAAATCTTTCGATGCCATTCACATTTTTCAATTCTTCAAATTTTTAACGTTAGGTATTTCCTATTTTCTTAATTCATTCGTTATTGACCGAAAAATCTTTCTTCCATTTATTTATATATGTGCTACATTTATTTTGGTGTAACTGATGCGATAATTTTATCAGAAAATCTATTTTTCGCTTTCGGTTCATTGCTGTAACGATTTCTTTTGTCCGATAAAGTTCTCAAGAAGGAACTTGCATTAGAATCATCGCCAATTAAATAATTAGTTAAAGTAATTACCAAAATAATTAGTTTAGAGTAAAAAGGCCGTCCAGTCTAAAAGAAAAAAAAATTTCAAACGAGTCGGGAATATTAGCGGCTCTTTGTCAGAAAAATTTCCGCGAAAAAGTCGATAAGACACGAGGATAATAAAATTTTCGCCATAACTTGCATGCGTCCATAATATACTTGCCTACTGATAGCTATGAAGTTTTCGGCGCGGCATCGATTTACGGCGTTTCCACACGTAGGCTTGCACATGCCTACCTTTTACTCACGAAAAAGTAGGAAATCACAAGGAAACCGGACGTCTACAAACCGAATTAAGTTTTTCAATTAACTTTTAGATTCGCGAAGTTAAAACTGTCTTAATTCGAAGTACAGTCCCATATACTTATGTTGGAATAAATTGAAATCCTGCGTTTTGTGCCGGACTAAAATGAAAACTTAATTTTATGTCGAGCTACTCGATTGGGGGGTTGTTTTGCCGCGCTATAGTGTACGTATAATACGAACTAAATCATAAAAATGGAAAATGCAGACAGAACTGAATAAAAAAAGTTTTTGGGATTTGCCGCGGACGATAATTTTGTTTATGGATTGTACCTATTTGAAAAATTGCAATCCCATTACCTAATGTCGGTCAATCTCTACGTTTAATTTGCGCGCGATGTGCTCGGAGAAATTCCTTCCTCGTTGCGAGAAAAACAAACGAACGCTTAATTTGCCTAACGGATAATCCGCCACCAGTTTCAGCGATTACGATAAGAATATTTTAAAGGACCACGCACACTTTATATGGAAAAATAGGAACCACTCAAATCGATTTTTTTGTATCAATCGACGCGTCTTAATGTGAGGAATAATTATTATCGTTGCGCCAAATCTGTAACTTCATTATTAAACTCGTTAATGAACAATTTATTGAAAAAATTTGGGCTTTAAATTGTGTCGGAAGTTAATAAATCTGTCGCTCGTTATTTATGGGGGGGTCATGGTAAATACGTTTCTAAGAAACGAAACGACAATGTAAGTAGCAGGTAGAAAACAGTAAAATAGTGCTCAAAGAATATTATACTGTTCGATTCCTTGTTGTAATTAAGAATTTTAAACCCGTATTCATATTGAATTGATGTTAGCATTTAAATTCTGAATTCAATCCTACTATTTTAAAGTTGTTAGAATAGAATTAGGAGGGTACCTACTGTAAGCGAGCTTAAAACCTGGAATAAAAGAATTACCTAAAACCAATAGTTTTGTTAGTTACACTTTATCCAAACCTATAAGCAATTTACGTCATCGATAAAAGGTTACTAGATGATGACGTTTCACACAGTGCTGTCACCTCGTACCTCGTATTTTTACAGTTCTAATAAATTGTAGTCTTTCTTTATCCCATCTAATATGTGCGCAGATAAATCATCTATAGAATATGTCACTTTCCAAACTTCAAACTGAATTACAAATAAACAATCTAGTAACTTTTTATTAATGACTTGAATTGTACATAAGTTTGGATTGTTATTTGGAAGTAATTGTTATAATAGTCACAATTTTATGTGGAAGATTTATTTTTTGACGGATATACATAGGCCGATTTTTCAATATTAATGATTTATCGAATTATTTATTACGTTACAGAGTTATTTTAACCTTACTTGACAGAGATCTCTAATGAGGCTGGTCACTACTACCCCCACTAAAATAAAATTAATAATTTGGAGTTACCTATAGATATTTTCTGGTGAACATTTTTAATAGAGGTAGAAAAATAAACAGCTACATTATGTGTATTTTTGTCTTATATTCGATTATTTTATTATTTATTTATTTGAGTCACAATTTTGAATATTGAAGAATTATTTTTTATTGATTTGTTATTCGTGAATGTGTTTTGTTTTTATTTGAATTGTTTATTAATGTTATTAATATATTAATATATTATTATTAATATATTATTACTCTTTTCCAATTATTAGCGTTAACAGCAACAGCAACTATATTATAACAGCAATTGTAAAAAGCAAGTTGATATAAATATCGACGCAGGTTTTCCAGAAGGCGTAACCCAAAAGGAAATTTTACCGGAGAGCACATGTTGTGTCGTCGTGTAGCTATAAGAAGATACGTTTGGCGGAAATACAAATCGATTTTTCCGGTGAAAAAATCGAAATATTGTTACCAGATTTTAACAGATTATGTCTTCGTTTAATTCAATAATTCATTTTAATAGAAAGTATGGGTTACGCCTTTTGACAAAATGCCATCGATATTATCTTTTATAGATAGGTACAAATAATCTCTTAGTTTTTATACACTTTTAATGTGCACAAAGCCAAGAATTTTTAAGCCATTTAAAGAATTATTTTGATCGTTTTAAATCTCAGGCCAGTTTAAGTAGGTAGGTACCGACCCGTCGTTGTTAAGTACCCGCAATAAATAACAAAGTTGATTTATGAACTCAAACAAATTTGATTTTAGTAGGTTCTCTTTTGCTCTCACGAAATTCTCATAAGAGCGTTAATTAAAGATTGCGGCTTTATTAATAAATTAACAAAATTGGCGCAATGATAATAATTATTCCTCACATTAAGACGAGTCGATTGATATAAAAAAAATCGATTTGAGTGGTTCCTATTTTTCCATATAAAGTGTGCGTGGTCCTTTGAACGGCTTTAAAAACAATTTATACTACGTCTGAACGATCTAAATTTTGACCGCATCGAGAATCTTAATGTTTTGTTTTTATCACTTATTTAATTAATTATCTATATAGGTACAGTTAATAGACCGAAACTACAACTTCCGTCGCCTATTCAATTTGAACGGTGCCCGATTAATATCTCAAGTTCGCTTTTTCGATTTTTCTGGCCCTCGGCCGTGGAAATTTCGCAACGGACGTCCGTTGCGTATATTTCAGCAATCGACCCGTCACGCTCGCCGATTATACGTTCGAATTTCAAAAGCGCGCTTTATAAAAACGTAATTGAGGAAATGGAAAAATTGTAACATTATCGGTGAGACGCAAGACCAAGCGCGCGGGATTGGAACGCCGATTATTCTAATGGTATAGGTATAATAAGTGACGATCGGCTTTGGACGTTCAAAAACTGTAAATAACGGCATTGTTAATTTCACGCTCGAAAAAATTCGTCGACGGTTTTAAAAATTTTCATAAACGGGCATCTATTGTGTACACGGGACTTTTAGATTTATATCTTCTATATTGGACGTGGAAGATGTGCTTTGAGACGGACTCGGATTATACAACATATTATTATTTTATATATATATATACCTACATATTTTTAATTTAGGTACTTTTCGATGCGCGAGGTGTTAGTTATTACATATGTATATATGTTATTTAAGATAGATTCCAAAATACACGTTGTCAATAAAATCTTGTATTTTTACAGTACCTACTAATAAATTGCAGTATTTCTTTGCCATGTCATATGTGCGCAGGAAAATCATACAAATAGAATATGCCACGGCCAAAACATTAAACTGAATATTACAAATATACAATTTAGTAACTTTTTATTGATGACGTGCCTATCCTGAACCTATCTTGAATAACGTGTACATACGAAATGCGGACATGTAGAGATTATGACAAAGATTTCTACCTATTATTAAATGCTAATTTAAATATATTTAGAGTTGCCCGCATTAATTTAAAGTGTCCTCTCGAGAAGAATCTAGATTTTTGAAGAGCGACTAATAATAATTATATGTATGAACAAATCCAATTTGGTGACGGCTGTATTTCCAAATCTGTCGCAGACGATTATCGTAATTAAGTAAAATCGTTAAAAATTTCCAGGGCTGTGCTTGAACGAATTGTTTTGTTAAAAAAACAAACTAGACGAGTCAAATATTTTGCCAATTCCAAAACTAGACGTATGCATCATGTCGTTTGCCTTGATTTCCTCGTTTCCTGCTTTTGATATCTGATACCATAGTCGATTTGTATATTACATAAATCGACATTTTAATGTGTTTTGTTCTATTGTAACCTTTACGTCAATAAGGTAAATTAACTTGTCGACGTTGCAATGTTCGTGTCATGACTCGTCGTTTTTTCCGTTTAGCCTAGTTTTTATTTTAAGAAATGCACCCTGGTTATGATGGTCATAAGCATAAATATACGGTTAATTTTTTGCAACGCAAGACTCGAATAGTTTTATCCGCTAACTGAACACAATTAACGCTAGATTTACGGAACCCGTCAATTTGACGAATTTCAAATTTCTTAGTTATGAAACAAAGACAATTAAATGTAAATTGTTCCAAATTTATTCTGACTTTTAGTTATTTATTGGTATGAACATATTGTACTCGATTCATTTTCCACTAGCCACCCTAATTTCAAATATCCGCATGTGGGATATCAATGTTTCCGAAGACCCGTCAACGTGACGAGTGATTTTGTCCGCAAATTTAGTGTTAAGGGAGCCTGTAGACGTTGCAGATGATACCTACTCGCTCTTGTCCACGTCAACTTTAGAAATCGTAAGATTTCTCAAAATTTGCATCAAGTTAATTACACGTTGGGCAAGATAATAACCGATCGTCTAAACAATAAGACGTTAAACTGTTCACGGTGATGAGGAGTTGGCGGATACTGCCGGCATAAATCTTCTTGACGAGTATATATTATTATATATATATATATATATACCTATAGTAACTTATTAAACTCCCAAATAATTACGCATGGACAATGGCAACGTATATCACGGCGGATTTTGTAATGTATTCCGATTTCGTCAGAGAGTTCAATATACTCCGGGAAATGTCTGCATTTTATTATGATCATTACATAAAATTTCCTGCGCGTTCGCGTATGTGGAATAAATCCAATGGCGCTAAGTACCTATATAATATTAAATTTATAAAGTCAAAAGTTGAATTTGAACGAGTTAAACGATTATTTATATAATTAGAAAGTCTGGCTAACCTTTAGTAATTAAGAATAAGCCTAATTTATGCCCGTTTACGGAATGGGAAAAGAGCTTATTTTTATTACCCTACTCCGGCGAATTATCGTTTTAAAAACATAATGACTGTTTTTAATGCCTTTTCTTCTTTACAATTTTATTTGGGTTGCGATGTGCCTTTGATGTTATTTATTTTTAAGGAAGCATCCTGTATGTTTCTCGATACGTCAGCGACTTTTGTAAGTTGTACGGTCCGATTTAATGACGACGACGTTTACCTAAGTTTTTATTTATAAATAATAAGCTGGTCTGTCTATCGATTTTTGAAAAATATAATCTGTCCTTTCATAAAAGGTACTTATGTAAGGACCGAAATACAACCAGAATTTTTTGCAACATACGAAGACCGAAGAGTATTTATGTATAAACTTACTACCTTTGGAGTGGTAAAACTTTAACATCGTATTTTTTTAAATTAATAGGTATAATATATCTTACGATTAAAATTAGTAAGACTTCAATTATTTACGTTGCATTAAAATCTAGTTCAAATATATTTAACGAATTCGTTTTTAATCGGTTTTCAAGTCGTTTGAAATTTATAAACGCATCCTATAAAAATATCGTATAGTATTTTATTAATGATAGCGTACAGAAATATGCCAAAGGGAAGTTTACATTACTTTTTGAATACCAAAATTCTCCATAAACTTTAATTTTGGAAATTTTCAAATTTAAAATAACTAACTATACTTAATGAAAGTTAATTTTTTATCGATTATTACGGAAAAAGAAAAATTAACTTTCGTTTCTAAATTTAAAATTTTGATACTTTGAATACAGAAACTAATATTAATATACTACTTGTTTGTTAGTCAAATTAAAATACGTTGAATTAGGTACTTACCGTGGAAACTTTGTACAAACGATCCTTATTAATTGCGATTTTGCGTATACGCGGTACGCGTTCACTAAAAAACGTTAGGTAGGTACAGAGTCGGTAATCGCATTCGAATCAAAATGATCGGTGCGAAAAAATCGATAGCAAAGATCAGATGCAGAAGAATATCTAGAAATGGCTCGTTATTTTAAATAGTCAGGTTTTCAGAGTGGTTAAAAAATCTGCGAAAACTTTGAAAGTTACTACATAACGTGTACCTATGTGTCTCAGGCTTTCCACATCACAATCCAACTACATCTTCACTTCCTTCGATCATTCTTTAATTCATTCATTAGATTGATTCTAGACAATGAGTGGCGTAATCTATTGCAGAACTTTTAGACGACTTCGTAGTGAACCCATAAAAAATGTAGCATGCTAAAGATCCAAAATTTTATAGCGCGTGTACTCTCTTTCTGTTATAGTATAATAATAATAATATTATAATTATAAAATAATATTGAGAACATGGCTATATTTATTTGGCTATACATATACATATATAAAAATTTATTTTTAATGCAATTCGCGAATTTCTGAATTGACTTTTACGATTGTTTTTTTGCCCACATATTTGTACTTAAACGAATGCATCTTATAAATAAAGAACACGAAAATATGTAAAAAAAATCGTTTACGACGCGACGTTGACCTTTGCTAAATATAGATACAACTTGCAGCAGAGAAATCTCGAATACTTTACTAAAAAAAAACACGTTAGAAGTGTACCTAACTATTATAATTTTTTTTCACGTGAAATCTTGTAGAAATCTTCAGACTTTCTCTCTTTTGTCGTTTATTTTGTGTGACACTTACGATATCTTTGCTGTCGTTAATGGCAAATAGAGCTTTAGTTTCATAGATGATTATGTAATTTTCATGTTATTTGGAAGATTTTACAGTAAATATTTGTTCTAGATATTGACTCATTTTAATTTTATTAATATTTATAATACGGACGGACTATGTAAATACGACCTATCTGTATTTATACTTTGTTTAACGCCATTTATCATTGGAACAGTTTAAAAAACAAATAACGTAGATAATTTTATCACGTAGCAATTAATCATAGATAATTAAATAGGGATATGTAATAACAAATAAGTACAAAAAAAGAAACATTTTAGTGCGTTTTATTATATTAATCGTCGATAACCATCGTTGTGACATCCTCGACCAGTGCATATAAAACTTGTTCATTTTCCATTTTGGGAGCTTCCTCGAAACTTGTTTTTAGGTATTCTACATAATTTATGAATTCGTTCTAAATGTTCAAATTAAAAAATCAACAGGAAATATGACAAAATTGGCATTTGTGATGACACGTGACAATTTCGCATAGGTAGTAGGTATTTAATACATACCTAACCGGCGGCGGCGACCTTTGCAAACGTATCCTCAATGAAATATCAAAAACAATTCAACAAGTGGCTTGAAATACATTCGACTAGATCGTTTGGCAGACAACCAAGAAGCCAAATAAAAAAAAAAAAAAAACGAAAAAACTACCGCTTCGAAACAAATTGTAACACTAACCTGTTAGCTCGGACGTTGTGCATGAAAAGTTTAAAAAATTAATTTTAAGGTCGCGTAAATTAATACTAGGATGGTGCTAATTATTTCGTATTCTCTTATTTCAGATCTCAGAATCAGATATCAGCGGTCTGACGGTGTTTGCGAGGCTATCAGACTACCACGTTTACACAACCTTAAACGCCAAAAACCAGTTCCGCGCACCTACCGAGTGGGGTTTGTGTTTACGACCATCCGGTGTGGACACGGGAGACGAAAGTCCGGGGCTCCGGTGCCTCGCCTGCGACTCCGAACGAGCTCGAACTTGCTGGCTGACAGCAATGAGGCTCGCCAAGGTTGGTGCTTATCACTTTGATCTACGAACTTCCAATTTGTTGTCGCTAATTAATTAACGTTCGTATCTCGATTTCGCCGACACTCTAGAAATTGTTTTTTGGCTATTTAGCGAATCGCCTCGTGTCCGTCGTTACCCGGAAGTTAATCGATAATTTCTGCTCGATCCGCTTATTAACGCCTATATAATATGTAAATTCACTTTAGAACTAACAATTTCGCTCATTGTAATAATATATAAGCGTACCCACAGATAATGCCGATCCTTTCTGACGAAATAATAATATTTCTAGTCGAGATGTGCTTCGTCAGATTATTTGCACGCGAATATTTGCTAGTTTGCTGCAATCCTTATTCTGTTTAAATTCGGCCAGTTTGAAATTTAGGTGTAGGTAATGCCGATGCCGTTTTCGTAATTGAGCGATATGGACTATTTTTTAAATTACTCTGGTTACCAGGTCGATTTATCAAAAAACGGGCGTCTATTCGCGCTTTGACAATAAGCAGAATAGGGACGAAGATTTATCCGAAGGTAAATCGCAGGCAGACTTTATAGAAAATAAGAATTCAAGGTGAAGCTGAAAGAATACCTACATGAATGTTCTCTGTGGTTGGTGCGGTGCATTTTATTTATATCTATTTTATTAATTTCCGTTAAAATGGTTTTGTAAGAAATCATTTTTAGTTTCTTGTTTGACGTCCAAACAATAAATAGAAACGAAGACTTCCATTTGCCAAATCCGTGGTTAATAAAAACTTATTTACCATTAGATTAAAATCTTAAGCGTCTAGTGTCCTACTATGTATTTCTACTTTTGTTATATAACAAAAATTTGATAAATGCAATATCGATAAGTTAACGGTGTCTCCTGATACAAACTTTGGATCCTAAAGATTGAGGTTAGTCATATTTTTGACTAGGAAACTTGTTTATTTAATGTTTTTTCAAGTTGAGTTCTCGTTGCACGGATTAGTTAACTTCGGACCAAGCGCTCTGTAAAATTCGCGTGCCTAGGCTAGAGTTTAATATAACTTTTATTTCTTTAATTTTGTTAAAATTTGAATTTATTAAATTTTGAAGAAAAGTGTTTCGTCCGTATACCTACCTACATACTTACTAAAATATTACTTACAGTTACCTTACGGTTTTCAACAAGTTCAATCGTAAATACCTACAAACCTTTTTTTGATATTTTAATTTTGGGGACCGCATCGTCGATGAAATTCTTTTCGTCGTCGTCGAGAGTACGTACTTACATAAGGTATGGTGGCGATTTATTTTCCTATAGTTACTTCGGAACATTTATTGTTTGTACGGATAATCTTTATTATGTACTTACTTATATAATAATACATTATCTATTAACCTATGATTACTGCCATAAGAACGGTAAGTTCATTTCAGAAAAATATATGACTTTGAAAATAAAACGAAAAGAAGAGTTATTTTTTTATGATTTAAAGATATCATTTATCTAATTCGACGCACTGTTTGTCGATTTCTTATTTTATTATTTTATTCTTTTTATTCTCGCACTCTTTGTTTTGTCGAATTTCGTTTTTCGTAATATAGGCAATAACTAGATATCTACAAAAACGTATTTGAAAAATTTAGATAACGATTATCTACTAAAAAATCACGAGTTGATGGCCCTTTAGATTTAGGTACTTAGGTAATAAACGTACAACATGTCGGCATTGCTAATTTTGCATTAAAATTGAAAAGTCAAAGTAAAAATTGGATAGGTAGATATAATTATTGTATTAACGCTGAAAATGCTTGTTCGTCAGATATTTTTCCGCCGCGACCGATGGTCCAAGTTCTATTTCAATTTTTCATTATTTTCGTCATTTCTGGCTCGTACGCGTGTTAGTTACCACGACGGTCATCCAGTTGTGTCTTCGGTTCGTCTCTGTTACACCGTAACTTCCTTCGCGACAGATAAAAATTTAGTCTTGCACAATCAACGCGAAACTGCTGCACGTGTAGGTAAAGTTCAAAGACTATTGAACTTTTTCAGTTTTATTATAGATGCATATAAAAGTTTAGAACGGTTTATTGACTTTTCTGCTATATCACTGGTAATTTATTGTGCATATACATATCCGTTGCCGGGTTTCGATAGTTAAAATTTTGTAGATTCGAGGGGAAAAACACATCGAGGTTATTGTTATTATTTATTTAATTAAGAGTTTTTCGACATTAACTTTTACGTTCGCAAGTTCAAATCGGATTTAAGCAAAGCAAAGTTACGAATCGTTCCTTCTAATATAGTGTTAATTAACTATCGTATATAAGATGAAAAGTTACATTATAATATAAGGCTTAACGGGAAGATTAATATTGTTGGAATAATTTTCAAGACAATTCGCCTTTTAAGTGGAGTATTGTCAATTAGTCGATGGTTCATTAGCGAATTGACGAAATCCGTAGATTTCCGGCACTGTTATGTCTTCGTTTTGTACACTTCAGGTTTCGCAATCGATAATAATACCGATTTAAATATTAATTTCGGTCGGTTATGACGTCGGTTAATAACGTGGGCGTTTCACAAACGAACAAGGTGTTTAATTATTTAAATAATTAATATAAATATTACGTAAGTAAATAATAATGTGGGACGAGTAAAATTACCGATTTGTCCGCGATGGCGCCGCGTCCCCGCCAAAGTCATTCATCAATATTCAACTTGGTATTCATAATTAAGGTATAAATCCATAAATCTTTAGAGCTCGAGATTAATAACACCGACAGTTTATCTATACCTACATTTGTCCTCGTTAAACATTAATATCCGTTAGGGTGGTTACGTGTAATTAACCGCGGTTGCATCAGCATAGCAACACCGTTGTAACGGACATTTGGAGATAGGCAAACTGCTACCGAACCACTTAACGGAATCCTGTGACGTGTTTCGCTTTTATTATAGACATAGATTGTAGCAAAACATTAAAATTTAATGGTTTCATATTTTGCTGGAGTGTTTAATCGGGATTTGTCAGACGAAGTTCGGTTATACCTCCACCTCGGCCAGCAAGACGGAACATTTTCATAAACTTTTTTTTACAGTTTGGCTTCAAACTTCAAACTCAAAGAAAAACGGAGGTTGAATAGTTTTCGTGGACTTTTTTGACATAATCTGTGGTGTTTAGCGTGCTCACTTTATCTTCGTCTACAGGTTTCGTTTCGTTTTATTCTTCATCTCCCAAAAAATTTGCCGCAAGCAGTGTTGTTGAAAAGTTGTTGGTCTCCATTTCTGTGGCGTTCAAAAATAACTAACATAAGTGTACATATCTACTCGTTCGTTTCAGTCATAGGAAAATCATTATAAATTTTTGTTTCAGTACGGCAAGCAGATACGGGAGAACTATCGAGCCTTCAAGAATAAACAAGCGGAAACCATCAACACCAAGGAGTACAACAGCTACACCGTACCTAATGTAAGTGTATTGTTATTTTGTTCTCGTTTCGTTAAATTATAATAAGTATATGCTGGTGCAATTCTTATCCAATTATCCGCCGGCGATAACGAGAGAGACAGTTCTGAAACATTGTTCGCTAGATAATTGCCCGTCATATTGACGTTGACGGTGAAACGCGTACACGCTCGTCACGCAACTTCCATATATGGTCGAGCAAATAATAAACCGAGATTTATTTCCTCGCGTGCTACGCCGTTTTTTGTGCCACTTTCTAATGCTCGCGTTGGCCGAACGTCTTGGAGAAAGAAAAGAGCCTTTGCAATTTGTAGCCGCGTATTATTTTGTTACGGGAAAAATGATTTTCGTTGCATCTATAAATGCCCCCGTACCGCCGCACCGAGTTTGTAAAAGTAAAAATAACGCGTGGACTTCCGTGGTATCGAAAAGAAACGGATTGACTTTTTTTCCGTTTCGTTTCGAATAAACGTTGCCGAGCGTGCAAAGTATGATTGAAGTATGATTGAAAAAGCCGCCCAAAGTTAACTATAATGTTTAGTTAGGTAGGTATGTATGTGTATACCTACTTAACCCATAGTTTATTTTACGAAATTATAATTACGGTAATTTCGAAAATGTGAAATGCTAATTAAACGACAAATGCGTCGCCGGTAGATAGATATAAATAACCGAACAACGAAGTTGCAGCTTGTAATGCAGCACACGCTTATTAATGATCGAACATCTGCCGTACTACACGTAATGTAAGCAGCAATCGAAGCCATGTGGCATTATCGCTCAGCTGTCTGTAAACCGGGAATGGGAAATTCTTAACAAAAGATGCATTGAGAAAGGCTTTTGAAAGAGACGTGTCCCCTCGATGATTTCGTTATCCATTTCTCCTCTCCCTACGGGGCGCCGCTGTTTACCGGGGCTATTTACCGTGATATAAAATGCCAGTCGATCGCCAAATCCATATTAACGAAACGAGTTCAAATCAATTAATTGTTCGGGGGGAACGTGCGGCGCAGCGGAGTGACGTTCGTAATTTGCAACTGACAGTTTTCGAGATGTTTTTTGCGATCGGGAGTTCGCCCGTGCGCCGGGAGCAACTGATCGTGAGTCCCGTTTTAATAATTAACACGGTCGGGACGAAGTTAGAATTGTACTACTATTTTGAAAATGTAACGTGCAAACCGACAACCGAAAATGCGAAAAGGGAATTTATTATTTAAACGGCACTTTCGCTTAATATTTATTATGATCCGTTTACGCGCGTGCAGTTCGAGTTTATGTATAATTTGTAATTTCGTTAAATGCGCGTTCGTTCTAATTTTCGATTCTCCGTGTGCATATTATTACATTAATAAATTATAGTGTTCGAGGCATTGCATCGATCGCACTTTATTTAAGTTTGTTGTTTAATTAATAAAGCTAAAGTAAATATTGTCTCTTAACAACATACTAACCGATCCTACTATCTTGTACTCCCATTGTTGGAGTAAAAAAACTATCATAAAAAAAGACTATCATAAAAAAATCACGGCCCTAATAAGGAAATCTGTGGGGAAAACTCGAGTTTAGTTAAAAGTACATTAAAACCTAAATAACTTCTAAACTAACAAATTTCGCCTAACACACGTACGTGTCAAATCGATGCGTATCGAGGTCTCTTCTATCGCTCACCGAAACACCCTGTATATAGAGAAAATGATTGGGAGAATGAAAACAGCGATAGCTGTAAAAAATCCTATATAAATACATACGTACATCTATCTGTTTCGTAAAATTCATTTCGCTCGGAAGTTCAATTGAGTTGAAGTTTTCGAATACCTACTATAGCGTATAGTTATTGTTATTGTTCCAATTCGGTGATTTAACGTTACTTCGATATTTTGGCTGTAAAATATGTTCGTCTCGTCCTCGTCGTCAATTTCACTGGTTTACAGCCAAAAATACCAAGAACGCCACATGCCTAGATAAGTTAATTGGGACCTCCTGAACACGAAAAACGCTGTAATTTTTTTCTAAGTACCGTTTTCAGATAACGGTACTTTTGTGTTTTTCGGCGTATGGTCCCACTCAAACCCTTGTGGAGCCCAACCGATCGTCCGATCGAGATAAATGGCATATCGTTGAAAGGTAATTGAATGCCTTTTCCGTCGATATGCTGCAAATTCTATCTGTTAAGAAATGGCTGAGTTATGGCACCTCAAAATTCAAAATTTGCCTATTTTTACGTTTGTTTCAAAATTTTCATTTTATTTCGTTTTTTCTACGTTATAGTAAAGATCTGGAATGTTTTATTTTTTCACCAAATAGTTTATTTAATTACCAACATTTTAAGCGTAATTTGAAAAAATCGGATGAAAAATAAAGTTTTTATTAAGGATTTTGTGGAACGACAATATTTTCATTTTCATTGCTCACACACTATATTCGGCGTCCATCAGTTTTAACGTATTTAAAAAACGGAATTTGAATCTCTGTATATGTTGGTAGCCCTGATTGACGAAATATGACATTTTGCATTTATTCCATTTAACAACTGGATAAACTGGTTCAATTCTACGTCCGATAGCCCTTTCCGTTAAACAGAAATAACAATCTGTTGTATGGTTGATCTGGTTTCTCCATTGCATTGGCTTTCCAAATGTGAAGAAACACTCTTGACCCTTACCAATTTTATTTAATATTGTTCGGCAGTTGTTACATGCACTATTCGGTGTCCACGGTTTGTCGAGAGACGCAGGTCGAAAGCCGAAATACTTCTTATACGCTTCAGATAAATTTTTCGTATTCATTTTTCGCATCAAATGTTGTGATTTCTTTTCACAAGAACACCACAAACATAACAAAATTCGTTGGGATCGATTGAACACATTTTACTTCTTGCACGTACAAAGCCAAACTGACATGTGTTTGCTGTGACAGAGAGAGAGCAAAATGTCATATTTCGTCAATCAGGGCTATGGCCTATCCAAACCTATATGTAATTTACGTCATCAAAGAAAAGTTACTAGATTGTTTATTTGTAATCCGGTTTAAAGTTTGGAAAGTGACATATTCTATAAATGATTTTCCTGCGCACATATTAGATGGCATAAAGAAAGACTATAATTTATTAGAACTGTAAAAATACGAGGTACGAGGTGACAGCACTGTGTGAAACGTCAACATCTAGTAACCTTGTATCGGTGACGTGGATTGCATATAGGTTTGGATGAAGTGTACCAACATATACAGAGATTCAAATTCCGTTTTTTTAAATACGTTAAAACTGATGGACGCCGAATATAGTGTGTGAGCAATGAAAATGAAAATATTGTCGTTCCACAAAATCCTTAATAAAAACTTTATTTTTCATCCGATTTTTTCAAATTACGCTTAAAATGTTGGTAATTAAATAAACTATTTGGTAAAAAAATAAAACATTCCAGATCTTTACTATAACGTAGAAAAAAACGAAAAAATGAAAAATTTTGAAACAAACGTAAAAAATAGGTAAATTTTGAATTTTGAGGTGCCATAACTCAGCCATTTCTTAACAGATAGAAATTTGCAGCATATCGACGGAAAAGGCATTCAATTACCTTTTCAACGATATGCCATTTATCTCGATCGGACGATCGGTTGGGCTCCACAAGGTTTGAGGGGACCATACGCCGAAAAACACAAAAGTACCGTTATCTAAAAACGGTACTTAGAAAAAAAATTACAGCGTTTTTCGTGTTCAGGAGGTCCCAATTAACTTATCTAGGCATGTGGCGTTCTTGGTATTTTTCAAATTAAAAATTTGTAAAGCTGTGTTATTTTACCAGCAGTTATTTTAAAGGAATCGCGAAGAATTTTCTTCGTGTCCGTGGAAATTTCATCCCCCGCTTGCAAAATTAAATTGTACGGCTCTCGTCCACACCTACCGTCACTAAAACGAGAAATCGAATTAGTATTTAAATGACGTGCCGGTTTCTAAAACTATTAAACAATGTACGATAAGTAATTAATATGCAACATCGTAGCGTAGGCACCTGTAGCGCCGCGAAGAATTACCTATATGCGTTGTTGCAACACGATGAAGTTTGTCAATCGTGGAGCAATGAACTCGGAAATAATTTACGGGGTTATGTAATAGAAGCGGCCTTACGCGCTATTTTTACGAAGAGAATGCTTTTTTAATTGTCTATCGAATTAGTTAACGTTTAGGTAAACATAACGCCCCTTTTTTCTAAATTTTAACGTTTAAAAGATATTCGGAATTAACGAGTCGCAAGCCGAATTCATTTTTGGATAATTAGATCTCTCGATGGTTAGTTGCAATTCGGGCGATGATTTTTGCAGTGAAATCGAGTAGGTAATTTATTGTGGCCTCGATGAAATAATTAACCGTCAAATAAATCCGAATCATATGGACAACGAGAATGAAAATTGCCTTAATTTTTTACGATGGTTTTTTTATCGAATGTTTGACCTTGACGCAAAAATAATTTATTATTAAGAAGCCGATTAAATTATTACGTAATGCCGGAGATGTAGATTTTTGGCAGAACGTCCTATTCGTTTCGTGTGTCAGTAGACCACTAGGTTTCCATGGCGACTGGTGTTCCCCTAACCGGAGAGCTAGGCGGAAGTTTTCCGTAATTGAATTTTACGACGGTTTGTTTTTTTCAAATACGAAACGCCTACTCGAAGAGGGCCGTTCGGTTATTCGGTATCTAAGTAAAAAGTAAAAACGGACGATCCAGAAATCCGGAATAGGTCCCCTTGCGAGCGACGCGACGATATGAAACATCGGTATTTTCCCAAGAACCGCGCCCTTTGTGCATGTTTGATATTATCATTTTCGCTCCTGTTCGGCGCATAACTTCGTGCACTTAGCAACAGGGAAAACCTTGACATTGGTCGGGAACGAGGGTGCAGCGAAACCCCTTCGATTAAACACCCTATTTCGATTGCCGTGCGCATTGTCAGCTTTCTCTTTCTGATGGAGACTCGCTTGCGTGCATTATCCTTATTTGCGAGTCATATCTGTTAGTTTTAACGCTTCGAGCAGCCCTACAAGGATTCCGAAATACGTATAGCAGCAGAATTACTTATTTCAGTTTCCAATTGAAATAGGAAATTGATTTCGGTATTTTCGGTGCTTACTTATCTCTTTCCCTAATTGAATTGAAATATAATTAGGATTTTGAAGCCCCTTTCGATTTCATGGTTAACTGCGTCGGAAACCCATCGAGTATTTAAATATTGGGTTAACGGGAATTTTCCTTTTCTCCCCGCGCGCTTTCCATACGTTTTTCTATTATAGCTTATCCAAACTCTATATGATGTTCACGTCATCAACAAAAAGTTACTAGATACTAGTTACTAGTTATTTATAATTCGGTTTAAAGTTTGGAAAGTTACATATTCTATAGATGATTTACTCGCGCACATGTTAGATGGTATAAAGAAAGACTACAATTTATTAGAACTGTCGAAATACGAGGTACGAAGTGACAGCACTGTGTGAAACGTCATCATCTAGTAACCTTGTATTGATGACGTGAACATCATATAGGTTTGGATGAGTTATATCTTTACATCAAAAGCGCTAAAACGCTTTAAAAGTACTAGAAAATTAATCATTTTTGTTCGGACTCCAATGTGTCTAAAATAGACATAGACATAGACAATAGAATAGTGCAAAAGTGACGCAGATCCAACCGTTCTTAAAGGCTTCGTTAAAGAACATTATACGAAGTGTAATTGCAACTTTTTCGTAACACGGTGAATATTCGCGTGCATTTTTAAGTGACAATCGATGTTGCTATTTATCCGCGGATATCCTCCGATATACGAAGCCACAAACTGCACGTTATCTTATCTGCTCGATAAAATAGTTTAACAATTCGTTTTAGTGTTAGCTAACGCGACTTCGATAGTTCCCGAAAACACGGATGTTTACGAATCGCATAGGCACTACGTTTTACAAAAATTATTTAATAAAAAGCGGATCCTTAATGCTTTCGACATGATCGATTATTTTCTTTTCTTTTTTGCACTTTAACGGTAGGTATTTAACGAACTGGCCGGCAAACGAAATTGTACGTTGAACTTCGCCGAAACTCGACGAAAAAGCGAAAGCATTTTATAGCAAAAGAGTTCATTTTAAAGCACTAAATGACGCCAGTCTTTGTTCTGAACTTTAGACTCGCTCAAAATCAATTTCCTGCGAATATCGGGAAGAAATTTAGTTTTTCACAACTTTGCCCTTCACGAAATTATTGCGCCGCGAACATACACTTCGTCCAAACCTATATGCAGTCCACGTCATCAATAAAGGTTACTAGATGATGACGTTTCACAAGTGCTGTCACCTCGTACCTCGTATTTTGACAGTTCTAATAAATTGTAGTCTTTCTTTATGCCATCTAATATATGCGCAGGTAAATCATTTATAGAATATGTCACTCTCAAACTTTAAACCGAATTAAAATAAACAATCTAGTAACTTTTTTTGATGACGTGAATTGCATATAACTTTGGATAGGCCATAGGTACCTATACTAACACTTATCGTCAGTCTATAGGAGTCACGTATGTACGTACGTACACGCATAAAAATAAATTCTTGAATCGAGAAATTCGATAATTTTAGAATCACGGTATACCATGATTATACCAAAATTATGGTTTCTTATTTCGAAAAATGCTAATACAGTAAAGTCCCGTTAATCCGAACTATTTGGGACCGAGACCTGTTCGGATTAACCGAAGTTATTCCTGTAATGCAGTAGCGAAAAGCAAATACAAAGTTTTTAGTTTGCCGTAAGCTGTAAGTTTTCCATATATTACGTGTCTGACAAGTATTCCGTCATCCAATAGATTTACAACGTTACTTCAAAATAAAATACTAAAGTTTATAGGTACTAAAATTATAAATTTGTTTGAAACAAAATATATCTAATTAAATCGCACAAACCCATATCTAAGTTGCCTCTACTTAAACATTACTTTTGGACTAATTCTCTAAAACATCAAAACTGCCTTGTTGTAATGTACATATTATATCAAAACAACTGTGCATAAGAGTGGTGCAGTTTTAGACGTCCTTCCGTTGTCCTCTATAAATTAAACGAAACTCGAGGGCCTGCAGAATTTTGCCTGTTTGTTCGACAAATTCGTGCGAATATTAAGTAATAGTAGAAACACTCGTATGTTATAGTTTAAGAACACAAAAAATAGTCGATCTATCTACCGAAAATGAGCCTTATTTAAGAACCTGCCGTTTATTAGCCATTTCGGTCTTATACGCAGTTAATTAAAACAATTAATTTTATCGACACCCAAAAAATATTCGCGAGATAACCTTAAACTTTTCGTTATCGCTATTCGATTAAACGGCGCAATTTTTGTTTTTCTCCGTGAAAAGTTTGAGCGTGCACTAAAATATTTAGTCGAATGTATCGATTGCAGATCTCTATCGCGGCTAGCAGAAATCTACTTAACATCATTAACTCAAAGTATTGTTATCGGGGAAAACGAGAAGTAAACGATACGAATATTATGCAAAAGAAGCGAATCGATCTGTAATTGATACCTATACCTAATACCTACTATATAAACAATACGGCGCTTCCAGAATTTACCATGTAGGTATTATATTCGAAGTTGGAAATTTCGGTAACAGTCACCTCACCTCTCGATTATTCGTTCATTTATCAACCTCTCCCTCGCCCCCAAACGAAGCTTCTACTTGGAAATTGGACTAACTATTAGGAACGACACGTGGCGCAGCTTTTAAAGAATATTTGTAGTGTTTTCAACATCAACGCATGTTCTCTCGTTCGCATATTTAGTATGTATGTACGTGCCTAGTAGGTAAATCGTGAAGACGAAGAATAGGTATATGAGCTAGCTTTTGAGCTAAACAAAAAAAAAGTTCTCTTTTAATGAGCCTTCTAATTGTAAGCTCGCACGAAAATGGGTGAAATGAGTGATGCAAAATGTTTGCACATAATCTGGAATTCCTCGTCTTACTTTTCTTGATTGGGAAAGGTGAAAAATCTCGCTCGACGATCCCAACTAGCACTTGTAAGATACGCCGTCTAAAGTATTACAGCGTGTATATATATATATACCCATAGCAACCGAAGAGTCCATCAAGCGCAAAGTAAACGCTCGCTTCTCTTGTAGAGTAATTAGTAAAAGTTTTTATGGGGAATCCTTTTTTTAATACCTAGGTATCTACTTCGCAACACGTTCGGAGAGTTCCGACGAAAAGAAATATCGGCAAATCAAATTTGAAATGCGCATTTACGTTAACCTAATTTACGACGGCTCTTATTTAGCCGAAACGGATGGCGTTTTAAATTAAATCAGTTACGTGACGAACTTCGACGGGGACATTTATCGAACACGCACGGGATACCTCCGAAAAGACTTGTTTAATTGGGTTCGGCGGCAGATTTTAGAAAACGGATTTTCTTCGGTCGCGCCGCGCCGCGCCGCGCCGTAGCAATAAAAAGTCGTCGCGACTTCTACATGGAACGTGGTGTAGATCTCGCGAATATACCCTGCCGCAGATAGTAATTACGCGAGAGAAAATTTTAGGAATTTTCGACGTCCCTGCGGGATAAGCTTGTGTTAATTACTTCGGATTAAACAGTGATGTAATGATCCAACAGCTGTCTGACACGTCGAGGGGCTTGCCAGGATTTTCAAGGAGAAGTTCCGTTGGCTGTACGTTGTTATTTAATTAAACGAGATTCGAGCTGACAGAGTGACGGACACTTTTGAACGAACCGCGATAGCTAATTTCGGTTTTCAAAAGCCACTTTACGTGGTGCACGAATAAAGAAATATAAATTAGTTTAACGTTATCTTCCTAAACTTCTCGGAAAGCGAAATTAACTTCCATCGCTGTATGACAAGACACGCCGCCGTTTTACGAAACTATACGAAAGAAAATTTAGTTTTGCGGTCGTGTATTGTAAGATCAGAATGTTGAGTTTCACCAGGTTTTAATACCTACCTAATCTGCAGTCGAAATTGTAAAAGAGTTTTTCATGGAAAACGAGTAGCCATCGGATGCAGATACGTATTAGGGATCAAAATTATTAACACGAGATGCCGCCTTATCGCAAAGATAGAATTTACTAAATTTTAGAAAAATTCGTTTAGAAGAGATGAGAATTTGAATATGCCGGCGCGCCGTAAAGATTTCTTTTTGATTTTCGTAAGTCTTTCTGTGGTTTTTAATAGATACATAACACTTACATACACTACACATTTTACATCCAACTTGAAAAGCAAAAAGCGTCGCGTATGAACATCGGGCTCACTAAAACTTATCGTTCAAATTTATTTCTGATTTTCGGTAGTCGGTTTGTCTTTTCAAGTGCCAATTTTAGTTTCGTTAGCGTCATCGTTTAGTAGCCAAAATGACGCGTGTAATATATTTGAAGGCGGTCAATTTATTGCAATTGCACGGCTAATATTTACGTCATTTTGCAAAAAGGTTGTGCAATTTTCTTTTGGGAAAGAAAGAGCCAAATAATATGGGAAACAAGTTATCGTTAAAACTTGGGTAGTTTGTATTTAAACTATTTCAAACTGGAAAATGGCGATAGCTTTTTGTAAAACGAGTAAATGTATATGCTTCAAATGAGAAGGTATCAAATAGGTATTTATTTTTACGAGATAAACCTAAATCATACGAAAAAAACATACTTATTAATGTACACTATTTATAAACGTTATTAATATAGTTCGTAAAATGAATGTTTAGCTATATCGGATTAACTCTGCATTTTACGCACACACACACACATACATTACGAGTATACCGTATTACCCGAATTAACCGCCCTGGGCGCTTATTGTTTCAAGTTGGTCCTGGGAGGGGCGCTTAAATGAGTGGGGGCGCTTAGATTTTCAAGTCAATTTTGCCATGTCAACTTCCAAATTTTATTATCAATTTATTTTTTCACAAATTTTATAACTCAACTTCATCGTTATCAGAGGACAACAAATTTTCATCGTCTGAAACTGTATTAGAATCTTCATCGTCCGAATCGGATGACACTTTTAGCAGCTTCAAACCATCTTCGCAGCCTTTTCCGGGTTGAAAACATGTAATCAAATGGTCGGAACGCGTTGTTATGGCGCAACATTTGAACGAATTTTGAATCATATCTTTTGACAACGAAGTCCATGCATTACGAATCCAAATGCACATCATTTCGTACGACGGCGCACGAACATTTCCACCCGTTGTGAAACTCATTTGGCCTTCACTCATCCAATTTTCGTAATACTCGTAAATTTTTCCTGCAAAAAATTAAAGCATTTATATACAATTAACAGGCACGTACGTAACTGTGTGAGGGTTTGTGGGGGAGGGGTTCAGGTCCAGAAACAGCCAAACTTTTGAAAAACTCGACTTTTAACTCTTTTCATTAACTCATATTGATAAATACAATAACATAAAATCGCACTTCAAATACCCACCCAGAATTTTGGTGATGCTCTATTACCTTTAAAGGATTTGTTCCAAACGACATCAGGAGCCTGTATGAACTTTGTGCAACCGCCAGGAATGACAGCCATGTCAATGTTCAATTGTCGACATTCGTCTTTGGTAGCTTTACTGATATGAGCTCTGAAACTATCCCATACCAAGAGTCGGCGGCTGAATAAGCCATGACCTAGCACTTTATTCAAATACTGATTAACCATATTGTCGTCCATCCAACCATTTCCGCCGTAAACAATTACCAAATCTTTTTCGAACTTTTCCAATTCTTTCAGTGGACGTTTACGAGGAATCAATACCATAGGCTTCAGACGGGTGCCATCGGCTTTAGCAGTAAGGCACACAGTCAAATTGGCTTTATCGTGTCCGGTTGTGCGGACCTCAACCGATTTAGAACCAGAAACATCGATCGTTGTGTGAGAACTCGAATCTTGAGATAAAAATTTAAAAATTGAAGAAATATAACATAACATACTACCTCATTTAGTAGCACAGCGGTTCTATTTTTTGAAATAAGCTCCAAAGGGTGAGTCTAAGAGTGGTACTTGTATTCGATATTCGAGTGGGTGCTTCTAATTAAGGTAGTGTAGTAGGTAAGTGTGGGTAATTGATAAATAAACAAATTTACATAATTTATTTAAATAATTTTTCTGCTTCGAACACTCTGATGTTCAATATCTTACCGAGCCAAACGGCGGTTTCATCCATGGCAATTATATTGGAAAGGGAGTAGCTTTTTTCTTTTGCCGCTTTCTGATAAATTTGATGAAACTAACCAATTTCTTAACATAAGCGGCTGGAGCCTGCTGGCAAACGGTAGTACGACGGCGTAAACTTAGATTTTTCGGGTCAAAATCGAAATAACCATCCTTGGCTGGCGGTAAAATCTTTCATTTTTGGTGGTAGCGCCATTCGTTGCATGAATTTGCTTAGCTTTCGAAACGATTGCTTTTCGCGATACTTGACGCTTTTCGGCTCGTTCATTTCTAACCCAATCGTACAATAATTCTTCCAATTCTGGGTTTTCTACTTTTCGTCCAGCACCGCTCAATCTACACCGTTTGCTGCACCCTTAAATAAGAATATAAGGTTAGGTAAATATATTCTTCTTTTAAAATAGTATAGGTACCCCATAACGTCTAAAATATTCAGGGAGATATTAAATTTTGAAAAATATATTTTCATTCACCCACGGCGTTTTTCTCCAAATCACAAACTTTCAACTTCGAAGTAAAATGAAGTAATTTATTCCCACATAATATTCACCTTTGTTATCAGCTTCTTTCAATTTCATTTCACTCGCACGCCAGTCTTCTCGATTCTTTTTCGATCAACTTTAAATTTTTTTGCAGCAGCGTGCAAACCATGCTTATTAGAATAAACGACGGCTTCGAGTTTAGTTTCTACGCGGTGTGCACGGATGTGCTGCCCTTTATGTGACGTAAAATTAGAATCGGAATCAACAACTTCGGCATTAGACATTGCAAATTCTAAAATAAGTTAGTCGCAATTCGCAAAGATAAAAAATTACAGTAAGTAACACCTAGTGGAACATGTTATACTACATCTCTAACCTACAAATCGAATACACAATAGTAGATACTAGGTTAGGTAGTATACTTTACTTAGAACACACCGGATCAAAAATTGCTATAATAAAAGGGGCGCTTAAATTTTCAAGTGAACTTCCTGGGGGCGCTAAAATGAGTGGGGCGGTTAATTCGGGTAATACGGTATATATATATATATATATATATATATATATATATATCGATTTCGTTCTTACAAACAGCAATTGAAGTAGAGAGAAAACAAGGGTAAATTTAGGCACCGCAGGTGGTAAAATAAGACATACACTTTACGTTAAAAATATCTTTAATATCCCTAATTGTTTTAGAAAGAGATAAGAAATCGCATTGCCTGTCGCTACCCAAGTGTCGACTTTTAACTTAAAATAGGTACTCCAGAAGTTTTCTACATGTTTCGTACATATAGGTATTTATTAAATGTAATTTATAATCTTTTACAAAACTAATGTTAAATTCTTTATAAAATTTAAGTGATACATATTTTACGTGAATAGGTAAATGCTTGATTATTTATTGGTATTATAAATTTGGAATTTAAAAAAATGAGAAACATTCTAAATATTTCTTTTTAAATACCTACTGATTTTAAGTTTAACACTCAAGTGAAGACCTGGTAATGCGATTTTTTATCTCTTTCTAAAACAAGTAAGAATGCTAAAGATATGTATTTTTTTATTTCACCACTTGCGGTCTACCTTTGTTTTTCTCTCTACGTCAGTTGCTGTTTGTAAGAACGAAATTGATATACAGTCGTAATATGTGTGCAAAATGCAACGCTAATCCGATATAGCTAAACATTAATTTTACGGACTATATTAAATTTAGTTGAATAAAAATATTTAACTATCGCAGTTTTTAAAAATGAAACTAAAGCTATTGCAAATATATCCGCATGTGATACGTAAAATAAACACAAAGATATACAAGAAAGTTAAAAGTTAAATGCAAAATGATGATACGAAAACAAAAATACACTAATAAAAAAGAGCGTAAAGCCTCGTTTCCATTCATACATTGTTCGGAACAATGCTGGGCACAATGTTGAACGCAAAGTTGCAACGGTTGTCTTAGGTTAGGCGCTGACATGCAATTATCAGTTGCGCAACAATTTGATCGCATGAGTGACTACCACGGGTTTATATGACAGCTCGTGCACATGCAATTATATTATGCAACTATAAACCTTCGCAACTATAACTTATCCAAACCTATATGATGTTCACGTCATCAACAAAAAGTTACTAAATTGTTTATTTGTAATTCGGTTTAAAGTTTGGAAAGTGACATATAGATAATTAGATAGTTAATTATAGATAATTTACTCGCGCACATATTAGATGGTATAAAGATATACTACAATTTATTAGAACTGTCAAACTACGAGGAACGAGGTGACAGCACTGTGTGAAACGTCATCATCTAGTAACCTTGTATCGATGACGTGAACATCATATAGGTTTGGATAAGCTATAAACAAGTTGTGTTTTGACACAAATTATTTAGTTGCGCAATCGTGTATAACTCATGCGTATCAGGCATGTTCAAATACGTCCGAGTTCGTTTGCAACCAAACAGTTGCATTTATGCAAGTTTTCCTACAGGAGAAATCGTTTTTTTTTTCAGTTAGTATTCTGGTAAGTGACGTAAGGTTGTAGCAGATGCAAAACTGTTGCGCAACTGAAAATTGCATGTCAGCGCTAGGCCTTATTGTTAGCGTTTCCACGCATACAAATAAGTTCCCAACATTGTTGAACAAAACTTGCATGCGCGGTGGAAACGAGACTTTATAAAGCATTACTTCCTCGTCCTTTGTATAAAAAATAAGAGCTTAACGTGAAATAAATCGTTAAGTATTCTTGTATTTGTATTTACGAGTGCAAACATTGCGCCCTGTTAAAATATAGTCCTTCGAAGGGAAGATCTTAAAACCCGCTATAGGTCGTTCGCCGCGTCACGTAATGAAGTTAATTTTGTCAACTACCTACAACAACTTGCCGGAGAGCTTTTAGATCGATGCACCTCTTAAAGCTCCAATAACCAGGAACGGGGGGTGTCCGAAATCGTGCCCGTATACGTAAAACCCTCGTAAATAATTAACTTCCGATTTCTACACACTTTTGCACACGAATATATTATAATTTCGTCTAAGGTTTAATTTGTTTTTTACGAATGACCCCGTGCTTATAAGTATAGGAAACATGCATTAGAAAACTTTCCTTCGGAGCCTTTATATGGTATAGTCGTCGTCCTGGCAAAATTCAACATTCGACCGAAGAACGGGCAGGCAGTCGATTATTGAACAATAGGTGTTTGCAGATTATTATTTAACTTTGTCGCATTTCAGCAGTTTACTAATAACATTGAAGTCTTGTAAGCACAACAAACATGACGGGCCGTACTTAGGGTCATTTAAATATAAGACAGAATTAATTATAAAAACATAAACGTCAGGAAAACAGGTTTATTATAAACGTAAGTCCATAAAGGTATGTTCGGTTTTGCCAGGACGTCGACTATACTAGATCATTATATATTTCTATACGTGCTGAATTTGATTGTCGACATTCATTTAATGCGTATATTGTATACTTAAATAGTAAACTTATTTGTTCGTAAGCATAATTGATTCGTTATTTTTACATAAATTATGTACCTAGATAAGTCACTAATTATCGAACATTAGAAGTTAAACGTTAATAGCAGGATTATTTAGCATATTTAGGTATTTGAGTCGGTTTTCCTTTACCGATACACGAAGAAAGATGGGCGTTGAATTGTGAAAATCTTTGCAGACATTGCGTTTCGGAGACGTTTTCTCGATAATTAATTAATTTAAATGGAAATTGCGTAAACGAAATCTATCCTAGTGTCTGTTCTTATTAATTTCCAAAGGCTTGGCGTGACGAATAACAGGTATAAGATAATGATACTTATGTAATAAATGATCCGACCCACTTCTGTTAACCACGTTCAAGGCTAGCCGGTACCTGTAGATACGTAGTGACAAACGCAAGTCGTCGCGTCGCCGACCACGACGTGCCGTTTTCGTCGAATAAAATGGAAGGAAAGCAACCGATTTACTACAACCATGTACCGTTTTTTATTAAAAATTATTATTGTTAAATTAACGTCGACATAATCATTCCGTAAAGTTTGATGCGAGGATTTTTTTTGTCAACTATCTAAAGGAAATCCCTAACGATAAACAAACCCCCTTAAGTAGATACTTGCTTGTTACGTTCTATTTTCACAGCTATAGCGTATTTTATTAGTTCGTTCGCTATAAACGAGTCGGTAATGCTGTGTTTTGTTTCGTTTTAGAATGTTTTTAATATGATTATTGTTTGCTTGTACCGTTTTAGGTGGCGCATTAAAAAATAAAAGTAAGAGTCACGTAATCGGCTTTGCCACGCTAGTTAGCAATGATTAGGATTGGTCGACGTTTTAGTCTTATAATGATGATAATCAACTATCATTTACTCAAACTGTGTATTATACATAGTTTAATGGAGAAAAGATGTCTTAATAAACGTTATTCAGGTTAATCGGGCTTATATAAAGACTCGAAAAATTACAGTAGTTTAACCCTAAAATAAATACCTATACAAAGAAAGTCTAGGAGTAACGATAATAGGTAGGTACTAAACCTGGGTAAAATTAAGTACGAAATGAGTGAAGCTACCAAGCTTAGGTACATAATACAATATTATAGATAGAATAATTCTTTTTTTTATGGTCTCGGGATCGCTGCCCATCGACCACAGACTTTTAATAGAAGGTTAGTATTAATTAACATTCACAAACGTCCATGGTTGCAACGGGATTCGAACCCACAGCCAAAGTGGCGTTAAAAGGTCAGTCAGGTAACTAACTAACTCTTTGCGACACCACGGCTCCTTAGAATAGTTCTAGTTACCGTAAAGTGGGGCTATTTGGTCCAGTTATCAGAATGGTCAATATTTTGAAACAATTCGGCAAGGGATGAAATTTTTCCTATTTTAATACATGCGTCGATAAGGTTTCACCCCATATTGATGCAATCTGATTGTGAGCAAAAAACGGTAAGATTCCCAAATAGCCCCAATTACAAAAACATTTTCCAATTAGCCCCACTTTACGGTAGTAATTTTTAGTTTTAAAAATAAGTCAAAAATTAACCGGAGGCCTAGTATTCTAAGGTTAAATGTAACATCGCCTCTTTTTTTTATATTCGGTAGATAATGATTTTTTACTCTCGCTTATAAAAGTGGTAAATTAAATACATAATATCTCGTTTAATGTATGTATTATCGTCGGAATAATTTAAAATGGCACGCAACAATCGGTGTTTTAAATTGTCATTAAAAATATCTTTATAGGTAGGCATTCGAATCTAATTAGAGATTAACGTGTCAAAAACGAATAAAATTTAATTCGTACACGTTGTATAGTTACACGCGGTTATCGAGCTCGTATCTAACTTTACCCACCCCCTTGCTCGAAAAGCGCAATTGCCCCTCGAACCGTATATGTATAGGTATTCTAAATAGTGTTTATTTTCAGGAATCCGTTCGTTCGCGTGTCGCCATGGATTTCACAGGATCCGTTGGCAGAATAGTCGAAGACCCCAAGGAGGCCAAAGCGATAGCCGTGGCCGAAGGTTACTCGTGGAAGAGGAGATGGAGACCCACGACCAGGACCCCGGCTAATTTAGCTCACGTACACGGTATCGAATCGGGAGTTCACATAACGCAGCCGTGGTTTCACAGCGGGATGACCAGAGACCAAGCTACTGCACTTGTTAGCAAGCACGGCACAGTCGATGGGTTAGTATGGTTTTTCTTGACATTCCGGATTTACGAAGCAAGTTGGCAAAAAAAAACGCTTTCGCCGATAACAAAATCACAGTGAAAATCAGTTCTCCGACCTATTCCGATCTCCACCTATATAGTCCAAGAGCTGGTGGACATTTTCACATCCGAGTTTGTACCTCTTGAAATTTTGTAGGAAGGTAGTTTTTTTAAGTCTGGCTAGGGAATGGACCACCATTTTAAGCAACTCCGGGCCCGAACTACCCCACAATCGTTTAAAATGCAAAAAAGGGGCGAAACATTGTCGTTTGTACCTCTTGAAATTTTGAAGGAAGGTAATTTTTAAGTCTGGCTAAGGAATTGACAGTCTGGCTAAGCAACCCCGCGCCCGAACTACCCCACAATCGTTTAAAAATGCAAAAAGGGGTGAACATTGTCGTTTGTACCTCTTGAAATTTTGCAGGAAGGTAGTTTTTAAGTCTGGTTAAGAAATTAACAGTCTGGCTAAGCAACCCGCGCCCGAACTACCCCACAATCGTTTAAAAATGCAAAAAGAAATGTGAAATTGTAAGGAGAATTGTAGTGGGATTTCTATCTCATGAAATTTTATAGAAAAGTAGTCTTTTTTTAAGTCTTCTTGAGGAATGAACCACCTGATTAGGTAAATACGTCCGCGAACTACCCCTAATCGTTTAAAATTAAAATATATTCGAAGTTTTCATTTGTACCTCTTGAAATTTTGTAAGAAGGTAGCTCTTGTACGTCTGGCTAAGAAATGCACACTCTGGTTAAGCAACTCCGGTCGCGAACTACCCCTTAGTCGTTTAAAGTTGCAAAAATGGGTGTGAAATTCTAATTTCTATCTCTTGAAATTTTGTAGAAAGGTAAGTTTTTGTTTAAGTCTCGAAGAGAAATAAACCACCTGATTAGGTAAATACGTCCGCGAACTACCCCTAATCGTTTAAAATTAAAATATATTCGAAATTTTCATTTGTACCTCTTGAAATTTTGTGGGAAGGTAGCTTTTGCAAGTCTGGCTAAGGAATGCACAGTCTGGTTAAGCAACTCCGGTCGCGAACTACCCCTTAGTCGTTTAAAGTTGAAAAAAAAGGGTGTGAAATTCTAATTTCTATCTCTTGAAATTTCGTAGAAAGGTAGATTTTTTTAAGTCTGGAAGAGAAATAAACCACCTGATTAGGTAACTCCGTTCACGAACTACCCCTAATCGTTTAAAATTAAAATATATTCGAAGTTTTCATTTGTACCTCTTGAAATTTTGTAAGAAGGTAGCTCTTGTACGTCTGGCTAAGAAATGCACAGTCTGGTTAAGCAACTCCGGTCGCGAACTACCCCTTAGTCGTTTAAAGTTGCAAAAAGGGGTGTGAAATTCTAATTTCTATCTCTTGAAATTTTGTAGAAAGGTAAGTTTTGTTTAAGTCTCGAAGAGAAATAAACCACCTGATTAGGTAAATACGTCCGCGAACCACCCCTAATCGTTTAAAATTAAAATATATTCGAAATTTTCATTTGTACCTCTTGAAATTTTGTGGGAAGGTAGCTTTTGCAAGTCTGGCTAAGGAATGCACAGTCTGGTTAAGCAACTCCGGTCGCGAACTACCCTTAGTCGTTTAAAGTTGAAAAAAAGGGTGTGAAATTCTAATTTCTATCTCTTGAAATTTCGTAGAAAGGTAGATTTTTTAAGTCTGGAAGAGAAATAAACCACCTGATTAGGTAACTCCGTTCACGAACTACCCTAATCGTTTAAAATTAAAATATATTCGAAGTTTTCATTTGTACCTCTTGAAATTTTGTAAGAAGGTAGCTCTTGTACGTCTGGCTAAGAAATGCACAGTCTGGTTAAGCAACTCCGGTCGCGAACTACCCCTTAGTCGTTTAAAGTTGTAAAAAGGGGTGTGAAATTCTAATTTCTATCTCTTGAAATTTTGTAGAAAGGTAAGTTTTTGTTTAAGTCTCGAAGAGAAATAAACCACCTGATTAGGTAAATACATCCGCGAACCACCCCTAATCGTTTAAAATTAAAATATATTCGAAATTTTCATTTGTACCTCTTGAAATTTTGTGGGAAAGTAGCTTTTGCAAGTCTGGCTAAGGAATGCACAGTCTGGTTAAGCAACTCCGGTCGCGAACTACCCCTTAGTCGTTTAAAGTTGAAAAAAAAGGGTGTGAAATTCTAATTTCTATCTCTTGAAATTTCGTAGAAAGGTAGATTTTTTTAAGTCTGGAAGAGAAATAAACCACCTGATTAGGTAAATACGTCCGCGAACTACCCCTAATCGTTTAAAATTAAAATATATTCGAAATTTTAATTCGTACTTCTTGAAATTTGTATCATCTCATACCTATTGAAGTATGAAAAAATAATTGCCAAACGGCCAGACCGGTTTTTTACCTAGTTACAGACAGTGTTAAAGTTGCATTTTAAAGTAATACATTAATTACATTCTACCTTTTGTTGTTTTTACAGCAGCTTGTTAATAATATTTAAAAGAAAAAAGTGTCGTAAGCCAGACAAATCTGGCGGCTTAGCAACCAAAAAGAAAATCGGAAAAAAGTAATTTTACATTAGTGCGGTGGAGAGAGCATTACGTAGACGCGCGAGTGCGAGAGAGGCCTTATATCGGAAGGCATATCGGCCCGTCATAGACATCGCCATGCTTCCTGTAAAAATTTTCATAATAGGTGTGAAATAGAGATGATTTAAATTTCAAGAGACTATTATTTATTATAAATGACCATTTCAAATATATTTTAATTTTAAATAATTAGGGGTAGTTCGAGGACGTAGTTTATTTCTCTTCGAGACTTAAAAGAAAACTTACCTTTCTACAAAATTTCAAGAGATAGAAATTAGAATTTCACACCCAATTTCATCCCCAACTTTAAACGACTAAGGTAGTTCGCTTACCGGAGTTGCTTAACCAGACTGTGCATTCCTTAGCCAGACTTGCAAAAGCTACCTTCCCACAAAATTTCAAGAGGTACAAATGAAAATTTCGAATATATTTTAATTTTAAACGATTAGGGTAGTTCGCGGACGTATTTACCTAATCAGGTGGTTCATTCCTCAAGCAGACTTAAAAAGACTACTTTTCTATAAAATTTCATGAGATAGAAATCCCACTACAATTCTCCTTACAATTTCACATTCCTTTTTGCAATTTTAAACGATTGTGGGGTAGTTCGGGACCGGGTTGCTTAGCCAGACTGTTAATTTCTTAACCAGACTTCCTGCAAAATTTCAAGAGGTACAAACGACAATGTTTCGCCCTTTTTTGCATTTTTAAACGATTGTGGGGTAGTTCGGGCCCGGAGTTGCTTAAAATGGTGGTCCATTCCTTAGCCAGACTTAAAAAAAACTACCTTCCTACAAAATTTCAAGAGGTACAAACTCGGATGTGAAAATGTTCACCAGCTCTTGGACTAATAGGCATGTTTTTTCCTAAACGTTGTTACTAAGCACGTACACCTAATTCTTATCAGTCAACATTTATTTATGCCAAGTAGCGAATTGCTAGTCAACTTATTGTTAATTCATTTGATTTGCGGCACTTTAGGATTCCTAAAGTCTGCGCAGATAAACGCACGTTTATCGTTCGTCGTTTTATTAACGTTTACCGCAAATATTCGAGCAGTTAGTAATAAAGTAAATTGAGTCACGATGAGAGAAGCATGAAATTTGAACGTTACCGCAATGTCACGACACCACGTACAGGTGACGGTCGGTAAGGTAATAAACGACGATGAAAGATTTGAATAGTGTAATAAATTAATCTAAAAATAAACGAAAGGAAGAAGAAGATATTTTCTCCGCCTCGGAGTTTAAATATTCTCTAAAGCCGCCAAAAAGAAAATTTCGAATCATAATCGTTCATAACAAAAACGACCTAACGCCATTAGGTACCAAACTACCCACGATTTTTATTTGAGAACAGAAATTCACGAACAATTTTGTTACAGTGTATTCATTGTCCGAGATAGTAGGTCAAATCCAGGATCGTTCGTGCTCACATACAAGTGCGGCAGCAAAGTGTTGCACGCCCAGATCAACCCTATTTTGGACCCGGTGAGGGAGGCTCACGTGTTCTCTCTGGACAGCGGCGTAACCAAGTTCTACGATCTTCTGCAGCTTGTGGAGTTTTACCAGTTAAACGCCGGCTGCTTGCCGACGCGTTTGACGCACTACGTGGTGCAAAGTTCCAGTCCGATCAAGGTTCCCAACAACGTGGGGACGACAGTCGTACCGACGGGCAGCTATTAGTCTTGAACTCTTAAAAAATTATCAAAGTTCCGAAGTTGGGTGACCGAACGATGTGTAATTTAATTTTGATTTTAACATTTGCCGGATTTGTATTTATTGTTAGTAGTTTGCGTATGCAGAGGGAGAACGTATAAATAATATGGAAACATTTGAAGACTAATGAAGTATACTGTTGACAATTATTATCGAATAAGAAATTGAAGAATTGAAGATTATTTTTTGAATTTGATTATAAGTAGATAGAATTTCTCAGTATTAATCTCTTTATTAAAACAGGGTGTATATTAGCGTTAATGTAATCTCTTTATCGAAGTAAGGTTTAGTTTTGTTAAGGAAGAGTGGCTCAAAAGTTTTCAGCTCGGAAAGTCACTTTTGAGGCACTCGCTTAAATATAACGATTTTATATAAATATAGAAAAGGCTGTGGATAGTTTGGCACGAAAAAATGTAGTGTAACATTTGACCATATGCCAAATCCAAATTATTCTTCTAAAGTGTAATATTCGAAAAAACAATCTTTTTTTTCATTATCGTGAGTGTAGCGGCCGCTACAAAAACGATAACGAACACTTTTGTATATGGAAGTTTATTTCGTAAGTAGTGGAGCTAATTTTTAAATCGGCTCAGTCGAACCCTAAATTTAAACCAAAAATTCATGTCTAATCACGATTAAGCAATATGAATATGATATAATTTTTAGTCCATGTAGATGTGATATTTATTTAGTCAAAATTATATTTTATTTGTGCTTAAGCATTACCATAATCTAGGTTAGTTGTTTGTAACAGTATTTTTTACAGATATACACGAACGGTTCATCATTATTTATATGTTTGCTACTGCAGATCGGTCGTTTATTGTTCAAAGATACTCTCGGCCAAAGAGAGACGTTTCTCTTTTTCATTTCTTACTGTAATCGATTCATTCACATTATTCATTCCTACTATAACGATATGTTTACGTTTCCTTTATAATCTTGTTTAGTACCTAGTTGTACTTATATAGCCAGTGAATATTTTTTATGTTCAGTACAATGTTTTATGTCCAATTTTTCTAAGCATCTTATAATTTATTTAAATATCACATTTTTTACATATTTAGCAATTAAATACGAATAAACTGATTTTTAATAAAAAGAAGTTCTTTTCAGATTAGACGAACCCTCCCACTTTATCCTTTTGGTACATATTTTAACACGATCAGTGTGGATGACGTAAATGTGGGTCGTGCAATGGCTCTGCAATTACATTATATCGGTCGGTGTAGAAAACGTGTAAAGGAGGTAAACGTTTATTTCGTTGAAATTTTTTTATTAATGCGGAATTGATATTTTAATAGGGCCATGATTATTATTTTTGGCATTTTAAATAAATTTAAGAACATAATCGTGGCCAGACTAAAGCGATTACGTGAAAATTAGGCACCTTTGACTTTACTTTCAAAAATAAATTGGGAGACCTGTAATCGCAGTTAATAACAAGAGCATATGGAAATTGAAAACGGAACGTTAGTTTGATTTATGCGAGTAAATACGGTCTAACATTTAGTTTAATAAATTTAATTATTTTTACAGCACCTTGATCAACGTAACAATCGAGCCATAATAATTGAAATTATAGGAAAATTCTAAATAGCCAAATCGCCTAGTTAAAGAAATTTGGACATATATTGTGTTCTATAAATAGCAGATGTTTTACCTGTTGTCCTTACTGTTATATGGCAAAAACTAAATTACAAAAACAAAATCGATATAACATGATATAAAGAAGGTCCATTTCCTGGAGTGCGACTTTTGCAAAACAAAACAAAAATTATGCCATCATTTTGTACAAGTTTTGTACAGTTTTGTACAACCTTTAGTTTTTTGTACCCTTCCAAATAGTCGGCTATCGCAGTTTGAAATTTCGCACTCCAGGAAATGCTGGAGTGCAAAGTTAAAAATGTCGTTTTTTCTTGTAATAGTAAGAACTCATTTTGTACAGTTTTGTACAACCTTTAAAAATTTTGTACCCTCCGAAATGCGTGAAAATGACCGCCAAAACTCGTACTCTCGATGTATTTTAAAATGCTCAAAATGTATAGTCTTGAAAAACATTTTAAGAAGATAAATGTCTTTGTTTTATATAAAAATGACATATTTTGTATTTGTTTAAATAATGTTAAACAAATATTATTCCTTCAGATTTGTGGTTTCTTGAATTGTTGATAAAATTAACAGATGAAATTTATATGTAATAAATAAATTGAAATTCAAATAACATATATTTATTAGAATTTCAAAAACAGGTATAAAAATATATTTTTAAATATGATATATAAAAATATTGCGTAGTGTACTAATTCACAATTTTATAACAGTATATATAAAAATGTCGTAGCTAAAACGCCGTGAACAAAAACGGCGTCAGTTTCAAAGTCAAATTAAATTGAACCTATTATTATAAACATTAGTATATAGCAGTAATAGGTATCTATTTAACTATATTTGTATATAAATCAAAATCGGTCAATTCCAGAATTTCAACAAACAGTGAGATTCGAAAATTTATTCTTAACAGATACCTGCTTACTTTTAAAGTAAGCCTGGTATAAATTCAGATTAATTATTGTTATATTTGGCACATGCTATATAATTATAAATATACAATGTGTGTTGTGAATAATATTTTAATCATTTAAATCGTTGTATAAAACCAGACAACTTCTTTCTATGCTCGTTATTTTCAATTCTTCACTTTTCTCTTTTATCCCAACCATGTATCACGTAAATGTAGCATATACATATTATATTATATCTAGCATGTGCCTAATATAATAATAAGTAATCTGAATTTATACTATACTTATACTTATGTACTTTAAAAGTAAGCAGGTATCTGTTAAGAATAAATTTTCGCATCTCATTGTTTGTTGAAATTCTGGAATTCACTGATTTCGATTTATATACAAACACAGGTAAGTAGATACCTATTACTGCTATATAGTAATGCTTATAATAATAGGTTCAATTTAATTTGACTTTTGAAACTGACGGCGTTTTTGTTCACGGCGTTTTAGCTACGGCATTTTTATATATACTGTTATAAAATTGTGAATTAGTACACTACGCAATATTTTTATATATCATATTTAAAAAATATATTTTTATACCTGTTTTTTGAAATTCTAATAAATATATGTTATTTGAATTTCAATTTATTTATTACATATAAATTTCATCTGTTAATTTTATCAACAATTCAAGAAACCACAAATCTGGAAGGAATAATATTTGTTTAACATTATTTAAACAAATACAAAATATGTCATTTTTATATAAAACAAAGACATTTATCTTCTTAAAATGTTTTTCAAGACTATACATTTTGAGCATTCTAAAATACATCGAGAGTACGAGTTTTGGCGGTCATTTTCACGCATTTCCGGGAGGGTACAAATTTTTTTAAAGGTTGTACAAAACTGTACAAAATGAGTTCTTACTATTACAAGAAAAAAAAACGACATTTTTAACTTTTGCACTCCAGCATTTCCTGGAGTGCGAAATTTCAAACTGAGATAGCTGACTATTTGGAAGGGTACAAAAACTATAGGTTGTACAAAACTTGTACAAAATGATGGCATAATTTTTGTTTTGTTTTGGAAAAGTCGCACTCAGGAAATGGACCCATATAAAGAGACGGACAGTGCACAATAGCAGAAATAAAAAGTAGAAAATAGGTGATAAATAACAGAATTAGCATTATAACACATTTTCAACTTGTTACATAATTAGTTTTTAAAAATAAAATCTAAATTTTACGGGGGACCCAAAAAGTTGGCATTTTTTTCCATCCTTCAATGACGTATGTGGTACAAAATGTACTCGATGAAGGATAGAAGATCTCGGAGAGAAATTTTTGTATTTAATTTGTTGTTTTATTTCCAACAGTGTAGCGCAGCAAATCAAGAGGGTGTCGAACTTGGCATTAATCGGGCACCCAAAACAAGTAATATCTCGGATATTTTTTGTTTTATCTAAATATATACTTACCTAACACCTTTTAATCGCCTCATAAACTTTATCCCTAAGAAAAGTTTCCTTGCAGCGTTAAAAACGCGTAGTTAATACTAATTCTGTTATGCAATTAATTTTTTGTTTTTTCCTTTATGTTTTAAATAGAATAACTTTTCTAGTAACTGCGGCGTGAGGTAAAATTAACCGCCGCAACCTTTTAAATTTTAACGGCGTTATGGTCTCAATATGGACTCGTAGCTCATATTTTGCTTGAATGCCTAAAAGCTATTTGCGTTTCAGAGGATGCTCGAATCAAGATCAAAATATATGTTAAAAGTTATGGAATGAAAAAGATAGGAAGAAAACCATTTATTGTAATTAAAAAGACGACAATAGCAATTCAAAAAGTTTCGGAACACTACAAAGCTCAAGGTAAAAAAAAGGATTCCTTCGTTACGCAACCATCTGCACTGCCCTATCAACTTGGAATTAATCGAGGAAGGCCAGGTCGTAAAGATTTTATGACATATTAGTATAGTTTCACACAAGTTAAGGGAAAAGGAATGTTACAGTCACTGTTGTATTGTCTTCGTGAAAGTTACTAAACAATTCAACGTATGAACCCAAAAGGGTCACATTTTATCATGGAAAAAGTATTGTCGGAAGAACACATCGTCTAGCAATACTTATAACTAATCTAAAATTCATGTTTGAAATGTTGGAGGCTTGTATTTTTCCATTACTTTTATTATGTTGCTAAAAGGACTGCCAAACCTTTCGATTTCCTTGCAAAAATACTTTTTTTTTGGTCCATTTAAATGGTTCAATCGAGTATTAGTATATTTACTTTTTTGCTTTTCCATAGGATTTTCAAAGTTCGACTGGGTTTAGGTCGTAAAATATGTTCCAAATTTCCAAACCTGAGGCGTTATCCGGACTTAACTATTGCATGTTATAATTGGTTCGGGAATAAGCGTTTGATAGTTTCAAATTTATTGCCTAAACGTGGGCTGGTATTACAACAAAATATAAACCCGCCCGCGAATTATTTAAAATGCTTTCGGGCACTCTGACAAAAAAAATAATGACCAACAATATTTTTATTCTATAAACATTATTACAAAATTCATCATCATATTATTATTATTATTATGCGCGAAATTTTCGGATGTAGGTCGTCATTCCAGCTTTTTTCAGATTTTCCACCAAAACATCGATTGAATTAATCGACTTCTGTATTATTAATAATCGTAATCAATTTTAAAATTATATCCAACCAAATGTCGCGTTTTAGTAATATTTGATGAAACGCAACGTTTACTTTCGTTCCTTTTAGTACATAAAACTAATTTAATATTTAATTAAACAATTTAGGTATTTAATTTGAAAACTTGAGTACGCGTACCGTATCGTTGTTCAAAATAATGGCATACTAATTCAATTATTCGATTGGAAAAAAAAACGAGGCCGTCTGAAAGGAGGAATTTCTAGAAATAACTTGGATTCATCGAATACTAGAAAGTAACAATATGTTTAATTGGTAGTGGCCATATTGTTAATAGTAAAAATCCGGTTGCAGGAAGGGGGGGGGACCACGAATACCTGTTTTGTAGGTGTTTAAGATTGCAACAATCAGCCGTATTGACGTCAGTATAAAGCCGAGCCGCCTGAATTCTTGGGTACAATGAGTCACTCAGGTGTACCTACACACGTAGCGAAGTCATTTAGTCGAATTCAAAAGCGCCATACACCTGTTGCTTTTCCCGAATAAAATGGCCTAGGGAGCTGCATTAAAACAATTACGATGTGAAACGGAGCTGTGGTGCGGAAGTGAAGCGGTAGTGAAACGTTTAGTACAAATTCGTTTGCAATAAATATGTAATTACTTTTGAAAAAAGTCTAAAATGAAGTGCGCGCACCTGACGACTGTTGCCTTTCTTGTGATCTTGTCCCTTGTATGCGATACGAAGGGAGATTTGACGCTGTCTGGGCCGCAATGTTTGTCCAAAACTTGCGGGATCAACGACTATTGCTCAAGCTACGACAATCAGTGTCATCCTTGTTCGGATATTTGTAATCAAAACACGCACAATTACGACGATAGACTGTGCATCAAGCAGTGCCAAGGTAAAAATTTTAATATTTTTACTTCAGCAGTTAAGGCCTAATTTTAGTTACGTATGGTGTTGGTTTGTTCATTTTTTGCCCTGATTGTTTTTGTTTTTCTCGGCTCCTTTGCGACTCCTTACATTATTGCGAAATGCTTGGCGTCTAAAAGGACGTTTTCGACAAATTATTTTGAGTGGAAATTCTGCCGATTGCTCACGCTTGGAATTTCCTAGATAAAACCACGTTGTAGTGCCTACTTGATAGATTAGTGGTTGTCATTGATGTATTTTTAATTACGCGTTTTTATTGTTGCGGTTGATAATATTCCGCAAAAAAAAACATAGGCATTATAATCACCTATCAAATAACGATTGCATTGAAGGAACGTGAACCGGTGCCGATGGTGTAATTTGTTATTATGTGAGCAATCGGTTACTAGTTATTGCTTAACAGTAACACGATAACAATGTTGTTATTATTGGGCGATTACAAGGTTGTTTGGAACGTTTAGTTTTCCCAACGATTTCCAACTAAACACATTTCGCGAAATACGAATATGCAACCTTTTTCGGGTGCAAATTAACGTAATTGTTGTACATTTCCCGTTTTTGACTAAAATTATCTTTATAAGCTCGCGCAGAAGAAAAACCGTGTCATTTTCGAGAAAAACTCGAGACTTAATTCGTTTCTGTCGAAGAATTCCAAAATAATTTCGTTCGTATTGCCTCGTTTTCGGGAAATGGCGAAACGTCCTCTTTTATTTCAATCAACAGCGTTATTGCCCAAATCCGTGTTCTTTTCGGGCATTAACTGTGGTAGCTCTCTTTCGTGCCACAAAACGAACAACGCGCGATCTCAACGCGACTAATAAGATAACGACTCTTACGACCCTTTTGGAGGGGCCCAAAATACGTCCTTTGTAAATATTTGAAAATAGTCTTCCACTTGTGTACGAATGACGAAAAGACAGATACCGACAGATAAGATTTCTTTGTACAGATACCGTTTTCCTCATCTGGTATATAGGTACAACTACGAGGGTCAGTCAGAAAGTAAGTTTAAGGGTGGCAGCGCTCCGCGTGGTGAAAAGATAAACTAACGAAATTTTAGGAGGTTGTTCTCTCATCTATTCTAACCAGTTTGACGCATCGCCGAGCCCGATAAGTCTATTTTTGTGTGTTTTACGACGATTTAAAATGGAGACGCCGATAGAAGTAGCGTCCAAATGTGAACAGCGAAGTGTGATACGTTTTTTGACCGCAAAAAAATTATCAGCTAGTGAAATTTATAGAGAATTATAGTCTGTATACGGTGAGCAGTGTATGAGCCTTCAAATGGTTACACGTTGGCGCACAGCGTACCTAAATGGAAGAAAAGAACTCCACGACAAAGCGCGCCAAGTCAATGAAATGGGTACCAAAAGGTGGCCGACCGCCGAAAAAATGCAAAACAACTTTCTCCGCATGCAAGGTGTTAGCGACTGTGTTTTGGGATTATCGGGGTATTCTTTTGATTGATTACCTCGACAAAGGCAAGACTGTCAACGCGGAGTACTACTGTGGTGTTTTGGATCGTTTACGAAAAGCAATCAAAAATAAACGGCCAGGTTTGTTGAGTAGCAAAGTGTTTTCATTCACGATAATGCTCGTCCGCATTCTGCTCGTTTAACCCAAGAAAAATTGGCCTCATTTAAATGGGACGTTTTGAGCATCCGCCTTATTCCCCGATTTGGCCCCAAGTGATTTTCACCTGTTCCCGGCGATGAAAACAGCGTTTGGCGGCATACGATTCGATACAACAGCTGACATCACCCAAGCGGTCACAGCATACTTTAAAAACTGGACGGAAATCATTTCAACGTCGGAATTTCAAAATTAGTTACTAAGGTATCAAAAATGTATTGATAGAAGTGGCGATTTTGTAGAAAAATAAAAAATGTCTGAATTTTCCGAAAATGACCTTATTTTTTGTTTTGACCACTCCTTCCCTCGTAATCGGACCCTTAAACTTACTTTCTGACTGACCTACGTATATCGATATTGAAACATCATTTTACCAATTAAGAATCGGATTATTATTAATATATGATCTACGACAACTATTTTTTCCCGTTTTCGTTAATAATATTTGCAATTAAAAATAGGCTACAAAGAAATTGTACATATAAAAAATGATCCCCGGCGCGCTCAAATGACGTGTTCAAATAGAACGTAGATTAAACGGTTTGGTTGAAGCGAAAACGTCATTCAAAATATACACCGTACATGTGCCTTTGTCACACTCGCACTCAAAATTGAAGAGGTTTAAAAAAATATAATAATATATTGTACAGTATCTATAAGGTTCCGCGATTAGATAAGAATACGCGTTAAAAATGTTTGACTCATTCGTGAAAAACAAATGAAGAAAACGGCCCTTATGAATAAACGTCGACATTTCTAGCATTTATAATAAAATTAAAATTTTAAATATGCACTAGTTAACTTGTTTTTGAAATTGGTGGTTTTCTTTTAAAAATCTACTTGTCCAATATCGCGAACAAAATAGGCAAAATAATCAGCGTAATATTGTCTGTTTTTCAGGAAAATGAGACTTCGTTGTGTTGCCATCTTAAAAATGTGAGACAACGATAATATATATTATCTTTGATTTGAATGTTATTTTGTCATTGTCGTAGAAAATGTCGCGATATTCTCTTTTGTTTCGAATTGTTGAAATGGCAATTTTGCTTTCGATGCAAATGGCAATCCATCTACATATGGTGCGTTTTAGCACATTTTCAATCCTTTTAACATAATTGGCAGAAATATCGACCTAGTCACTTTTTTTGATCGTTTTTTGATGAAGTACCTGCGATTCGGTCTTCAACTATAGATTTGACTACAGAATTCCTGATCACGACTCGATTACAATGGGATGCTAATTTCCTTAATAAACAACTTAGTTTACAACGTTTACGTCGTAATTTTGCGGATAAACATGATTAACGATTTATTTTTATTTTGTGCATCATAATAAGGATTTGTTTTTTCGTCAACTAACACTAATCGTAGCCAATCGAAATTACACTTTAACGTAAAAATCGGTAGCTCGAACATCATTATAAATTCTCGACGTGATTCAGCATTTCGTTTGTGCACATTATATTTATACTTTAACAAATTAATTACCTACCGCAAATATTCCGCGGTTTCTCCATTTTATCTAGCATTTAAAAATGTTTACGGTAAAGGTGTGGACGGTGCGATTAAATTCCGACAAAAAGTTATTATATAGGTGCATAACGTAATCGAACGATTGTTTTCACGATTTCGTTGCTGATGTAGGTCACAGCTGTTGTACAACGTGCTATCTGGGCATTTTTTATTTATAAATTGCATAACGTAGGTACGTACCTACAATGATTACAATGATTCCGTATTCGTCAGTTTTTAACGAATCTTGCCGGTGTTAAGAAGGGTCTCTTCATTTTTCAGATTATCTGCACGACATCACTTACGTCCGAAAGGATGGAGTGTCGTCGGGGAAAGAAGATTTACGAGGTAGGTAACTCTACCAACTTTTTGGGGCGACATACTGATTACAGTTTTTCTTGTTTTTTTTTTGCAGTGGTCGTGCAGAAACTACAACATATGGTAACGGTGACGTTAACGTTGACGTGCTTCGTGTTCCTGGCGTTGATTTTGATCATCGCAATTCAAGTGTGGAAATGGACGAAGACGAACAACGTTACTTTCGCCACCCTCTGCGGCAAACTGCGATCGAAGGTTAGTTGCGTAGCTTGTTCAAAATGATCGAGAAATTAATTTTAAGTTCCAAATTCGGCAATTTCATAAATCGCCGAATCTCGAAAATAATTTTTTTGTTCTTATGTCCATCCGGTTTTCTTTTTAATTATTTTAGTAATAAATTTCGAACGTATTTTCGTTTATTTTGAAAAAATAATTAGGTAGGTACGCATGGAAAGATGGAAAGTCGAACAAATTATGGTCTATTTCGAGATCAGAACGACTTCAGTTTATTTGGGAGCACTTGGAGACGTCGAGTGATGTACTTTCAACATCTTGATGGGATTATTAAAGTTGAAGTTACGTCAAAATTTTACGATGATCACGGGCGTGCGTCACGTTCGAATAAAAACAATCGCCTATTATTTAGTGCCCAAAATTTCGAACCTTTTCGATGATTTTTGTACATATTTTTATTCTCCATAGTAGTAGTAATGTGTTTTGTGTCGAAAAACAACTCCTCCCTGCATACTCCCAATCATGCATACCTCGAAGAAAGAGAGTTCTAAGGTAAGTCACCCTGGTTCCGTATCATTCCAAAAGTCATGCGACGATTATGCTCGACGATAATTCTGAAGTAAATCAGAATCGTGGTCGACAATTTGATAAATACACGAAATGCCCGTTTATTTTGCGTGCTTACACGAATGTTTTTGTTTGGTTTGCAGAAGTCCTGCGCAAACGAGAATAAGCCAGGAAACGGCACGACGACTAGTGGAGTAATGGTCGGTAAGCCAGATCTGAGGCTGGACATGCCCGCTTCGGGCACCCAATCCGAACACAGCCCCGCTACCGTGACGACTAATATCAGTCGACGACCAGCAGAAGATAGTGCCCTCGATTATGCTTACGATAATCACGCCATGTCCAATTCGCCTAGTCCAAATTCGAAACCGCACGAAAGCAATCTTTAAATTTACGTTAAAGATTTTAGTAGAGTGACGCAAACGGTAACGTATGGGTACGTTTTGGGTCTTAGTTCGTATGCCCATAATTTTATTACGCGTTATTAAAATAAATTGTATTATTAGTTAGTACTTAATTAGTCTAACGATTAAAGTTATTAAATAGGTTTGTGCGAGATTAAATCAAATCTTAACCTCTAAGTACCTTTTTGAGATTATTTTAAATAATATCTACTTATAAGCTTTAAGGAAGACGTACTGCTATTGTTAATTTAAATTGGGAATAAGCAGGGCAGTATTTTGATAATCAGTTTAATGTTAAATAGCTATCAAATTATTGCAATACGGCCCTGATCAAACGATCAAATTTTAATTTGCCGCCTAGCGCGCAAGAGTACGAAAAACAACTGCTTTGGGACGAAAACGTACGTCCTAACGGTAAATGTTTAAACAAATTTTGCAACAATTAGGTAGGTAAACCCATGTTTATATAATGATATTTGTTGCCTCGAATTTTTATCAGTGTTTGAACTAATTTTATTTCAATATTCGTAACGTTTAAATTTAAACGAGGCTGTTTGTTTTTTATTGTATCCTTATTGTTGGACCGTAAAACTTATGATTAAAATAAGTTTTACATTATTTATGCTAACTTTGCGGTTTAACTTGTAATCCGAATAGTAATGTAATAATCTGTCCATAAAATAACGTCGTCCGTTGCCTTTTGAAGCAGGCAACTTATTAAGCTCTAAAACTTCAGTTTTTTTTTTTATAAGTAGCTAATAAATTGCCTACCTCTTGAGGCCCTTTAAAAAGTACAAGTCGAATCAATCCGAAAGCAGTTTGTTTGAAATTTAGATAAATAACATAATAATTACTTATTATAGTTTTAATCGTTTGTTTTTATTGTAGTATTAGTTTAAAGTTATTCCATCCGTACAATACATTCCGTAATGTAAGTTGTGTAATATATAGTATTATTATAAGGAACTTATAATTATTGCTAATGATTAATATTAGGCCCTTTTATTGCAGCATTTATTAGAATCGATTTTTGTGATTTAGTTTGTATTCGTGAATCTGTAGAGGTATGCGAGTTGCTTTTATGGATCTTCGTATAATTTTCAAATTTCTCAAAATTTAACTTTGTATGTATGGGTCTGCATGTGCTTATTGTATAAGTCAAAAATCGCCAAAGGGGAGCCTTGCGTTCTAATGGACGTGGACGTGGTTGTTGGTTAAAAGTTTATATCTGTAATCACCTCATAGAAATGTTTATAATTAGTCTTTATTGAATTTATAAACTGACGGCGCAGGGATTGACCTCTGATGATTTTTGATTGTACGTATCTACTAATTATTGTGTTTAGTGTTATGATGTTAATGTAATTTTATGTTTTTGTTTTGCCTTTTTTTGTTTCTTTTGTTTTTATTTAAGAGACTACCCCGTCTCTTAAAATGTGCGTATCGATCCGTCCATAGTTAAGTGTCGAGGCTTTGCGCCGTTTAGTTGTAATTGTAGATGTTTGCGGTACATACATACTTAATTTTTGAGATTACCTTGTTTTCCATAACGGAAATAGGTAAAGGACCATAATCATCACATACATTAGTTATTGCTAGTATCGTTAACTGTCTTAGTTTTGAAAGTAGTTTAATAAAATATAATAACAAATAAAATTCACCTCCAAAGTAGAAAATTGTTATATATATGACCAGAAGCTATATGTGCGATTGTTGCTTTATTATCACAAAATTATAACAAAACGATAGACGAGGACTAATCAAATTTTTTAGAAGATTATAATAAAGACTGATAATTTTTGGAGGTTTATCCTAATATAATTTCGATACTAATTGCGCGGTAATGGGTAATTTAAAAATGTTATTGGTGGGAAATTTTTAAATAAATCCTTTGATAATGTCGCTTATTTAATATTTTCAGAATTTTGAAAAATGTCTTATGGTTTTTCAAAATGTATTAAAAGGAAACTCATTTGATATAAGCGAACTACTTATCAGTTTGTAATTAGTATACCTGGCTGTATATCTATATTACAAAATCGTGCAGATGCTTTTATAAAAATACTGTATTGATCGTTTTATGTTTTATTTCGTGCGTTTGCTTGTTGCAGTAAACGGTAACCAAAGGGTATGTAATAGGCCACAGTTCGGGGGACTAATTTGGTGCACCAACCTCAAATTAAAAACGATAGCCGAAACTTGTTTAATTATTAAATATGATCGTTATTTCATGTTATTGAGGAAATCGCAAGCGGTGGATTTTCAATTTCCTTTTAATTGTTGAAAATTCGTTTATATTGCCATCTATTGGTGAAAATTCAAATTAATAGCATCGTCGATACACAGTCAGTTTTAATCTACGGTAAAAAGCTAAGCTTTACTGGATTTCACAACCAGGGTACAAAGTCCATTTGTAAAAACGTGGTTCGTTTGGAACAATCTAGAACCGGCTATCTGGGAGTTCGGTCGCAGTTACAGTAACTTTAATATTAAAGGTAAGCGAAATCCAACTAATTATTTTTTGTCAATCGTGCTTAAAATCGTTACTTATTTTAAAAGTATGCGCAAATGTGTCACCGGCCGAATTTTTAGCGGCGTCCATTAGGAACGTTTCCCGTAAAAACGTGCTCGCACGATTCGTCCATTCCGATTAAACTCCATACCAACGGCACGATGATCAATTTGATCACAAGCATTCACAAGTAGCCCTTGAAATAATTAGCGAATTTGTTTTCTTTCAAACATCACTCGACTATAAACCGCCTTCGAATTTCGTTTAAATCGTTATAGATGTATCGTCTACCGGCCCTCCTTCGTAGCGGTGCATTAAGGCAAGCCCAGATACGAAGATGCTACGCCAAGGACGTTAAATTCGGTCCAGAGGTTCGAGCCATGATGTTGCAGGGAGTCGATATATTAGCCGATGCGGTCGCCGTTACTATGGGGCCTAAGGTAAGCTCGACTTGGTTCGATTGCCAGCTTCAGTAGTTACAACCGACAAAAATATTAGGGTCGTAATGTTATCATCGAACAATCGTGGGGATCGCCGAAAATAACTAAAGACGGTGTGACCGTAGCCAAAGGTGTCGAACTTAAAGATAAATTCCAAAACATCGGCGCCCGTCTAGTTCAAGACGTTGCCAATAATACGAACGAGGAAGCGGGAGATGGCACAACTACCGCCACAGTGTTGGCCCGTTCGATCGCTAAAGAGGGCTTCGAAAACCTCGGTAAAGGTGCTAATCCGGTCGAAATTCGTAAAGGTATAAATTGAGATTTGCTCTCATCGAAACATAATAAACACTTTAATAAATTAGGGATCATGTTGGCTGTCGAAAAGATCACTAAAACACTCAAAACATTATCGCGCCCAGTAACTACACCCGAAGAAGTTGCTCAGGTTGCCACCATATCCGCTAATGGTGACCAAACCATAGGAAACTTAATATCCGATGCAATGAAACGTGTGGGTAAAGATGGAGTAATCACGGTCAAAGACGGGAAGACGTTGAACGATGAGCTGGAAATAATCGAGGGAATGAAATTTGATCGAGGATACATTTCACCATATTTTGTGAATACCACCAAGGGTAAGATGTGTTTTTTTAGATAAAAGATTAATGCACATGTTAGAGCTCGATTCGTGTTTTTAATTTTTCGGGTGTCGGAATTGTGCTAAATCAAATACGAGGTTTGTAAAATAGGCGTGGCACGACTTGTCACATTTAGTTACATAATCTCGCACAATTACAGATTTTGGCTACAATTTTATTTTGTCAGTCGACAAGGGTGAGTAGTTTAATTTCTGAAATGTGTAGGTGCCAAAGTTGAATACCAAGATGCGCTCGTATTATTCAGCGAAAAGAAAATTTCTTCTGTACAGTCAATTGTGCCTGCTTTGGAATTGGCAAATGCCCAACGAAAACCCCTCATTATTATTGCCGAAGATGTCGATGGTGAAGCTTTAACAACTTTAGTCGTGAATAGGTGATTTATTATATTTTTCTGGCTCTCCGTGTGTTCGATAATTTTTTATTTGTTAGATTGCGCATTGGATTGCAAGTAGCTGCCGTCAAGGCACCTGGTTTTGGTGACAACCGTAAAGCCGCCTTGATCGACATGGCCATTGCTACCGGCGGTATCGTATTTGGTGACGAAGCTAATGTTACAAAAATGGAGGATGTTATGATTGGAGATTTGGGACAGGTTGGCGAAATTGTGATAACCAAGGACGACACTCTCATTCTGAAAGGAAAGGTACAGGGTGACATGCCTCGGTAAATCAATTTTACTACTTTTGCGAATTTTAAACAGGGCAAACAAGAAGACATTAAGAGACGTGCGGATCAACTTCGTGATCAAATTGAAAACACGACGTCGGAATACGAAAAGGAAAAATTACAAGAAAGACTGGCACGTTTAGCATCGGGAGTTGCCGTGTTAAAGGTAGGAGGCAGCAGCGAAGTGGAAGTAAACGAAAAGAAAGATCGTGTCAACGATGCCCTTAATGCGACACGTGCGGCCGTCGAGGAGGGCATCGTCGCTGGAGGGGGCACTGCCCTGTTACGTTGTATTTCCAGCCTCGATGTCATCAAGCCGGTTAACTCCGACCAATCCATAGGTGACTTGTCGATCGTTGCTGATTGTTGGCTTAACTGTTTTTATTTAATATGTTAGGTATCGAAATTGTTAAAAAGGCACTGAGAGTTCCGTGCATGACGATTGCCAAAAATGCCGGTAAAGATGGATCTGTAGTTGTAGCCAAAGTTGAAGACCAAAGCGGAGATTTTGGATACGACGCACTTAACGATGAATACGTTAATATGTTTGAAAGGGGAATTATCGATCCTACAAAAGTAAGTTTTAGTTGAGATTTTAATTTGACAAATTTTACGATTGAAAACGTTTAAACTGTAGGTCGTTCGCACAGCAATTACGGATGCATCGGGCGTGGCTTCTCTTTTAACAACTGCAGAGGCAGTAATCACGGAATTGCCTAAAGAAGAAACTTCGATGCCAGGCGCTGGTGGTATGGGAGGAATGGGCGGTATGGGTGGCATGGGTGGAATGATGTAAAGATGGGGGGTTGCATCCTAAAAAGTCTGCGATATTTCATACATTCATCATTTCTCATCAAATTGACATTTAAAGTAAAATTGTAAGGTGCATAATTGGTTGTAAAAGTTAGATTATTCTCAGCGATTTCCAGTTCTATTTTGTGTAATTATTGTTTAGTATTAAATATCAACCGAAAGTGTAGTTTATAGTTGTATATCGGTTGTAGCCATTTTCATTATTATGGCACTGAGGCTATTGTGCCAAGGGTTCCATTATTTATTGGCCATTAGCCGCATCGTAGGTTGGGTGTTAGTATTTGAATGAATGTTTGACTTCATTTGCATTAATGTTAGTTTACGAGTACAAAAATTTCCAGTGCGCAAAATAGATTAAAATCTATTTTACGAAGTTTGCCGTTTTGAAGTTGATTTTTTTAATTAGATACTTGTGACGGCGTGATCGCTAATTCTATAAAGTTTGTTTGTTCGAGTATTCTAATATATTGTTAAAAGTCATCTTTGCGCATTTAGTAAGATTTTTTGATTTCTGTACATTAGTGATAGAAGAAAGGTTGCTGTAACTGTATATTGAAAGTTTTTATTACAGTATAATTTCTGTAAAACTTTTATTTTTAATACCTGCTTAGAGTGATGTTTAAAAGCGATACGAGTTTTAAAGTCCAAGATTAAAATGTAATTTGTTGTACAAAAAGATATTTTATGTTAAACGTTTGAAGGGAATTTAAAAATGTTCTGACAAATTGTACTTAATTGGTCCACGATATAACACCTAACGCGTGTAAATTGCTCTTTGTCAAACAAGTTAATGTTGTCTTAAACGCGATTATTAATACAAAATATTTATTTTAGATATTCCGGTGATGTTGCATTGTACAAATTATAATTACATTCGATCAGATAATAATGGTGCAACCTTACAAAATAATACAAGAAGTACAAGTCTGTGTTCTGTTACATATAACGGTTTTAATGTAGGAATATGATTGCACCCATTTCTGGATTATCAAGGTTGGGCAAATTTTTATTTTCTAAACTATTTGTAAAATGTTGATTATGGCATTATTTATTAATGGCGTTCATTAATTTTCTCAAATTTAATATACTTTTAAGTCGTTAAATGTGTACTGTCACCTTTAGTTTGTTTTGCAATATCGAGGTTATTCATGTTTTTTTTGTAGTAGAGGCTATGAACGATAAATTTAATGAATATTGCGCAAATACATATATCTTTGTTCTAGCTGATTTTTTTATATATATTGTATAGTTACTATTTTTCAATTTTATTTTGTAGTGATCATTTAAGCGATTGTTTTGTTTCCTTGGCTTTACATTTGAATTTTGTAGTTTTTTAAATAGTAATTTGTTACGCAAAGAATATTTTTGGGTTTTCACTTATGTTACGAAATCGTGCATGTGACATCACGCCTTCGCGCAGGTTAATCTTGATGAGATAAATTTCATGGTCTCTAAATATTGATTGCGCCATATTATTAATTTAATTAATCGTATTCTTTAATAAATTAGCGAAATTCACATACAGCAAATCGAGCAATGGAATAGGACGTGTAGTGTCGCCTTTAGTTTAATGTGCCGTGAACGTCATACCAAAGATAATTAATTGTTGTAGTTTGTGACGGTGCGTATCCGTAAGTAAGAACTGCGTACCTAACATTTCTTTTACTATTTTAAATTTAATCGATCTTCAAAATTGTTAGAATCGAAATATACTAATTTATGTGAATTTAAATTTATAACCTAACCAAAAAAAATGGATGACGACATTTTAACCACCTTGAAAATTTTAATAATCGGGGAAAGTGGCGTTGGGAAATCCAGGTATAACTACCGTACATTTTTATTGTTATATTAGCAAATTCTAACCGACACATTCGTAGTTTACTTCTACGATTTACGGAGGACAATTTTGATCCTGAACAGACCCTTACTATCGGAGTCGATTTTAAAACGAAGCGATTGCCTATAGATGGAAATACTGTTAAATTAGCGATTTGGGATACTGCAGGTCAGGAACGATTTCGCACTTTAACACCATCGTACTACAGAGACGCACAGGGTGCTATTTTAGTTTATGATGTGAGCAACTATTCAACTTTCTCGAAGCTCGAGACGTGGCTGAACGAATTAGAGACGTATTCGACTAAAAGAAACATCGTGAAAATGGTAGTTGGTAATAAAATAGATGTAGATAGTAGAGAAGTTAGTCGGGAGGAAGGGGTACATTTTGCTAGGAAACATCAGACGTTATTCATCGAAGCCAGTGCAAAAACGAAAGACGGTGTACAGGGCGCTTTTGAGGAATTAGTTCAAAAGGTACGTGAAGTACTTCTTTTGTACTTTCCGAGTCGTCTTTTAATGTCGTAAGTTACAGATAATACAAACACCGGACCTGTGGGAGTGCTACAATAGCGGTAATTTCCAAGTTGGTAACAAAGATCATCCGCAACAGTCTAGTTGTTCGGACTATTGCAGTTTAGTATAGTAACAAATCTTTATATTATTATTGTGCAGTTTTAGGCAAGTTTTCTTTTTTAAATTTTTATAATGATGTTCTAGTTGCAATTTTATTGTTGTTTTCCTCTCACACTGGCCGCTTTACATAACAATAGTACGTGCATGCAGAAATTCTATTTTTGGAAACTTTACTGTCATCATCTTACTTATTTTGGTTTTGTAATTTGTATAATAAGTGTATGCTGTAATTAAATACTCAAAATACAAACTAAAAGGGGCGGTGATATGTAAATGATTAATGTATGAATCTAGTATTTGGTACCTATCTAAAATAGTTTGTGATTTGTTTGTAAATTAACAGCTTTCTTGTTGTGTCGATTGTTACAAATTTTTTATGTGGTTGTTAATTTTAGCTTTTTCTTCAAACTCCTGCTCTGTATTCTTTGGTAAATTTGGTTTAAAAAAAGCTTTACTCTTAAGCTCTTTGTTAAATTAATATTTAGATGTTTGTGTTTGTACTGCATTGTTCCACTTAATTGTGTTACAAGTATTAACAATTGAAATTTGTTTTGCGAAATTTGAAAATGTTTTACTAAGTAGATATTATGAAATAATTAAAAGGTTTTAAAAAGCAACGGTACGACGGCGGGTGAATAAAAATTAAATAGGACTTTACATTTTTATTCGTAATAATCCCAAATACATTGCATCGAAAATATAGAAAATTCACTTTTTATCTCCGCCACTACGACCGAATCTTAAATGTCCGTAGTCGTCGAAATCCTCGCCCCTTTTTCCAAACCGCAGGTGCCCGTAGTCATCTGCAATTTGCCGTTTTGACATGTCGAATAAATCATCCTCATCTGAAAGGCCACAGTTATTGTTATCCTTTTAATTGATTATGTACCTACCGAAGATGTCGGAAACAGTTTCGGGTCGCAACTTGCTATAGTGCATCGGAATTCTGGCAACCGAACGAGTTAGGGGCCTGTGCGACCTGTGCGACGTCTCCAAGTTGACAGTGGCCGCCGACACGCCCTGTATATGTTGCTGTTGGTGTAGCAATAGAATAAAAGTGCCGAGGATTATTAGAATTCCAGTGGGTAGTGTTAAACACGACATCCTTAAAAAAATTCAAAATTTGTTTTAGTTTTTTCGAATTTTACAAGTCGGCAATGCGCCATCTGGTGGCTCAAGCTTTTACCATTAAGCAACGTCTACGTCCCAAAGAAACAACGTGAGTTTTGAAAATAATTAACAATTGCAAACCGAACAGTAAAAATATAAACAAACGTAAGTAAACAAACCTGTCTTATCACTTTATCGTAGAGCGGCGCCGGTATCTTACGGGGACGACTAAAGAAATTCGAAGAGGATTCCCATTTTATAGTGGAATCTCGTACGTAAATAACGTAATTTTCGAATTCACGTCGCGGCGAGCTGTCGATCAAAGTTAAAGAAGGCGTTAGAGGAGGGGTCGCGTTTAAATTTTGTCCGCGAACGTTATCGACAGGTTCAAATTTAATTATCATCCTTTCTCGAGAGTCTATTATCTAATTATCCATCAATTTTGCGTCTGCATTTGGATGGAATATAAATCGTATTATATTATATTATATTATATTATATTACATTACGTCGGTTTAAATATTGAAGGGAAACGGAATTGTTTAATGTTAAACAATCGATTCACAATAAACGACCTACGCCCTTATTCATGTTGATTATTGAAACGTAATTTAGTAGAGTGAACGGTTTAAAATGCAAAAACTTAAAACACATAAGCGCCCGTAAAATATTAAATTATTAAAAACTCCCACCGATGTCGTCGCTCCTTATCCGTAATAACGTTCGAAGCCATTTAAGCTTATTACGCGCTAACTTAATTTAAGGGCAGCAGGTCGGTCGCATATATAAAAGAAAATTTTCTTAAGCGTCGTTCGTAATCGATTTTCACGTCAAAAATGGTTTCGGAGGTATGGTTGAGGTACAAACTGGAAAAATGGTTTGCCCATGAGGGCAATTATCACTGCTACAGTCGCTTGAAGTCCGTACGCTTGTCGCGGGCCTGCAACGGCTTCGATTTAAGGCACGGCGACGATTTAGAACGGAAGTCCAGTGCGACGGCTTTGATCGAAAAGGAGGACGTGAAAATCGTGAATTCGGTCTATTTAAATCGAAAGGAAAAAGCGGAAAGTGTGGACAAGAAAGTGAAGAGATGGAAAAGCTTTAGAGTTAGTTTTAACAAGAAAACCGCCAAGGTTCGAGAGGAACGAAACAAACCGGTGCTTCCGGATGTTTTAAAGACGTACGATAAAGGTCTCGATCGTCAGCGGTCGTTTTGGATTTAGATGTCGATGATAGTTTAGTTTTACGTGTAGATGTTAATGCATTCGGTTTCTAACAGTAAATTAGTTTAAGTTTAACCGCATGTAGATTTTTAGTTCGAACAACATTAATCGTCGTGTTGGTTCGTGTTGTTCTTTCGACAGAATGAACGCGGACCAGTTGAAAAGTTCGCCCGAACTAAACGTCGACGTCGTGGAATTCGAGAGGAGGCAGAGGCAGTTCCTCAACGAGCTTGCAACGAAAAGGGTAAATTATTTTAATGGCCAATTAATAGACTTTGCGGCAATTAATTTTGCTTTTTAGAAACAGGTCCAGCAACTGAAGAACGATCTTGGCGCGGCCAATCTCAAAATTCACGAGCAACAGAGGTCTCTCGAGTCTGCAAAGAGCAAGGCCGACGAGCAACAATATAATTTAAATTTGACCCGTAAGAATTTACAGTTTATGGAGGAGAAATTGCAATCTAGACGCGAAGTGGTCTTGAAAACTCAGCTGCAGCAGGAAGATATCGTAAGTGGAGTACTATTTTCAAATTAACGCATTATACCTAATCGTAGATCGAATATTTCAGGCCGCCCAAAAAACTAAGATGATGGAAGTCGTTCAAAAACATAAACTGAAACATTTCGAGTTGAAACAGAAAGTGGAGGAACTGAAGGCCCAACACGCTTGCGACGATGCTTACCTAAAGGAGCTTGGCGATCAATACAGAAAAATACGGATGCAGATGACCAAACAGAAACAGTAAATGCATGAAATTCACTTCTTTTTAGTGGTTAGTTAAAACATTTTCCCTAACATTTTATTTAGGGCGACGAGCGAGCTGCAAATTGGTTACGCAGATCTCCTTCAAATAAGCAAGAAAATTGATGGTTTCGAGGAAATTCAACAGCAAATTTCCTATTACAGAAATGAATATTACAAATTGAAACAAGACTATGTCGCATTAGAAACAAAATACATCGTGGCGAAAGGTAAGTAAGTACAATTTTTAAAGCAGTGCTGTCCGTTGTCAAATACGTTATGTTATGCAGCCACCGTGGATAAGTTTGAGGAACTTACGGCAAAGAACAAAGATGAAACAGAAATCAATGATGGAGTCGAATTTCTAATTGAGCAGGTATTTAACTTTGTACTGGTGTCGTAATTTTCTATTAGTCAAACTGCCTTTTTTGTAGTGGGAAAAAATGACGAAGCAATTCGACGAACAATTGAAAACTCAAAACGAGATCATACAAAATTTAATTGAACAATTAAGTACGGAGAAAGATGCTAGTATGATGGTTTTTCTTAACGAAATAGAAGTAACTAAGCAAAATGAATATTTGAAGCGAGAAAATACCGAACTGAATGACAAATTGAAACAATTGACTGCAGAAAGCACAAATCGTGAAATCGTAGAAATGTAGAATGTTTAAAAGTTTTTAGTATAATTTTTTAACGATTTAAGTTTGACCAAATTAAAGAAAAAAAACGTTTTGTTTTAAATTTTACGTAATAGTTGTGTCGTCCTAATGATGGTTTATTTTCGAATTTTAGATATCTACTTGTAGGACAGAAAATTATAGCATTAAGTTTGTTTTTCCATCGTTACTTATAAAAGAAATTAACTACTAAAACAGAAGATTGGATTTATTTTAGATAATGAAGGATAAGAGACAATTAGGTTGTGATAATATTTATGTTTCAATCATTTACATTATAAATAAGTGTCGAAATTAACATTAGGTAGATTACGATTTAAGTTGTTACGTAACTAGAATTAAGTAGATCCACAACATTTCAATTGATCAATTTATTTTTGGATTAAAATTATAATTGTAATATTTTTAAAGAATTTTGATTGGGAAAATATAATTATAAAGTAGGAGCTTATAATTGATACCTAGATAAATGACTAATACAAAATCGAAGGCAAGCTTATTTATAGTTTATAGTTTTATAGATTAGGCTGTATTAGTAAAATAAATTTTATTAATAAAACAGTAATTAGTGGTTCTGCGATTTACAGAATTTTAGTTGGTGAAATCCTGCCGGAGGCCCATATGTAGAGGAAACCAGGCATAATTGTCTTCTTCGATGGTTGCAACAAAACTTATTTATTAATCATTATTACAGTTTTAATTGTTGCATTGTCAATTTTATGAAAAGAATTTGTCAGGTTGAATGTCTGAATATTATCAATAGTGTAAATTATTTAGGGCCGAATTCATAAACAATATTTTTACTTTTAGCAAACTCTTAAGTATTATTTAACTAGGTATTTGTTTATGAATTTCAAAACGAGCAAGCCAGCTGCAATAAGAATGAGATAGGTAAATGTTATGCCCAAATATTAACCCTTAATTTGGCACATAATCTCATTTTCAGTGTAATCGGACGTTTTTTTTCGAAATTTTCTGGAATGTTAAGTTTCTAGAAACCTTGTCTTCTCATAGAAATGTAATTTTTATATTTTATTTAAAAATAAGCGCCTAGCAGTTGGCAACCCAAAATGCAATAATGTAAGTAGTTGCAGGCGAATAAGCGAAGGAATTTCAGATGTGTGTATTACATTAAAATCCTTGTGTTTATTACTGGTAATTTGTGACAAATAATCTGAAAACTTATCTAAAACGTTAAAGCGATATTATCAATATCATTCAAAGGCTCATTCGAACAAATTTGAACCGACATTGCACATTTACTTTGAACCTTTTATTACTAGAAACGCCGGTTTGCAGCTAAAACAAAGCATGAAATAAAATACATACCTTTCTAACAAGTTTGAATTGTCGAGAAATATCGAAAAAAAGACGTATTATAGTCCGTGGTTTTGGTAAAATTTTAACACAATCTTCAGTTTTTAAAACATGCCGGAAACTACTTGAAAAATAGTTTTACAAATATAACAAACAAAGAAATGACGAACTGCACGTTTTTAAATCGATATAAAATTTTTGAAAAATCTCGAAAAATCCCTAAGCGAATGCGATTCAGCGACTTTTTTTTCTGGCAAAATTTTGACAGCAACCTTTTGAACCATAACGTTCAGAACAAGTCGAAAACGATTAGAAAACTCCTATTTCAGGTATTTCGCAGCAATGCATAACGAACTGCCGGCGTTTGAATGGATTATAACTTTTTACAGTTTCGATAAAATGACGCCACCTCATACCCATAGAACAGGTCCGGAATTAGTTGAAAAGCAGTTTTTCGAGATTAACAATGCAAGAAATGACAATCTAAGAGCATTTCCGGCGACTTAAAATTTTTGCCAAATCTGGAAAACAAGACGTCCGTGGTTTTGGAAAAATTTTGACGCCACCTTAAATTTTTGAAACATGCCGGAAACTACTTAAAAAGTCGTTTCTCAAATGTAACAATGCAAGAAATGACAAACTACTCGTTTTTAAATCGATTTAAAATTTTCAAGAAATGTCAAAAACAGACGCTATCCT